>JADLZN010010716.1:0-552134 GCA_018155175.1 Sinocyclocheilus anophthalmus
TCTGAGGTTTAACTAATTGTAATTAATATACATATATAATACATTTTCTGTTCATTGTAAATAACATTTAGTTAAGTGTCCGAAACATTACATTCAGTTCACATCTACGTGTATTAAGTATATTCTTAAGTATTTTATTAAGTGTACACTGTAAAAAATGAATAAGGAAAATGATGTCAATTACTAATATCATAATAATACAGTATGTTGTGACCTATGTTTAGGATTTTTTTTTTAGGATTTTCTTTTCACAAGGGTCGTGCTGCACCATGAGCATTTAAGCCTGTGTTATTCATTTTTATAAATTTTTTTTGTGTGTGTATATAAAAGTCCAAGAATTAATCGTGTGTGATATATCTAAAGTTCTGTGTGTGTGTTCTCTGAGAGGAACAGAGATGTGGCGAAGGGTAGTCAAGCTGAAGGAAACAGGAAAGGACATGGAAACATTGCTCCTCAAAGCATTTAAGTGGCTAAATGCTACATGGCACTTGGACTTGCTTAGGCGTGAATAACTGTATTTGTTTGTGTGGTGAGTTTGAGCAAGGGTTGTGTTACATATCCACACGCACACATGTGGGCACAGGCTGAGTTTGTAAACATGATGTCAGCAGGGCAGCGTATAGCCGTTAAAGTCTTGACTCAATGATTTATTAACATCTATGCACCAAATGATTTGAAGTGTGATTTATCCCTCTATTTTTATGATGTATTGCAGGAGGATATGAATGTAATGCCTCTTTTATTTATCTTTCTGAGCTACAGCTGTTTGCATTATCTGTATTGTTATTATAATCCCATGAAAATGAGTTTGAAAAAATAGTTTTGTGTTAATGGCAAAAAGTAATGTCTTAATAGATGCTAATATATATATATAGTCAATAATTACAAGTTCAATTAATTACTGTTCAAAATTTGGGGTTAGCAATTTGTTTTTGTTTTCTTTTTTATCAGCAAAACACCATAAATTGATAATAACTTTATATCCTCAAAGGATCTTTTAAAAAGAAAAAGAAAAAGGAAAAAAAGACAGCACAACACTTGAAAAGGACATGTTAATTAATTAGACATTTTTTGTCATTTTTTCACTTTAGTACATTCAGATTTTTATTATTAATAAAAAATCACATTGTACTTTTTTTCCCATAAAAAGAAAGCTCAGACTGCAAAAAAGCTATAGTAAATCCAGATATGGTCATATTAATAATTAGCTTTGATTTTACTCTTTGTGATGTCATGGATTTGCCACCCTCAGACAAGTGTACTGTACTATCAACACCCCTGAACCCCTGAGAAACAAACTTCAAATCAGTCCAGCAGAATTACCATAACTTCCACCTTGAGAGAGACAGAGATTGAAGAGAAGCCTCCGTCCCGCCTCAGGGTGTGACAGGCTTTGTCCTTGTTTGGTTCTATGACAGGGAGCACATTGAAAGTTCCCCCTTGCCCTCGTCTGCTTCTTTACTTTGTCTGCATTTATCATCCTTTCAGAAGCTGACCTCATGTACAACCCCAGGGCAATTCCACCTGCCATTGATCAGAGAAGTTCCTGCCGCCAGCACATGGCCACTTACAGTGGTTACCATCACTGTGGTTACCCGATGTTACCCTATCTAATAAATCAGAGGATTCAAAATATATTTAACCTGTGTCCAGACAGGTTTAACGGAGAACTTTTTTCCAAAAACGATTTTTGTTTTGGGGCCAATAACGTACATCTAACACAAATTGCCCTGTAACACGGCATTTTCAGATTACTATCAACCATTTTCTCTGGTAACAGAACTTGAACCATGTATCAGCCTTTGTATTGTTTCAAAAAGGTTTTGTTTTTTTTTTTTTTTTTTTTTTTTTTTTTTTTTTTTTTTTTTTTTTTTCTGCGAGTTTCTCGGTCAGCAAACAGAGATGATGGATGTTTTACATCTGATTCACTGTCAACTGGCTTGTGCTTTGTTGCTGAGAGAGCATATGCTAGCATTAGTATTACATATAATGACAGGACGGGTTTCCAGAGTTACAACATAATGAATCTAGCTACATTTGTTATATTTTCATAAAACATGTACATTTATGATGCTGTACTTTGTTTTATACACAGTAACTTTTAAATTAAATTTCAAAACAGTAGTTGAAATTCCTACGAGAGTGTTTTGAATACAACGGCTGAGGGAGTGATGGTAATTTGACATCCTTCTCTCTTCTGACCACCGTAATCAATCTCTCTGTATTGTTGTCCCTCTTTTGGAAAGTCGGTTTACACTGTGGCTGTCTAAATTTATGCTGTATACTCTACACTAAAAATATGTTTCATTAGAGATGGAGATTTCTGAGAAAGAAGAAAATAGTACATATCTTGTTACCACTGACCCTTTGTTGTGTAGTGATTGTGTTAGCAACCAGCTAAATATGTTACCTTCAAATTCATTTTATTTAAAGTCATGAAACTGTTAGCACATGTTTTCCATAATATGACACATTTCTGAGTGACACAGGAACAGATAAAGGGTGGGCATTATATGGAACCAGGTGGTTTGGAATGGAGAGGTAACAGGTCGAAAGGTAGCCTGATTTTACTTTTTTGATACAAGATTACACCTGTGGAAAAAAGTGTGCTTATTTGTATTGAATGTGTTGCAAAGTGTTGTGGACAGGTAGACAGGGAATCCGAAATAGTAATCCACAAACAGTCTTTAATCCAAAATGCACAGTGTAGCAAAGTTCATAGTTCAGGAAGAAGGAGGCAGGAACCGGCGAACACTCAAAGAAAACTTTAATAAAATAAACAAACACAAAATAGTGCGACAGCCCATCGCGGACGACTGTCGCACACAAACAAAACCAAAACACAAAATAAACTCCAGACCTGGTCCTCTCTCGTCTTTCACTGTTGTCACTCCTACTTTTATCCTTCCGGAGATCCTCCGTGAGACTCGAGACCGGTGAGTGGTGCAGGTGCATTAGCATTTACTCCACCAGCCTCGCTCCATTCCCACAGCTCTCGGCCCGCCAGCCCATCGCACCACACAGACACCTAGAACAGTCGGGAGTTAAAACACTATAAACGTAAACAAGACTGGACACCGAACACAGGAAAAGGATTAACTTAAAGACTGATACAAACAAGGTAACTTAATAAAACACAGCTGAAACTAAAGAACTAATCATATCAGTAAATATGACAATGAATGACAAGCGGGAAAATCAACCAAGGCAGACAAGAACTATAGAATACAAACTAAAAGTCCATGAAATTGAAACTAACTGAACATATATGTGACAATGTGCACTTGTAGTGTACTTCAGATCTTAAAACTGTACTTGCAGATAATATAATATGAATTAAATAAAGTCCGCTTAAATGTAGTGGTGAGTGGGCGACAAACTTACACAGGGTTAGTTGTAACACACATGGTTTAAACATTTTGTTTTCCAAAGATAGCTAAAAAAAGAATTTAAAGGGAGGGAGTGTTGGAGTCATCTCTGTGTTTTTCGAATGTCTGAATATGTTTCTTCTATATTTACCAACATTGTTTTGCACTATGCGGTATAGATGCTGGTTGATCAGGGCTGTCCATTGTCGAAAATTCAAAATTAGTTTTATTTGAATCTTAAACAACGAACCCTTATTTTTTTGAAAAAAGTTAATAATTTTATTTGATTGACAAAATATTTTAGTTTCCTCTTCGGGAACTCGAGTTGCGTCGGAAAACGCTAGGGGAACGCTTCAGCGATACCAAGCTCTGAATCATATGTGTAATCATTCGAACGATGGGCGAGACGTCCGCGGAGGGTGACGTCATGACCAGGAAGCTTTAAAAACACGTGAGGTGCAGCCGGCGTTAGCTTTCTGTAATTCAGCAAAGCTCTCTGTGTGTGTCGGTCACGATTTATGTTCTGTGAGTCTTATTGTTGTCTGTCCAAAAAAGTGCACAAGCATCCAATATAAGCTCCAGCAGAGAAAAGAAATGTCTAATAGAATATCTAAGCAAAAGCCGAAAAACAGGGCGACAGTAGATCGCGTGTTACAGGGACGTGTGTTCCCCTGGCCACGCAACAACACAAAAACACAACAGCATAATATACAGAAAGATAGGGATAAGTATAAAGTATTGGCAGAAAAATTGCTTTTATTTTAATGTATCCCAAAGGAGACATCTTATCTAGTTACTGTCTGATTAACGGCAATTTAATAAATTGCTGTTTTGTGTTTTAACGGTAGAGCATATAGTGCTAGCTACTCCAAAGTCATGGGTTTGATTTTCCATGCAATGCATGAAATGTATGTCCACTTTGCATTCAAAGTACACACTTACATTTCCATCAAATGTGTACATGTACTGTAAATGTTCTCAGAACATCTAATCTTTGTAATTTCTGCCAATACTAGAAATATTATGTTTTTTGGTCTCAATTATAGAGCAGTTATGGTCTATGGCTCTATATACAGTAAATAATATTTATTTTCTATTTTTAACACAGGTATGGGCTGTTTCTGGGGAGCGGAGAGGAAGTTCTGGAGGCAAAATGGGGTCTATTCCACTCAAGTGGGCTACTCTGGCGGTTACACCCCAAACCCCACCTATGAAGAGGTGTGCACAGGTATGTGAGCCACCCTCAACTTTAACAATATTGCAACCGTATGTGTTGTTGTGAAAAAATGAGTAACTGAATACCCCTTCCAAGCTTTCAGTCACTTATTGTCTTTTCTTGTTCTTTGTCTGTGGAGCTCCAGCCACATAAAGAATATGCACACAATTTGAGCATCATAAATAATGCACATACTGACAACTGTACTGGTGTTGACCAAGTTGAAATGTAAAATATAAATGTATAGCAGCAAATAATCAAGAGGTGCAGTACAACTACCAGATCTGACACATAATATATTTGGTAGAACAGACACAGAAATGGTGGTTGATATGGCAGTCTGAAACTATGGTAGCTAGAAGGAAAACTGGGATGCTTGAGAAATATCAAGAACTGAAGAAGGAATTAGAAAGAAGGAGGGAAGTTAAAGCCAGGGTAAATCCATTGGTGATAGGAGGCTCTTGGAACATTGACACTTAAGCTGGAAGAAAGGGCACGACCACTTAAAGGGAAACGCAGCAGAGATTCTAGCCGAAGAGAGAATACAAGCAGCGTAAAGAAGATTACGGAGCTAAAGTCTCATGCTTTGAAACCATTGGCGCGCGAAACTCTGTTGTCTGTCTGTCTGTCTGGCTGTTCGGTATGTCTATCTATTATCGATCATCTATCTATCTATCTATCTCTCTATCTATCTAATAAGAAATGCCTTAATTGGAGAGCAGAAATCAGAATTCTGTAGAGAATTCATACAGTAATTACAGTCTTGTTCTTTTTGTAACATCTGCAGGCATCCAGATGGAATTCATATATGCTTATATCTAAAATGATAACACATCTTGCTCATATAGCACTAATCTGGTAACTGGCTAATATACCAATGCAAAATAACACATGCTCATACGGTTTGCCCATCCAAAAATCACCATGAAGCTTCTACCCAAATTAAATAATCAAGATGGGAGTTTTTGACATGGGTGGATTTGCCTTAGCTGTGCCGGATGTTGGCCTGTTTTAATTTTTTTATTATATTATTATTGATCTGAGCCCTCTGCCGTCCTTATCATGGATTAGGATGTAGAATTTAGGATTTCCTTTAAAGGGGTCATATGATGCGATTTTTTAATTTTTCCTTTCTCTTTGGAGTGTTGGTGCATAAAGAAGATCTGTAAAGTTGCAAAGACTAAAGTCTCAACTCCAAAGAGATATTCTTTATAAAAGTTAAGAGTCAGCCCCCCTAAAACGGCTCGTTCTAACAAACCCCCACATATCTACCTCACTATGTGGGAAGATGTGCATAACGCCACCCAAATGTTCACGAAAAGAAAGAAGTAACTTTTATTCTCGCTGTAGTATTGTTGCTGTCACATGTTGTGAATGTGCTGTGTGAATTCGTGTGAAAGCGGCCAAAATTACTTTGTTTGGTCTTCCAAAAGAGGACGATATTTGTTTCGTCATGCCTGGAGCTGATCTGTGTTGGTCGCTGAGGGAATACATCAACTTCATGCTGTGGATCGTTGGATCGGCTTTCACCGTGGATGAAGTAGAGTCCAGCCCGGGTTCGTCACGTGTGGTTGCCGCAAGCCCTTCGGACGCTTCTTCGTCGAATCCGCCGCCTCTGCTCAATCTAGCACTCCGGCCGTTCCTCACTTTATCCCCGGCCTCTGCTCACTCTAGGCCACCGTGCGTGACGCTGTGAAAGCGAAAAACTACTGGTTTGGTCTTCCAAAAATGGACACGATTAGAAATCAGTGTTTAAGTTGTATTTAAAACACTGTTCCAGAACAGTTTAACCCAAGTATTCAGATGTGTGCAGCGCGTTTTATGGAGGATTGTTTCCTGATCCTGGGATACTACAATGCCGGTTGTTCTGACTCAGACTGTAAGTACGTTTTTTTAAATTTAAAGAGTTTTTATTTTATATATTAAAGCAAGTTTTTTTTGGGCAGTGTAAAGTAGAGCTTGTTGTTTGTAATTTCTCCGATCACCAATGCAGAACCATGGTTGTATGTTTACGCGGTGTGATGCAACGCAACGTGTAAAAAGAGTGTAAGTCATTTTAATCCATAATTATGTCCCCACTGGATGCAACGAATGCCTCGTTTATAATGGGTTTTTTCATGTTTTTGAATCATCGCTCCGGCCTGGACAGGGCATCATCACAGTATGGTAGGGGCGTAATATTTCAGTCACACGCTTGAGGTATTCGCCAATCACAACGCACTGGATAGCTGACAAATCAGAGCACACCTCGCTTTTTTAGAAAGATGAGCTTTGTAAAAATCGATGCGTTTCAGAAAGGGGGGCATAGAGGAGAAACAATAATATAAATTATGTGGAAAATAATGTGTTTTTCAAACCTTAAACCGCATAAACACATTTCATTACACCAAATGACCCAAATAATGTTATTTTTAGCAGAATCATATGACCCCTTTAAAAAATAAGAGAGGAAAACAGAACATGAATGCAGTAATCCAAAATGGTGGCCAGAACATAAACACGGCCATTAAAAAGTATTAAAAATTAATACTTGATTCAGCAAGGATGCATAAATTGATCAAAGGTGACAGTAAACAGACTTCCAACAAATATTATTTCAATAAAATATTCATCAAAGATTCCTAAAAAAATATGTAGGACGGTGTTCCACAAACAATTAAGCAGCAGACGTCAAAATGTTTTCAACATGATAATAATAAAGTTTCTTGAGCCGAAATCGCATATTAGAAGGATTCTGAGGTCATGTGACACTTGAAGATGGAGTATGGCTGCTGAAAAATTCAGTTTGCATCAAGGAATAAAGTTACATTGTAAATAATGTAAAGAGAAAAAGGAGTTATTTTAAATAGTAATAATATTTCACAATATTACTGTTTTTACTGTATTCAAACAGTAAAGTATAAATTATGTAAATGAACACAATACATTTTTTTGTTACTTTGCAATTATTCTCTAAAAAAATGCAGAAATTATTGTCTTTGAAAACAAAATTGAGTAAAATAATTCTACATTCTGTCTCCTGGTGTGTTTAGTCTATCAAAAGGAGAAGTTTTTCTCAGTTCAAACTTACTCTTGAGTTTTCCTCAGCCTAGAAGAACATGACAGGCCTGGGCTTTGATCTCCCAAGGTTTCCCTGTATACTGCTTTAGCGCAAGTTCAGTCACAATGATTTCCCATCAAATGAATTTGCTTTAATGGCCTCTCACAGAGTATGCTTAGCCATTCCTTACGCCAAAGTTTGGACGACTTAAACACAAACATGCTTCTCACTGCATGGTATTTATATTTAAATTCCCTCTTTTTCTTAGAAACCGTACGTTTTCAGAATCAAAGCTGTTGTATAGACGGGTGTGATGATTCAGCAGGTGGTCCTTCGCTACAAGCAGAACTGGTACATACTGCACGGGGTGCTGAAAACTCAGAGGGAGCTGTCCATTGGTTGGTGCTGAAATGAATGCTGGTGCTGAAATGGCTGGCAACACTCTGTGCTTCATACAGGGTTTGAATGCTGACATCCTTTTGAAACAAGTAACAGGATTTTAGAAGAAATGGGAAGATAAGACTGGTGTGCTCCTAGATATGATCTGTTATTGTGTGCTAATGAATATCTTCCTTTTTTCAGTAAGGTCTGATTTAAGACCTACTGAGCTGCATTGCGTCCTACATAGGCAGCTACCTTCTAAGGCAGCATCCTAACTGAAATGAAACCTCATAAGTGACTAATAGGCAGCAAATTCTGAGCTCATACAAATGGGCTTAGAACAGGAGTCTAAGAAGCTTTTTTCATTTATTAATTTGAAACGTTTTATCTATAATTTTTATTGTTGAATGAATTATATTTATGTCTCCAGTCTTTTTACTTTATTCGTCATCTTTAGTGTTTCGACAGTGCATTACGGGATTATTTTTATAATTATTTTTGCAGTGCTTTTGGGGTGTGCCTATGATGTCTTAAAATGTAGGCAGCCAACTAGGTTTGGGAACGGAGCGATAGAATCACACGCAAGATTTTACTCATGTATGTGAGGGGGAGGGGAAGCGCTATGATCCTTACATGCTCTCCCGCTTTGTCTATGCACTCATTCGCTCTCTCTCTCTTTCTGTGTTAATCTCAGTCCTGTCTGCACAAGAGCTTGTGTCAACAGGGGATTAAAGGGTACAGACATGTCCGCCAAGCAGAAACATGCACTAAAGATAAAGCCACCAATGCAAATAATCATAGAAAATAGCATCTTATGGATCATTCTAAAAAATGTGTGGTATTTGTGTCCAAGTTTATTGGTAAAGTGCTTTTCACAATACATATAGTTTCAAAGCAGCTATACAGAAAATGCTTGTTTTGATTAGGAAGCACTTTATCTTTTTAAAAAAACAAAAACACAACAACTTTAACTATGAATAGTTGATTCAATATTTACTGTGTTAATATAGACATTTGTGTTAATATATCTGGTTATTTATTTTGATATTTTCTTCTCAACTTCACCTTGCTGCATTAGCTAGTGAGCACATTTTTATTGGAAAAATCTATTATTTTTATTAATCTTTATCTCATATATAATTTATATATAGGTCTATATATATCAGCTGTGATTTTTTTGTGTGTGTTTTTGAGGGGAGGATGCTTTTATTGTATTTCAAAAATACAGTAAATACAGCTGAAATACAGTAAAAACAATAAATAACCATTCTCTATTTTACTACATTTTAAAATGTATTTTATTCCTGGATGGGAACGCTGAATTTTCAGCAGCAATACCTTCATTTTTCAGTGTCAAATGATCTTTTAGAAAACCTTATATATCTTATTAATATTATGTTTTTTTCAGGATTCTTTGTGAATAGAAAGTTCAAAGAACATCCTTGATTTAAAATAATAATTTTAAAATAAATAAAAACGCATAAAAAATCTTTCTGACCCCTTTTCGAACGTGCTGTGTCTGTGTCTATAGATAACTATTTTATTTTTCAATAAAAGACCCATTTGAAGGCATGATTATATCCTAATACATATCCTAATATATTAATTTAACTTGGGTTAGCACAGTGCACAAAATGTAAAATCTTACAAAAATACATGAAAATTCGCCTTGTAAACTAGAAAATGCATCCATTTCATAGAAGGCACCTTAAAACTGAAGCAGCCTATGGTATGTTTTTCACACATTTCGTGATGCAGAATTAGAGCTGCACAAAGAGAGAACATGAGAAGATGGTGTGCTTGTGCCTTTGCAGTGTCTCACATAACCATTATCTCTGAATTTCAGTGGATTGTAGTTCTCACTGCTTCCACTTGTATTGATGGTCTGTAAAAGGCACTTCCCTTGACACCTACTTGCATCACATCTGTACCTTCGCTTAGATAGTACGCCGGTCTCAAGCTGCAGCAAATATGGCCGCCTGCGGTCGACCTTCAGCTCGTCTAGAACGGCACAGCCTGGCGAGGGGGTGGGTGAGGGGATTACACCAAAAAAATGGGGGGTTGAGAAAGAGGATTTGGGAGATGGGAAGAAAAGAGGCGAGATGCTTCAAAGAGGAAATGAAGAAGGGAAGAAATCCGAGCAGAGGGAGAGGAAGAGAAATCGAGAGGGAGGGAGGATTGGATGAATGTAAAGAGAGGAGTGGGAAGTGTAGGAACAGGTTCAGTGGGTTCATTACTCTTCCATAAGCCAACATGCATAACGCAATTCGAGGATAATGCTGTGGGCTCTTATGCCTCCATTAGAACGCCATTGTCTTATCTTTGCATGTACGAACATTTGCATAAAATACTGACAAAAGGTTACAATGAGTGCAGAAAATGTACATTTTTGCTTTCTTTGGATGGGCACAAAATATCCAATATCCAAGTGCCAAATCCAAGTACTGTAAAAATGTGATTTTGGTGAGTACATAAAAAAAATTGGTCATTTTAAACAGAATTGCATGGTTTAAATCTTATTGTGACAATGAGCATTTGACTTTGTCCTATGTAATTCAAAGACATACATGCTAAAGTATTTTCCATTTTCATTTTAGTTAAAATTTGAGTAATTTTGTTGTGTGCTTTTGTAATTTTTATTAGTTTTTATATATTTCTGTTTTTCTCTAATTTAGTTTTATTTTTATTAAACTATAGGGATAAATAACTAGAATACTTATTTTTTTCAGTTAACTTTTATTTTATTTTAAGTAATGAAAATGTTTTGTATGGTTTTAGTTTTGTTAGTTTTAGTAACTAATAACACTGCCATCTACAATGTTGATTAAAAGCTAAATCTTTTATAAGAGACTGACTTATTTAGCCTCATAAATGCGTGCACCTTTTTGTTTCAATAATAAAAAAACTGCTAATAATCATATTGTGATATAGGGAAAAATATAACGAAAAAAATTATTCATTTGTTTCTTTGTTTATTTTATTTTAACTTAAATTTTTATTTAGATATTTTGGTTTATATATTGTTATTATTTATTGAAGTTAATTGACTACAGTTAGGTTATATTTGGTTTTATGTTATTGTGTGTAATGCTAATCACATGGCCTTATTTTTTCTTTAGGTTTATGTAGTTCACAGACAACAAAAGTGTTTTAATACCTTTCAACTAGGGCCTATGTTTAATTGAATCGAAACGTGAATTGAAGCGACAGCCCTGGGTTTATAAGCAATGGCACGGCTTTGGTTTTCCATATCTGAGCTCTGATAATGTTACTACCCCTCTGCCGTCTTGCCTGGTAATGAAAATAACCCCACAGGTTAGTCCTTTATTACTTTTTTAATATCAAAGCAATATAGATTTACTGGAGATAACGTAGAGGACGGCCCCCCATAAGACTGAAGCAGAGATTATTAAGCAGACTTCTTTGGTAATAAATTAATGATGGGAGATATGGAATTAGGACCTCGGTTTTTCAGTTTTGGGGTTCTAGTCACAGCTGGTTCATGTTCTGTGATTCATTTGCAACATACTGCTCACAGTCCAAATATAGACAATAGATAAAGTTATAAAAAGCTAGACAATACTATGAATCCAGTTTTTTGGAATCAAATTAATGTAAACGCACAGACACACATGAAAAAAAAAACACCAAGATGAATTTCATTGGAGTAATTTTCACAAAAATGAGTGATTTAAAATATATACAGCCCAATTTAAAGATTAGGTGTCATTTTTTAATGTTCTTGAAGGAGATCTCTTATGTTCACCCAGCGCTGCATTTATTTAGAGAATATACAGTAAACCCAAATATGTTGTGAATTATAGTGGGATTTGTGAAATCCTTAGAATGATTTAAAAAAAACATCTATTTTAGATATTACCTGGTTAGGAAGTATTCAGACCCCCTTAAATTTTTTTGTTATATTGCAGCCATTTGCTAAATCATTTAAGTTAATTTTTTTTCCTCATTAATACACTAATTACACACAGCACCCCATATTGACAGAATAACACAGCATTGTTGACATTTTTGCAGATTTATTAAAAAATAAAAACTGAAATGTCACATGGTCCTAAGTATTCAGACCCTTGCTCAGTATTTAGTAGAGGCAGCCTTTTGATCTAATACAGCCATGCGTCTTTTTGGGAAAGATGCAACAAGTCTTTCACACCTGGATTTGGGGATCCTCTGCTATTCCTATTTGCAGATCCTTTCCAGTTCTGTCAGGTTGGATGGTAAACTTGGTGGACAGCCATTTTTAGGTCTCACCAGAGATGCTCAATTGGGTTTAAGTCAGGGCTCTGGCTGGGCCATTCAAGAACATTCACAGAGTTGTTGTGAAGCCACTCCTCGTTATTTTAGCTGTGTGCTTAGGGAAATTGTCTTGTTGGAGGTACCTTCGGCCTCAGTCTGAGGTCCTGAGCACTCGTGGAGAGGTTTTACGTCACGGATATCCCTGTCTTTGGCCAGCAAAACTTTCATCTTTTTCCCTCGATTGCCAACCCAGTCCGTCCTGTTCCCCCGGCCGCTGAAAAACACCCCCACAGCATTATGCTGCCACCACCATGCTTCACTGTTGGGACTGTATTGGGCAGGTGATGAGCAGTGTCTGGTTTTCTCCACACATATCGCTTAGATTTAAGGCCAAAAAGTTCTCATCAGACAAGAGAATCTTATTTCTCACAATCTTGGAGTCCTTCATGTGTTTTTTTAGCAAACTCCATGCGGTCTTTCATGTGTCTTGCACTGAGGATAAATAACGCCCCGACTGGTGGAGGGCTGCAGTGATGGTTGACTTTCTACAACTTTCTCCCATTTCCCAGCTGCATCTCTGGAGTTCAGCCACAGTGATCTTTGGGTTCTTTTTTTACCTCTCTCACCAAGGCTCTTCTCAGTTCGGCCGGACGGCCAGCTCTAGGAAGGGTTCTGGTCGTCCCAAACGTCGTCCATTTAAGGATTATGGAGGCCACTGTGCTCTTTAGGAACCTTAAGTGCAGCAGAATTATTTTTGTAAACTTGGCCAGATCTGTGCCTTGCCACAATTCTGTCTCTGATCTCTTCAGGCAGTTCCTTTGACCTCAAGATTTCTCATTTGCTCTGACATGCACTGTGAGCTGTAGGTCTTATATAGACAGGTGTGTGGCTTTCTTAATCAAGTCCAATCAGTATAATCAACACAGCTGGACTCAAATGAAGGTGATCAGAACCATCTCAAGGATGATCCGAATGAATTGACAGCACCTAGGTAAATATGAGTGCACGCAAAGGGTCGGAATACTTATTACCATGTGAATATTCAGTTTTTCTTTTTTTTAAATATGCACAAATTAGCAATCTCTGTGTTTTCTGTCAATATGGTGTCATGTGTGACCTTAATGACGAAAAAAACTTACCTTGAATGATTTAGCCCATGGCTGCAATAGTGTTAAAGTGAAAATTTTTAAGGGTGTCTGGAATACTTCCGTACCCCACTGTATATTATATTTAATCTCTATACATATTAGATAAAAAAACATTTTCTTATTATTATAAAATGTTGAAAACCTTGTCGCTGCTTATATTTTCATGCATGAAACCTTTTTTTCAGGATTCTTTGATGATAGAAATTTAAAAGAACTGCATTTGTTTGAAATATAAATCTTTTGTAATATTATAAATGTATTTACTGTTGCTTTTGATCAATTTAATGTGTTCTTTCTGAAAAAAATATCAGTCTCTTTTATATTATTGATATCATTTTTTATTTACTGACTCATTGCAAACCACAAACAAGGTGATAAATGTTCTAAAATAGCAGTGCACAGTCAATGTAATTTTTTTAAGTGCAAACACAACATTCAGAATCAGTCTTCAAGACCGTGCCATGCAAATTGCAATTCGCATTTTTGTGCCATTTCCTTTCTAGCATAATTTTTAGATAAAAATGTTTTTTTGCAGACAGTGAGTGGAAATAAACAACACTATCAGCTGGTGCAGTGAATACCTCCATTGTGTTTTTAACTTCTTCAACAGGCTTTATTGCAATTGAAAGTAATTGTCTTAATACTTTGATAAAACTTCAATGGCTTCTGTAGGACAAGACTCCCCCCATAATAAAAAAAAAACACCTTGCAGTTTTGTTCAGTGCTTGTTGTTTTAAAGACATTGAAAAAGAAAAAGCATCAGCAATTCTCATTTTAATCTCTGTCTGACCCACTTCATGCCTTGCTTTTCGATTGCTACTAATGGCTGGCTGTTGTTTGAATCCAGCCTTAAAGAGAGCATAATCATCAGGCTGAGTACGTAATGCATTGTGCTTGTGTTTGTTTGATGTTCCTCTGTGCTTCTCCTCTATGCTTGCTAACCCGCAATGAGTAATTTCAAAGTAATTTCTTGTTTTTATGAGTACGTCTAAGAGTAGGAGAGCTTCCTCTAGAAGTTTTTCCGTGGTTTCTTTCCTCAGGCTGCAATTCTTTTTAGCTTATAGAAAAGCACCCAGCTGATGCCATGACACACAGGTAGATCGACTGCTCTTGTACTTTTTTGAAAGGGTCAAAAGACACATAAAGGTAATCAATATGGAGGACTGACCCTATCGCTGGAGACGTGGCCAGTCAAGCCAAAATCAGTGCCCCTTGATGACCTGACTGGATTGGGATGGCAGGCCACCTCTGTTTAACCTGAGGGTGTGTGCGTGCACCGTGACTCTTTTGGCGATGATGTTTACACAGTCACCTCTGCTCCTCTTGCTCACACAGGTAAAACAGGACACACAGAGGTGGTTTGCGTGGTCTATGTGCCTGAGAAGATCCACTTTGCACAGTTGCTGAAGGTATTTTGGGAAAGCCACGATCCAACACAAGGTAACATTTCACTCCATCACACACACACAATCTTAAAGGGATAGTTTGCTTTTCAAAAAAATTCTGTCATCGTTTACTCACCCACATGTCTTTCCAAACCTGTATTACTTTCTTTCTTTGTGGAACTCAAAAAGTTTTTTTTTTCACGCAGTGAAACCTGAATGAGGAAATGTCAAGCTCTGAAAAGCACCATAAAAGTAGGCCATATGACTTTGTGTGGTATATTTCAAGTCTTATAATGAGGAACATACCAAAATATAATTTATTCAAATATCCCATAATTTATGTAATTTAATACATAAAAGTGTAAATTGCCAAAATGCATTTTAATAAAAGATTTAGTTTAAACCTTCAAATGTCAGAATAGATTATAAAATGTACTTCAAGGGTAAAAAAAAAATCTCTATAGAAATGTATATAAATACATTCCAATCCTAAAAGACATTTCTGGAAAAATGCTTTTTTTATTTAGAAAAAATAAACACATTTGTATATAATGGCCAAAAATATGAGGGAATATAAATTTAACTATTAACTTATTGAAATAATATTTATTTATGTAAATGTATTTAAAAACCTATATTAGTGCTACAATTATTTTTTACCATTTTAATGTATTTTGATCTATTTAAAAAAAATATTTCTGAAAATAATTTTATTTTGCTATATAGGATGCCACGCGAATATGTTGCATTGGAAGATTTTAAATGTATACATTTTAGTCTGTTCCTTAAATTTTCACAATTTTAAGGAATCTGAACTTTTTTGATACTTTATTATTTGGTCATTTTGGAGCTGTCTTTCAAGTTTCACAGAAGAAAGGTTTTGAGTAAATGAAAAAAATGTCCTTTTTGGGTAAACTCTCCCTTTAAGATCATATTTATTCATTATTATATTATATGTTTACCACAGTATTCATTAAAGAAAGGCCGAGCACAAAAAGCCAGTAAAAAAAGCAGCTCTTTAACTTAATACAGTCTTAAGTTCCAGTAGTTTGAGAGCTACGAGAGGTCCGTCATGAATTCACAAAGAGGAGAGGCAACAGTTTGAGTGGCTGCAATCATGACCAGAGGACTCAGATCAGAGTTTAAAGTGTCTCGACCATCCAATCACATTCAGACTGATGGAGACAGCCTGTATAATGCCCTGATTGTGTCTGTGGTGATGACTAACACTCTGCTAACAGAAAAGTTTTACAGCTCAGAAGTGTTTAAAATAATGTACATTCGCATGAGGTAAAGACTCCAGTCCTATCCAGCTTCTTCAGCATAGTTAACGCCCTCTTCCCATCCAACAAAAATATCCATGCAGAATCTATGAAGTCATATCTAGATCAAGAACAGATAAAACAGAGCTTTAATTAAAACCGCACTCTTCCCAAGATTTCATATCTGGTTGATTGGGAGTTTGTTTCCCAAGAGACTTAAGTACTAATAGATGCTAATTTTGGACCCACAGAAGACGCACTCAGTGGCTGAACTGCACGATTTCATCA
Source organism: Sinocyclocheilus anophthalmus (assembly GCA_018155175.1). Lineage (NCBI taxonomy): Eukaryota > Metazoa > Chordata > Actinopteri > Cypriniformes > Cyprinidae > Sinocyclocheilus > Sinocyclocheilus anophthalmus. Next base: position 16,343 of record JADLZN010010716.1, read on the forward strand.
TAGTTACACAACTTACTTTACTTCTCAGATGTCTATATAGAGTTTAACATTGAATATCAAGGAGTAATTTACCCATTTACATTTGTGTTGTAATCAGATCCCCAAACACCCTGTTTTTAACATTGACATATCTGCATTTTCTTTGATAGGAATGCGACAAGGCAACGATGTTGGGACGACCTATCGCTCAACCATCTACGCTTACACACAGGAACAGCTCGACCAGGCATTGCACTCCAAGGATGAATATCAGAAGGTATCCCTCAACCGCCCTTTCATATCTCTCCCCTCCATATACAAACAACCCTCAGGTGATCAGTTTGTGGATCAGTGGTTCAAAACTAGTTTGGCTTCAGGATCCAGATATTACATTAGACATCAAGTGCCAAAAGCAAAAATGTCCTTGAAAATATTATTGGCTGTCTTGAAAATATTATTGACATAGCTTTTTGGATCTCAGCACTCTTCAATTGTATATACTACTACTAATAATACTACTACTACTAATTGATATATATATTTGATAAAAGTACAAATTATACAAAAAATACAAATGTCAGAATAGATTATAAAATGTACTTCAAGGGTAAAAAAAAAACAAATTTAGACTTTAAGACTTTTTTTTTTTTTTTTTAGGAAAAAATAAACATTGTATATAAGGCAAAAATACGAGGGAATATAAGTTAAACTATTTAACTATATTTCTGAAAATATTTTTCTTTTGTCATATAGGATGCTGCATCAAAATGTTGTATTGGAAGATTTTATATGAATACATTTTAGTCTGTTCCTCAAATTTATGCAGTTTTATGGCATCAGAACGTTTTTGATACTTTCTTATTTAGTCATTGGACATCAAGCACCAAAAGCAAAAATGTCCTTGAAAATATAATTGGTTGTCTTGAAAGTATTATTGACATTATAGTTTTTTGGATCTCAGCACTCTTACATTTGTATATATAATAATAATATTCTTTATGTATTGCATAAAATGTTAAAAAATTATACAAAAATATAATATGTGAAAAATAAATAAAGTAATAAAATTAAAAAAATAAAATATACAAATAAATCTGTCACGAATTCGGTTCATGGACTTCCGTTTATTCACCACCAGATGTCACCCTTTCCATTACATTGACTCTCGTACTACACAAACTGTCGCATGTCATCCCGGACTACATATCCCATCATTCATTGCACAATTTTCACACTGCACTGATTGCACTCATTGCACCCAGCTGTTTCTAATCACCTCACTCACAATATAACACCCACTCTAACCACATTTCTCTGCTGAGTATTGTTTAGCCTGTACCCTTTCCGAGTCTCCGTGTTTTCCTTGTTTTGCCTTGCCTTGCCTGTTTTTGCGGTTTTTGATCTTTGCCTGTTTTCTTGGATTTTTCCCTCTCGTCTCGCCCCTGTGATTCTGTCTGCCGATCGGTGACCTACGCTAGCCCTAGGACTATTCTTGTGTATTTGCCCGCCATATACCTGTTTGCCAGTGTTTGACCAGCCTGGTTACCATGTCTCTGAAAGAAAGCTGCAGATGGATACACATGTTCTCACGTCTTGTCAGCCCCGTTACAGAATACTCGGCCAAACAAGGATCCAGTGGCTTTTCCAGTGGACTCTGGCCAGGTATGGACCCAGTCACCCAGCTACTACATCTTCGATAAGGAGGCCTTTCTATTGAGGAGTATGTTCACCGGTTCTGTGTACTATCTTATCAGGTTCCACTGTATGATGAGATTTTGTTTAAAGACTTGTTCCATTTTGGACTCAATGAACCCACGAAATCTTGGTTTCCTGGAGAGGAATTTAACTGTAGTTTAAGGGACCTGATGGATTATGCTTTGTGGTCTGTTGGCTCTTGTTTAGTGGGTGACGCGGGTAGGAGGAAAGCGAAACCTGGCGTCTTGTACTGAAATGGCGGTTACTAGAGTACGCTCACAAAATGGCGGCGACAGTGGCGCCTGATCGCAAAATGGCGGACACCACGACACCCCGTCATGTCACAGCTGCCCATCTTGAGTGCCGTCAAGTCACAGCTGATCGTCATGAGTCTGGTCAGGTTCCAGTTCATTATCCTGAGTCAAGTTTAGTCACGGCTGATATTCATGAGTCTAGTCAAGTCACAACTGCTAGTCAGGAAGGTCAAGCTCGTTCAGTTGGTCTTCCGAGTTCAGTCAATCACAGCTGAGCGTCATGAGTCCCGGTCAGGTCCAGTTCTTATCATGAGTCAGTTTAGTTTTAGTCCAGCTTGATATGCAGAGTCTATTCAAGTCCACAACTGGTGTCTTGAGTCAGTCTAGTCCAGTTGTTATTCCTGAGGTCAGTCTAGTCACAATATCTTCCTGGGTTCCGTCAAGGCACGGGATCATCATGAGTCTGTCTAGGCACATGATCGTCATGAGTCACGTCAAGTACAGTTCATTATCAGAGTTAGTCAAGTAACAACCAGATATTCATGAGTCAAGTCTAGTCACAGCTGTTATTCCCGAGTCAAGTCTAGTCACAGTTGTTCATCCTGAGTCAAGTCACAGCTTATCTTCCTGAGTCAAGTCAAGTCACAACAGAACTTCATGAGTCAAGTCTAGTCACAGCTAATCTTCCCGAGTCGAGTCTAGGCACTGTTGATCGTCACGAGTCAAATCGAGTCACAGTTTATTATCAGGAGTCTGGTCAAGTCACAGCTGATATTCATGAGTCTAGTAGGCACAGCTGATCATTCGGAGTCCCGTCACGTCACAGCTGATCATCATCCGGAGTCCCGTCACGTCACAGATGATCCTGCTAGGGCTCGTCACGTCTCAACTGTTCGCCAGAGTCACGTTACAGCCTCAGTGTATTCATCCAGAAATCCACGTTGCAATCACAGCTGGATCATCCGGAGTCACGTCACGGTCAAAGTGATATTCTAGAGTCTCGTCAGTATCAACTGTGCGTCCGAGTCACGTCATGCCTCAGTATTCTCAAGGCATCACGTTGCATCACATCTGATCATCCAGAGTCATGTCACGTCTGGTCTGTCACACCCAGTTTCTCAAGGTCAGTCCTTCGGTATCCCAGTATGGTATCCAGTGTGAGGGATGCACCGCTGGGGTCTGCACGCACCGCTGGTATCCCCAAACACACCACTCAACCTTCTGTTCATGAAATATTCCATGGCTGAGGTTTCCCTGAGGGATCGCTTTTGTGCGTTCGGCTGATACACTCACAGAACTCCCGAGGCGGCAGCACCCCACTATCAGGTGTGCAGGTCGGTGGATGAAGCTACAATCCTACTGAGGTGGTGGGTGATCGATGCTGTTGTTCCACGAAGTGATGGTTGCCCCCGCTGCAGTTTCTTCAGAGGTGGCGGCGCGTGCTGCAGAACCTTCCGAAGCAGCGGTGCTCGCTTCAGCTCCTTGCGTCGTGGTGGTGCCTAGAAACGCACATTGGGACCGGTCATGTCAAGGTCGAAGGAACCTTTGCCAAACTCTCCCTGTATCCCGTGGGCACTACTGTAGAACCTCCAGAGGGGGCGGCATCCGCTTCTGAACCTCCTGAGGTCAGTAGTAACCACTATGAAATTCCTGATATTCCTTATTCCGCCAAGGAGGCCTCTATGAACATCTGCTCGTCCTGTTCCCAGACAGGAAGGCCGTCTGATGAATCTATTCTGTTCTGTTCTGGCCAAGGAGGCCATCTATGAACTCTCTGCTTGTCTTGTTCCGGCCAAGGAGGCCGTTAGTGAACGATCTGCCTGTTCTGTTCCGGGCAAGGAGGCCGTCTATGAACTCTCTGCTCATCCGGTTCCAGCCAAGGAGGCGTCAAGTCCAGTAGGGAGTACAGTAGGGGAGCCGCACCTATGAACTCTCGGTCCTGTTATGTAAGGCCAAGGAGGCCGTCTATGATGACTTCTCTGCATACTGTTCCGGCCAAGGAGGCAGTCTATTGAACTCTATGCTCATCCTGTTTACGGCAAAGGAGGCCGGCGATGAACGCTCTGTCTGTTCTGTAACGACCAGGAGGCCGCCTACTATGAAACTCTCTGTATGTCTTGTTCGGCAAGGAGGCCGTCAGTGAACGAATCTGCATGTTTGTTACGGCAAGGAGGTCGTCTGGAATCTTTGTCTGTCCGGGTAACGGCTATAAAGGCAGTTAGCGAACTCACTGCTCGTCCTGTCATGGTTATGGAGGCTGTTTGTGAACTTTTGTCTTGTCCCGACCCCGCCAGGGAGGCTGCCCCTGAACGCGAGTCTTGTCTATCAAACCCAATGTTCTGTCTGTGTTGTCTGTCTATGCTCTCTCTATGTTACAGTCTCTGCCATGATCTCCTGATCGGTGTGGTTCACCAGGGGGTTTCCTGTTCCCTCTGCTCCGCTGTGGTGGTCTTCTGCTCCGTCGTGGTGGTCTACTGTTTGGCTTTGGTGGTCCTCTGCTCCGCCATGGTGGTCCTCTGTCCTGCCGTGGTGGTCTACTGTCTGGTTCTGGTGGTCTACTGTCTGGCTTTGGTGGTCTTCTGCTCCGTCGTGGTGGTCCTCTGCCCTGCCGTGTTGGTCTACTGTCTGGTTCTGGTGGTCTACTGTCTGGCTCTGGTGTTCTTCTGCTCCGCCGTGGTGGTCTACTTTCTGGCTTTGGTGGTCTTCTGCTCCGTCGTGGTGGTCCTCTGCTCTGCCGTGGTGGTCCTCTGCCCGCCGTGGTGGTCTACTGTCTGGTGCTGTTGGTCCTCTGCTCCGCCGTGGTGGTCTATTGCCCCGTCGTGGTGGTTTACTGTCTGGTTCTGGTGGTCCTCAGCTCCGCCGTGGTGGTCCTCTGCCCCGCCGAGGTGGTCTACTGTCAGGCTCCGGTGGTCTTCTGCTCCGCCGGGGGGATCTTCGGTCCTGTCTGCTCTGCTGTGGTGGTCCTCAGCGCCGCCGGCTCTGCCTCAGTCCCTGGTCTCTCCTATCCTTGGACCTGGCCCTCCGTCCCTCCCCCTGATCCGCCTCTGCTCCACCACCCACCTGGATCGTTTAGTGTTTGGAGCGTCTGGAAGCCGCTCCTTGGGGGGGGGGCTCTGTCACGAATTCGGTTCATGGACTTCCGTTTATTCACCACCAGATGTCACCCTTTCCATTACATTGACTCTCGCACAACACAAACTGTTGCATAGAACCCCGGACTACATATCCCATCATTCAATGCACTGATTGCACACAGCACTGATTTCACACAGCACTGATTGCACACAGCTGTTTCTAATTACCTCATTCACTATATAACACCCACTCTAACCACATTTCTCTGCTGAGTATTGTTTAGCCTGTACCCCTTTCCGAGTCTCCGTGTTTTCTGTTTTGCCTTGCCTTGCCTGTTTTTGCGGTTTTTGATCTTTGCCTGTTTTCCTGTTTTTTTTCCCTCTCGTCTCGCCCCTGTGATTCTGTCTGCCGATCGGTGACCTACGCTAGCCCTAGGACTATTCTTGTGTTTTGCCCGCCATATACCTGTTTGCCATTGTTTGACCCTGCATGTTTACCACGTCTCTGAATAAAGCCTGCAGATGGATACACACGTCTCACGTCTCGTCAGCCCCATAACAAAAGTAAAATAATTAATATTAAAACCATTTTTTACATAATTTTGTTGAGTAGTTATTGATTTGTATATGTGTACACACACACACACACACACAACCATTAATTATTTTAATAATATTATTTTAATGTATTATTAATAGTACCATTACTAGAGTTATTGTTGAGTATTGGAATATTAATGTGATAGTAATAATTTCTTCCTTCCGCAAGGCGCTTTAATGCAACAGGCTTAGTATGGTATTTTCCCTCCAGTCCACAACCTTAACAGACCTGCAATCCACCAGCTGACAACCACTGCTTTAGAAAACAAAAGCTGTTTGTATCGCCGGTACCCTCATATAATGGTATGCCCACACCTCTGGTCCCCAAGCGGACAGTAAGAAGGGACAGGTGTTGAGGATTACAGCCCTCAACGGTTCTTGCTCTGTTTGATAACCTGCGAATCCATGCCAGATGAAACAGGTTTTCTGCAAAGCAGGGAAATATAATCTTACACATGAAATAGTAATTCTGTTTGTCTCGTAGACAGCTTGGAGAAGGGAGCCTTCAAATCCGTGCACGAGGAGGTTCAAAGCCTTTCGGCGCTGAGTGCGAATGCTGCCATCTGCATTATGCATATATTTTTCTCTAATTGCAGAACGGCTCTGTTGTCGAGCCGAAAATTGAGGTTTCTTGGTCTCGGTGGTGCAATGCATTACAAACCTGCATGCGGTTCACGCTAACAACCCCACCCTTTCCGTCGAAGCGAAGCCTGTTAGAACAATAGAAGCAGAGGAACTGACTGTGGTTCTCACAGGCACTAATCTTCCCTACCTTACCCCTGTAGTCTCATTTTCTTCCTTCAAAACCCTTCCCCCCCTTTGTATGATCATACTTGTTTTTTTTTTTAGGCTGTTTCTCTTCTCATTCCCTCAGATCAGTCCACAGTCTGAGATGAAATTAGCAGCTGTACCTCACTGAAGTGCTCTGTTGTATTCACACTCGGACACATTACGAACTGTGTCGCGGTTGGCACATTTGACTATTGATCAGATGACCTTGACTGTCTCATCGTCCCAGTGTCCTTTCTTGCTTTCTTTGCACTTCACATCAGATCTCGGCTGCTTTTGTGCTGATACCGAGAGTTTTCTGCAGCCTCTCTTTCTACATCAAAAGAGCCCAAATGAACGGCGCAGTCACTCTTCGCTCTTGCCTCAGCCCTCCATTTTGAACAAATGCTGAACACAATATCCAATATCTTTTCCTGTGATATGGTGCATTTGGTATCAGCAACTGATTCTTGAAGAAGGGATAGATCTCACTGGATAGCGATGCTCGCAGACACACTCACACATGCTCACAAATAAAGTTCTCGCTTTTCACAATCAAAATGCTTATTTTAGAGGCATATTAAGAAGTTTTCTAGCAGGATAGAGACTGATTTGTTGATCAGCAACCAGGGCTTGACAATACGGATTTTTTTTTTCTGCATGGAGGCAATTATTTCACTTAGTTCATATTTTTACTTGCCACATTTTCACTGGCCACACAGCCACAAATATAATACAAATCTGGTTTAGTTAACAATTTAGCTATGTAAATTTATATAAATAAAAAAATGAAGGAGAGGAGGAGTCCTCGCTTTTTTTGTTTGGCAGTTTAGACGGATTAAATTAATTTTATATATAAATATAAATATAAATATAAATATAATATAAATTAATTTATAATAAATAGTATATTAATATATAATATATTAATAATATTATATAATATATTTATTAATTTATTTTTATTTAAATATAATTTATAATAATTTAATCTCTATAATTATTAATTATTAAATTATTATGATGTAGATTAATTATATTAATTAATTATTTTAATTATAAATATTTATTATGAATATATATATTAAATTATATATAATTATTATAATTTGTTGATAAAATTTATATTTTATAATAATTATTATATAATAAATCTATAATATATTATTAATGAGTATTATATAATATTAATGGATATTTAAAATTAAATATCTAAATTGTATTATATATATATTATATTTATTAAAATTATAATTATATATATATATTATATAATTATAATTATATTTAAAATTATATTTTATAAATTATTAATATAAAATATATACAATATTATTTATTAATAAATTTATATATATATATAATGCTGATTATAAAAAAACAAAAACAAAAATACAATCTTTTCATCATTTGCTGGGATAGCAAATCACAGGAAATTATTTTTGGATATTGCATTCAGCATGTCTTCAAAATTGAAAAAAAAAAGCACTAGGCATGAGTTTGTAGGGTGATAAATTATCAATCATTTGGACCTTTTAAAGTATATTTATAAAATATAATTATTTATATAAAATTGGCTACCGACTCTACATTAGACCATCATTACTATTGAGTTCTGTCCACTGAAGTGTCTAAATGAAGGAACACACAGTGTTGGGACTCAGGGGATGAGAAAAGGGGGCGCAGGCCTCAGAGCGGGAAAAGCATATGGGTGCGATTTGTTTTTTCACGCAGCACTGGCTCCAGCTGATGATGACTCCCAGTGGTCTGCACCATTGGCCACTGACTTTCTGATCAGCTTCCTACTTCCAAAATCAGACACTTTAAAAAAAATCATATTTAGAATTATACAGAGTTTTGGTCTTAGATGCTGATTGGTTACAGCATTTTATCCCATAGAGGCCACATATTAGCCTTAGTCTACATGTAAGGGACTATATCTACTAGCAGATGGATTCTGCTGTATGAATTTGCACAATAAAATAATATTTTTATCCTGTTTTGTAAAAGCCTTTTGTTTCTTATTGCTTTGGCAGAGCAGCCTTTTTGCTTAGAGAATCTCCCAGTGTTAATTGCTTTGTTTTCTTGACCTGAAATTTCATGGACAAGGGTTCTGTTAATGACTGGAATTGAGAGCCACTCTATGGCCCTCTAAAATAGTTCTGTTTCATAAAAATAGGGCATGAAGAGATGTTTTTTTTCACCCTTGGAAAATGGATAATTTTCAGTTTGGCTTGTTGCATGGTTGAATTCATGTTCATAGAAAAGTGGGATTTTGGTAATTTAAGACATCCAAAATTACTGTAAGCTAAAATTACTTTAAACTACTAGAGTTGCTTTTTAATGGTAGATCACTTATCACTCATGTTCTGTTTGTCATGTTCAAGTTTTTCCCCCCATATATATATATTTACAGTGCCGCCCACTAATGTTGGCACCCTTGGTAAATATGAGCAAAGGCAGCTGTGAAAAGAAATCTGCATCATTTATGTTTTTGATCTTTCATTAAAAAAATTCACAAAATTCTAAACTTTAATACAAGTAAAACTTTTGAAAGTGGGGGGAAACTCACATTATGAAATAAATGTTTTTCTCCAATGCATGTTGGCCACAATTATTGGCACCCCTAGAAATTCTTATGAGTAAAATATCTCTGAAGTATATTCCTATTCATATTTAAACAATTTTTAGCACACCAGGGTGATTATGAACATGAAATTGTCCAGCCATGACTTCCTGTTCCACAGGATTATAAATTGAGGAAATGCCAAATCCCTTTAATCATCTATCACAAGGAGTAAAACAAAGAATATAGTTCTGATGTACAGAACAAGATTGTTGTGCTTCACAAAATAGAAAGTGGTTGTAAGAAAATAGTTAATGCATTGAAAATCCCCATTTCCACCATCAGGGCAATAATGAAGTTCCAATCAACTAAAGATGTTACATATCTGCCTGGAAGAGGACGTGTGTCTATATCGTCCTAATGCACGGTGAGGAGGAGAGTTTGAGTGGCCAAAGACTCTCCAAGGATCACAGCTGGAAAATTGCAGAAATTAGTCAAGCTTTGGGGTCAGAAAGCCAAAAAAAATGTTGTATATATATACTGTAATACACGTGGGTACGGAAAGTATTCAGACCCCCTTAAATTTTCACTCTTTGCTATATTGCAGCCATTATTGCAGCCATTGTTATATTCTGCTGCACTTAAGGTTCCTAAGAGCACAGTGGCCTCCATAATCCTTAAATGGAAGACGTTTGGGACGTCCAGAACCCTTCCTAGAGCTGGCCGTCCGGCCAAACTGAGCTATCGGGGGAGAAGAGCCTTGGTGAGAGAGGTAAAGAGAACCCAAAGATCACTGTGGCTGAGCTCCAGAAATGCAGTCGGGAGATGAGAGAAAGTTGTAGAAACTCAACCATCACTGCAGCCCTCCACCAGTCGGGGATGTATGGCAGAGTGGCCCGACGGAAGCCTCCTCAGTGCAAGACACATGAAAGACCGCATGGAGTTTGCTAAGAAAACTGAGGACTCCAAGATGGTGAGAAATAAGATCCTCTTGTCGGATGAGGCCAAGATAGAACTTTCTGGCCTTAATTATAAGCGGTATGTGTGGAGAAAACCAGACACTGCTCATCACCTGTCCAATACAGTTCCCAACAGTGAAGCATGGTGGTGGCAACATAATGCTGTGGGGGTGTTTTTCAGCTGCAAAGACAGGACGACTGGTTGCAATCGAGGAAAAGATAAATGCGGCCAAGTACAGGGATATCCTGGACAAAAACCTTCTCCAGAGTGCTCAGGACCTCAGACTGGGCAGAAGGTTTACCTCCCAACAAGACAATGACCCTAAGCACACAGCTAAAATAACGAAGGGAGTGGCTTCACAACAACTCTGTGAATGTTCTTGAATGGCCCAGCCAGAGCCATGACTTAAACCCAATTGAGCATCTCTAGAAAGACCTAAAAATGGCTGTCCACCAACATTTACCATCAACCTGACAGAACTGGAGAGGATCTGCAAGGAGGAATAGCAGAGGATCCCCAAATCCAGGTGTGAAAAACTTGTTGCATCTTTCCCAACAAGACTCATGGCTGTATTAGATCAAAGGGTGCTTCTACTAAATACTGAGCAAAGGGTCTGAAAACTTAGGACCAAACAATGTCAACAAGTCTGTGTTTTTGTCAATATGGGGTGCTGTGTGTACATAATGAGGAAAAAAAATTAACTTAAATTTTAGCAAATGGCTGCAATATAACAATGAGTGAAAAATTTAAGGGGTCTGAATACTTTCCGTACCCACTTGTATATATACAAACAGCACCTACATAAACACCTGTTGTTCAAATGGGTTTCAAGAGAAAACTCTGGCTCATCCAAAAAAAAAAACGCCCGCATATTCAGTTGTCGGGACACGACTGGGAACTTCAAGTGGGACTGGATTCTATGGTAGATGAAACATAAAAAAATAGCTTTTGGCAGCAAACCCTCCAGATGGGTTTGTTGCAAACAGGCATAAAAAGTACCCCATGCCCACGGGTTAAATATACTGCTGGATCTTTAATATTGTGGGCCTATATTTCTGCTGGAGGTCCTGGACGTCTTGTTCAGATACATGGCATCATGGATTCTATCAAATACCAACAGATAAAAAATCTAAACCTGACTGCCTCTTGTTAGAAATCTTATAATGGAACATGTTTGGATCTTCCAACCGGACAATAAAAACAACTCCCCCCCCCCCAAAAATCAACACAAAATGTGTAACTGAGCACAAAATGAAGCTTATGCACAATTGCTTTTCTCGTCCTGGACTGAACCCTGTAGAAAATGAGGGGTTGAACTGAAAGAAGAAGCACCAACTGGGAGAGTGGTATTCTGAAGATTTGAGATTCTGGATGAAGGAATGGTCTCTGATCTCGTCAAGTGTTCTCCAAACTCATCAGGCATTCATTATAGGAGAACACTCAGAACTGTTATCTTGGGAAAAGGACGTTGCAATAATTGGGTGCCAATAACTGTGGCTAACGTGAACTAGAGAAAAACATTTATTTCATAATGTGAGTTTCCCCCACTTTCCATTGTTTTACTTCAATGAAAGGTTATAATTTTGTAAATTTTTGGAATGAAAGATCAAAAGGATAAACAATGCAGATTTATTTTCACAGCCACCTTTGCTCATATTTACCAAGGGTGCCAATATTAGTAATTTCTTACTTTGGTAAAACAGAAGCAACATTGACAATTTTAGAGAACAGTGACATTTCTGTATCCAATATAGTCAATGTATCAAATTATTTGGTGATACAACTTGGCTTGATAAGGTCAGAGGAACTTGTTAAAAGAATTTGAGTTGAAAAAATATCACTATTTATACCTTTTTTTTAGACATATACCATGGGGTCTCTGGGAGTCCTAACATATAGCCTGCAAAGGCAATTTCAATAGGACAAGCATTAAATATGTCCTGCAGCACTCTCTTCTAGCTGCTCAGATGAATAAGACAAGAGTTTCTAAAGGCTGCATGCTGTCAAAGAAGCTTTTAGCTGCACAAGGCTCTACATTTCTCATTGTGTTTCTGTTCTGAAGGGGCTGCAGACACATACACTCCCTCTACTGGCCATGTTTTTAACTGCGTTTCCCCTTTCTCTTTCTCTCTCTCACTCACTCGCTCCATCCTCCATTGTCTGCTCTCTCTGTCTCTCTCCACCCACTCCACCCCCTGCCGAGCCATCTGCACTTCGGCAGGCCTTGTCTCCATGGCAACAAGGGAGGCCGCGCTGCCTCCTATTGGCCCACTGCCCAAATGGAGAGGCTGCCGGGGGTCGAAGGTCGTCTGTAGAGTGCCGCCTCACCGGTGTTCTAATCAGCTGTTGACCCCTAGCCACAATGAAATGAGTGTCAGAAGGCAAGGGGTTAATAAAGCCTGGTCTGACTGGCAGCTGGGTCCATTATGAGTGAGGGACAGGAGACTGGTGAGGGGGGGTTGGAGGATGCTGGAGATGAGGGACTCCTATATTGGGTTGGGGGGCCTGTCTGTGTTGCGTAAGAGAAGATTTGATGTCACCATAAATAGTGTCTGCAAGGGTGGAACGAAAGCTGTGGGTGGCTTTTTTTAGGATTACAGCGCCTGGTGTTATTGTGAGGAATGTTGGGAATTTGGAGGGCTACTGTATCTGTTATGGGGCAACAGTGCTGGATATGATTCCACTTGGTGTACAATTAAATTACTTTAACAAGGCATAGCTAACGCTATCTTTTACTGTGTGTTAAAAGTTTGGGGTTGGTACAAATTTTGAAAGAGTTTCTTATGCTCACCATGTGTGCATTTATTTGATCAAAAATATTTTAAAAGAAATAATATTGTGAAATAATTTTACAATTCAAAATAACTTTTCTATTTTAATATATTTTAAATTCGAATTTATTTCTGTGATGCAAAGCTGTATTTTCAGCAGTCATTACTCCAGTCTTTAGTCTCACAGTATCTGAAACATTTCTTATTATTATCAATGTAGAAAACAGTTGTGCTGCTTAATGTTTATGTAAACTAATAGATTAATTTTCCTTGGTGTGTGTGCGTGTGTATATATGCACACTTTTATCTTTCAATTTATTTGTGAAAAGTAGATAATAATTTTATTTCTAAGAAGCATGTTGTAGTTGCAGAAGGCTTGTAATGTCAAATTAAACTGTAAAAGTGTTAACCCTATTACCTTTCTGAATGCTTATTTTAAAATGTGTAAATTTCACTTGACATGGCAAAATGCAAATGACTAGCACTGTCTGAGAGAATTTTGCAAAAATCTTGTAAAAATGTAAAAACATCCGTACTAACTGGAAATGGCAGTTTTCTGGAAGTCTTTTGAGTTGCATTCACAGTTTTACATATGCATTTCACATGTTCCAAAAGATGATGAGTGCTTCATAAGATTTTAAAATATACAGTACTAACAGAAAATTTAATGTGGAAATGTATGGCTCCTTGGGGCAGATTTGTTCCCCATGAGAAGAGTGACTCTTGTGTGATATTCAAAGTCTTTAGCTGAAACGGAGTGGAATATTGTGAATTTAACCATCTAGTTGCTAGGCAACCATCCATTCCATCCATCCCATAATTACACAAAATGCAATTAGCCACAGACCCTTCACGCATGCAAAGTTCATTGAGTTTCACCATAGGGATAAAAAGTTAAAAGCGAAGAATATTAATAATTGACCAGTGCCAAAACGAGAGCAAGAGTTATTTTTCCTACTCTGCTTAGCAGATCTACAAATCTGGCTTCACTGGAACCTAAAGTCACATATCTCAGCACACATAGACATTAATGTTATTTTAATATGATAAAATAATAGTTTTTTAATTAATATTTTACATTACCTTTTATTTTTATATTTTTTCATTTTAACACAAATGTAATTTCATTTAACACTACTATTAGTTGTTTCTTTTTAAATTACCTTTATTTCAGTTTTTTAATGTTATTTCCAAAGTTTACTAATTTTGCAATTGGGTTTTCATCTAATATTTTATTTAGTTTCAGCTTTGCTTTAATTAACAAAAATGTTTGAATAGTTTTAGTTAACGATAATAACCCTGATAGACGCTGCAGTGTGCCACCAGATTCTGCCCTCATTTTAGCCCGATATCTGCACACATTTACACCACTAACCTGCCCTAGTGTCCTCGTTCAGATCACCTTCCGGCTGATTCTCAAAGCTAAACATGAATGTCATAAACTAGCAACGATTTGCTTCAAGAGCACACCATATTAGTGCAGAGAGTGATGATCACTCAGGGTTTAAATGAAGGAGATTTGCTATTAATGACCTCTGCGAGACTGTTCAATATTCAATATCCTGGTCATACCCTTTCTGTTTCGTTTATGAGCTGTTAATGTCAGAGACAGTAGCATCATTCTGCGTAGCATCATATTGATACATAAAGTGCTGGTAAAAGTAACCACAAGGGGGCAGTGTGTCCTATCCACAGGGGGCAGCACTCCATCCGTCCACCCCCTGCCTTTGTGCTCATTTACTCTCTCTCACTTTCTCTCCTTCTCTCTGTCCTCACGTCTCAAGAACTTGGTGTGGCATGTTCCCATCTATTAGCATCTCAATTAAGGGCTAACAAAAGACAGGTTTTTCCCCTCCGAGGCCTCCACGTGTGTGGTTTACCTAGTCTCTGTGCGCCCTGAGCAAAATCCAGGAGATTGACTGCACTCCACCAATTACACCTCCCCATCAATGTCTGCAAGAAATCACAATGGCCTTAATTAGCGACTGCAGCCTCACTCTATTACACGCTAGCGCAGTAAAAGCCCAGTCGCACCTTCGCCACCAGTCTCCCATGGATAATATGGGCTGTAATTACGAAGGAGGAGGTGTATTGGAAGGGGGTGTTTGTGGCTTTTTTTACTTTCATTCTGTGGCCTTCCAATGATCATTATTTACTCACCCTCGTGTCATTCCTTATGTGGCTTTATTTCTTCCAGGCCACTGGCATGTGTGGCTTTATTTCTTCCAAGGAACAAAAAAGGCGATTTTTTGTGTGAAGAATATCCCAACCACATGATCAATATAATGTTAGCAAATGAAGATAAAACCTGAAAAACTCCCCACCACAAAGAAATCATAAAAGTGATCCATATGACTATACATGTATGCGCAATAGTCTGTCTTCTAAAGTCATGTGATAGTTTTGTGTGAGGAGTAAAATTCATTATTCACTTTCAGAAATTGTAAAAAATTCTGATTCATAAATGAATCATTGAATCATTCTGTTGAGTCAGATTTTTTAATGAATCAATGATACCAGTCTAAATGATTCATTCACAAATCAGAGTGATAAATGTAAAATTATAAATTTATTAGTGATCACAATTAATCGCATCCAAAATAAAAGTTTTTGTTTATACTAATATATGGTGTGGTACTGTTTATATTATTAATTAGAAACAATACACACATGTAGAAGTATCTTGAAAATATTTACATATTAATGTAAATTGATATTAATATAAATAGTACGTAATATATAACACACATATTCTTTCTTAAATATATACATGCAATGTTGTGTGTAATCTTATACATTTAGCCATTTTAGCAGACGCTTTTATTCAAAGCTACTTACAAATGAGGACAATGGAAGCCATCAAAATCAACAAAAGAGCAATGATATACAATTGCTATAACAAGTGTCAGTTAGCTTAACGCAGTACACATACCAAGGTTTTTGTTTTTTTAATTATATAATAAATAAAGAAAACTGATAGAATAGAAAAAGAATAGAGCAAAATAGTGTTACAGGCCTTTTTTGCTTTTGATAATTGTAAAATAAATAAAAAGAAAACAAATAGATAGAATACAAAAAGATTAGAAAAGCTAGTATTTTTTTTAAAGAAAACAAGCAGTGAATGAATAGAGTGCAAGTCTAAAAGGACAAGTTTTTTTAAGAATAGAATTAGAATAGAGATTGCTAGAGTTAGATGGTCAAATAAAGATGGAAGATATGTGTTTTTAGTCGTTTCTTGAAGATAGGTAAGGACTCAGCTGCTCCGATTGAGTTGGGCAGGTCATTCCACCAGGAGGGAACATTTTAATTTAAAAGTCTGTGAAAGTGATTTTGTGCTTCTTTGGGATGAACAATAAAGTGATGTTCACTTGCAGAACGCATGCTTCTAGAGGGCACATAAGTCTGAAGTAATTAATTTAGGTAAAGGGGTGCAGAGCCAGTGGTGGTTTTTGGCAAACATTAATGCCTTGAATTTTAATGCGAGCAGCTATTGCTAGCCAGTGCAAATTGATAAACAGAGGTGTTACGTGCATTCTTTTCTTTCTTTTCGGCTCATTAAGGTTGAGTTGAAGGTGATGGTCCGTCATCCAGCAAGAAATGTCTGTTAGACAAGCTGAGAAGCGAGCAGCTATCGTCGGATCATCAGGATGGAATGAGAGGTAGAGTTGAGTGTCATCAGCATAGTAGTGATATGAAAAGCCATGTTTCTGACTGACAGAACCTAGTGATGCCATGTAGACAGAGAAGAGAAGTGGTCCAAGAATTGAGCCCTGAGGCACCCCAGTAGTTAAATTTTGCTACTTGGACACCTCACCTCTCCAAGATTTCTTGAAGGACCCTATCTGAGAAATAAGACTCAAACCGCTGGAGTGCGGTTCCTGAGATGACCTTTGTCAATAGGGTTGATTGGAGGATCTGGTGGTTAACCGTGTCAAAAGCAGCGGACAGATCCAGCAAGATAAGTATTGAAGATCTGGAATCCGTTTTTGCCAGTCTTAGGGCTTCAACAACTGAGAGCAAGGCAGTCTCGGTTGAATGTCCACTTCTGAAGCCAGATTGTTTGCTGTCCAGTAGGTTGTTCTGTGTGAGAAAGGCAGAGACTTTGTTGAACACAGCTCATTCAAGTGTTTTTTTTTTGCAATGAAAGGAAGAAGGGAAACCGGTCTGTAGTTCTCTAAAAGAGATGGGTTAAGGGTGGGTTTCTTAAGTAGTGGGGTTATACGAGCCTGCCTAAATGCTGAGGGAAAAGCATCAGTGTGAAGGGATGTGTTAATGATGTGAGTGAGTGCAGGTACAACGGCAGGAGAAATGGCTTGAAGGAGATGAGATGGAATAGGATCAAGCAGACAAGTAGTAGGATGATTAGAAAGGATGAGTTTGGTCGAGAACTTCCCCCTTGGGGGGGTCCCCCCCTCAGAGAGTGAAGAGAATGATGTGAATGAGTGTATGTTTGCTGGTAAAATGTGCTTGACAGATTGTGGTGTGGAAAATTGTGCACTGAGGTTTTAATTTTATTAATGAAGAATGTGGCAAAGTCGTCAGCTAATTATAGTTGATGAAGGAGGGGGAGGACAAAGGAGGGAGGGAAATGTTTTAAAGAGCATGCGAGATTTAGACGAATTGTTAATTTTGTTATGGTGGTATGTCCTTTTAGCAGTGGAGACATTAGCAGAGAATGAAGAGAGGAGTTACTGATACATACAGTATTAAGGTCAGTAGGATTTTTTGATTTGCGCCACACCCTTTCTGCAGCCCTGAGTTTAGAACAATGCTCGCGGAGAACATCAGACAGCCAAGGGACAGAAGGGGTGGTACGGCCTGGCCTGGAAGACAAAGGGCAGACACTGTCTAAACAAGATGTAAGAGTGGAGCAGAAACTATCAGTAGCACAGTTAACATCGAGAGATGATAACTGTTCAGGAGAAGGAAGCAAATATGAAACCATAGTAGATAGCCGGGAGGGTGAGAGTGAGCTTAGGTTATGTCGAAAAGTGACATGTGGAGGGGTATGTGTTGTGTCAGGAACCATGTTAAGGTTAAGAGTGAGGAGGAAGTGATCCGAGGTGTGCAGTGGAGTAACCAGCACATGATCTGTGGAGCAGTGTCGTGTGTAAATAAGGTCCAGTTGGTTGCCTGATTTGTGAGTAGCCGTAGTTAACACTCTTGTGATCAAAATAGGCAAGCAGAGTGTGGAAGTCTGCAGCCTGAGGTTTATCTAGGTGGATGTTGAAGTCTCCAAGCATAACTAGGATATAAACACTACAATTATTTGACAATTGTTCAAGGAGCGGTTAATACCATAGAAGGTAAAGGAATACATTTCCAATCATTAGAGATAAGCAGACCAGTACCTCCACCTCTTCCAGTCAGACGGGGAGTGTGGGAAAATGAGAAATTATTGGAGAGTGCTGCAGGAGTAGCAGTGTCCTCTGGTTTGATCCAGGTCTCTGTCAGGGCCATGATGTTTAGTCTTGAATGACTAGTAATAGATGACCTGAAATCTGCTTTGTTTATTGCAGACTGACAATTCCAGAGACCAATAGAAAAAGAAAGTAGTGTATTAGCATACATAGGAAAAGTGTGCAGGTTGTTAGGATTGCACAGCCTATAGTGTGTAATGTGTGGTTTGCGAATGGTAGTAATAGTAGGGATATGGAAACACATAGTAAGAGTTGGTCATAAAAACTGAAACAGAAGTGAAGCAAGGTGTAGAAAAGAGGATGAATCAAAAGCAATACTTATGTCCCTTGCCGGTGTCCCTGCACGGTGGAATCGCACGATAGAGTCGATGATCTTTACACTCTTCGGTCTTCACACGAGGAGGCCGTCACACGACTGCTGTCGCCATGGTAATGCTAACCTTTTTATACCCGCTGACAAAAACAGAAATTGAATTCAGCTGGACACACTTTACTGTTTATCACAACAAAGGGCTAAGCAAGCGCACACCACTGACAAGGTATGCGATAGAGTATGAGACCAAGCGCAACTTCAGCAGGTCTCAACACAGTAAACAAAACAAGCGTTTCCTAGCAACGACAACTGCGCTAAACACTAATGAGACAAGAAATAAATACACTTACTATCTGCTTTTAACTTCCGCTGATTGACTGCTTCTCTCAAAGAGTATTTCTTTACACTGTCTTTTGCTAGCACTTTAACACCTTTAACGGCTATCACCCCAACGGGCTAAGCAAGCGCACGACACTGACAAGGTATGTGATAGAGTACGAGACCAAACACAACTTCAGCATGTCTTAACACAGTAATTTATATATACACGATTATACATAGTACACACACATATATTATGTAAACAAAGACATTTATTTTGGATGCGATTAATCGTGATTAATCGTTTGACAGCGCTAAAATGAATAAATTTGTTACATTTCTTGTTAAATGTTGTGAGAATTTTTATATTTGGGTCAAATAATCCTTTAAAAAAATAGTAAAACTATTTTCAAAAATGTTCTTGACATGAACCATTGTTGTTTAGAGTAGCAGCCTTTTTTATTGTTTGTGTCAAATATGAAATTTTAGGCATACACATAAAACTGCGCTATAAAATTTGACACAATTCACTAGTTTTCCGCGGTGTTATTTTAGTGTTATTTACAGTTTAATTTTCATTTAGGTTATTTTTAGTAATCTTGTTAAATGTTTTTTTTTTACACTTTCATCCCCTTTTTATAATATTACTGTTTAAGTTTAATTTATTTATATTTAATTTATTCAGTTTTAGTTTTTTTTTTTAGTAATTTTAGTTATTCAACCTGTACTTATTTCAGTTAGTTCCCAAGGCAACATTTCTAATTTTCAAGATTTTAATTGTATATTTATATTTAATTTAATTTCAGCTTTATTTCAATTAACAAAACAGTGTTTAATAATTTTAGTTAATGATAATAATCCTGGTTTGCCAATGCCAGTATATTTTGCCATCAAGGGCCCATGCCAATGTTTTTGACAGCTACAAGAACAGACAGACAGAGAAAGCGAAAGAAACACAGAGCGAGAGAAATGACGGGCCAGATCAGACTGCAGTAGACTGATAAGAGTAAATGGAATGTGGAAGGAGGCCGAGTGTTTTCTAGGTCTCTTCATCCGTGTGAGGTGTCAAACAAACATACCTGAGTCCCATTATAGAGTGTGTGTCTGTGTGTGTGTGACTGCGGGCCATGTGTGGGCTAATTAGCTTTTCCCTCGGCCGCTCTGCGACCGCTCCCGTTATTTCCTGACCAGCTTGCCAGGCCGGCACCCCCTCTTCCCCTCCCCCATGTGTGGCTGTTCTAAATGGAGACTCAATGCATGCTGCTCCCCGACATCCTAATGTACCCGACCAGTTGGTTTAACAAACAGCGCTGCCAACCATCTGCCGGCCAAATCTGTCTTGAAATTGCTTTAGTAACAAACTGAACTTTCTTTGCTCAGTGCTGCTCTCACTTCCTGTGTCCTGCCACCTTCAGTGTGCCGCTCTCTGATCCTCGACCCGGCCCTCTCTCCTGCTCCTCGCTGCTGACCATTGTCATTTTCTCTTCTTGTCTCATCTCATTTTGGTTCATTTTATCTTTTTTTTCTCCTCTTGCATGTTCTTGTCTCTAACAATTGTCATTTGTTGGCTTCTCAGTATCATGCATCATCGAATCAAATTATTTTTATAGTTGTGATATCGCCTCATCTTTTCACTTCTCTGCTTTTAGTCATTGTAATCTGTTGTCTCTCTTCTCTTCTCTCTTCTCTTCTCTTGCCAAATCCATCTTTTCTAATCTTTCTTGCCAAATTCATCTTTTCTAATATTTCTTTACTTTTCCTGTCTTGTTTGCTCTTGTCTTGTCTGTTCTCTAACAATTGTCATCAGTTGTCTTGTTTAATCTCATCTCATCTGTTTATTGTTTTGGTCTCTTCTTTTCCCATCCTCCCTTCCAGTATTTTACATTTCTACATTAATTTAGGATTATTTTTTTGTCTACACTTTTGTCAAACTGTAGTAAAATTTAGTAAAATGCATAAATATATATAAATACATATTTGAAGAATACATTTCCAGGATATTTTTGTTAAAAGACAAAAACACTTTTAAAAGTTTTAATGTCCAAACAAACTCTGAAAATGTGTTTAAATTAATAGATGAACTATGATAAATATTTGGTTTAATTTTGCACTTTTTCATAAACTGAATTTATTAAGTTATTTTTGATGATTAAAAATAGATGCTATTTTAGTCAAATTTTAGTAAAAATAGCTCAAATATGACAAATATGGATTAAAAAAAAAGTATAAAATACCATTGTAATCTGTTCTTTTGTTATTATCTCATCTCGTCCAGTGTTATTTAAATATATAAATATTTACATATGCATTTTCTCATCAATTAAAATGTTATTTACATAACTAAACTTAGATTCCAATGTAGTCAAATTGTTGTTAAACTGAATATGACTAAACATGAAAAAATATAGACTAAATTGAATGGATATTTTTCAAAACTGTGACTAAAACCTAAAACTGTAAAAATTAATTTCACTTCTCTTCTCCTGCTGTATTTTACACCTCATAGTTTGACACATTGCATCTCATAAAGAGATTCTAACACGTCCAGAGAAACTGTATGATTATTTACGCCAGTTTCATCTGAAGCATAATTAAACCCCCACAAACCCAAAGCTTCAGAGAACATTTATGCCAACATTCCAGCATGACAGAACTACTGTTTCCAGATCAGATGGCTGGCTGTCTTTATGGGTTTGCCTTCCCTGTTTACCATCTGACCACTGATCTTCCCGTCCCATTTCCTCCCCTCGCTGTACTTCTAGCGGCTGCAGGCAATCCAGGTTTCATTTTCCTTCATGATGATATCCTCAAGAGACCTCAACAAATGCTATAGAACAGATTTTTGGCACAGGCGAGCACATAGCCCTAAACATCAGCATGGACAGAAGCAGTCTCAGTGCCAGCGGATGCGTTCTCAAAGACACAGAACCTGATCTCAAGGGCAAACCCAGCACAATCACTCAAAAACACATGCATGCACTCTCAAGCCAGCCACTTTTAACCTTACAATGCATAAATACCTCCACCATTAGAATCCATGCATATTCTTATTTTGTCATAGAAAAATATATTAGACACATTTTGCCTCAGCCTCATGTTTGTTCCAAACCAGAATTACTTTATTTCTTCTGTGGAACACACAAAAAAGATGTTTTGATGGATGTCTGTGGGTTTTTCATCCATACAGTGTTGTTTTCGCCCTCATGTTTTGTTTTCTTTGCGCACAAAGTTTTCTCGTAGCTTTATAAAATTACGGTTGAACCACTGATGTCACATGGACTATTTTAACGATTTCTGGGCCTTGAACGTGTCAGTTGCATTGCTCTCTATGTAGGGTCAGAAAGCTCTTGGATTTCATCAAAAATATCTTAATTTGTGTTCCGAAGATAAATGAAGGTCTTACAGGTCAGGAACGACATAAGGGTGAGTAATAAAAGACAACATTTTCATTTTTGGTTGAACTATCCCTTTAATTTTTAAATCAGAAGGTGGTGGAATGCTAAGTGCATAGCGGTCACAGGTCCCAGAATGCACACAAAACCTGCTTAAAATAACATGCCATGTCCTGGAATCCCCACTTACCAAGCTGTGTGGCTCTAAGGCCTTTATTTCAAGTAATCTGTGTGATATAAATGTTGTGGCAATAATTAGAAGTAATTTTAGGCTACTCATATTTAAGTAAATGATGACAGAATTTTAATTTTTAGATGAAAACACTGAAAGAAAAATCTGTAATTTGTGTCTGTACTGTAAACAAGTGACCTCAGTTCTGGAGATAAATGTTTCGAAGAATGAATGCTTATACGCAAAGACCTGTAACTCATTTTTATGTGCAAAAAAAAATAAAAAAATAGGGTTGCATTAATGAACGAATGGAAGAGGTATTAATGAATTGGTTAACCAAAAATGAAAATTCTGTCATCATTTACATATATAAGCACTATATGGATGAAAGTTTTGGGACACACCTCTTAATTATTGAGCCATGCAATGTGCATTTAAAAAGAGCTCAGTGAATTCAAGCATGGCACTATGACGAAAAAGAGTTGCATGATGTTTCTTTGGAGATTTTATGCCTTTATTATCCACTGTAAAAGATAAAAACATCCGAGTTTGGAGGATGGGTAAATAATGACAAAAAGATTTAAGTGAACTATTCCTTTAAAGGGATAATTTGGAGTATGTGTGTATATCACCTCGAAAAGTGTTTAGTCTTTGCCTCTAATATTCCTCTTGCTAATTCAATACTAGCTTTATGACACCTAGCTTTTTCCTGCCCTCTAATTTTATAGTTACCCTTCTTCCGTCTGAAATTGCTTCACCAAAAAATAAGGCTCCTTATCTCTGACGCACATTTGTTCTTTTTTTGCTTAAGCAGGACATGCAGGTATTTGCATACCAAATGACTGCTCTGTCTGACACGCAAATTAATTAGTCTGAATTTTAGCAGCGTGCAAACAAAACACAGCAACATGTCACCAAACAGCTCAGCACCACTGCATGTTTCAGAGATGACTCTGTAATCATTTCACTCCTGACATTTGAGTTTTTTTATTAGCATCTGAAGTGCTAGGCCTCATGTCTTTTGTTTGAAGTCCTATTTTTAACAGTACTTTCCTAATTTTTTGGTTAATCACAATGTAGATTATATTCTTTTCTAGACCCTGTTTGAATTCTGAGATTCGTATAAAAGATAAAACATAATTTGAGTTCATGCAGAACCAAAATAACGGTCATTTGCATTTTATCCCCAGTCAAACGAACTGATGTGTCGCATGTGGTCAGCGTTGACATCATCCATCACGGTGTCCCTTAGAGTGAAGCTAAAGATCTTTGTCTTCATTCTTTGAACTAAACAGCCTTTGCATGAGGTCACTGGAATCAGGCCCTGTGCGTTTGTCTGCCGATCGTGTTTGTCTAGCCTCTTTGTTCTGGAGGACTCTGGGTCCCTGTAGGCTGACGACCCCCTTTCTGAAGCCGCATGACTTGAGCTTCACTCATGGGTGGGGTGAACCGCATGCTCCCTGGAGGCAGAGTGACCCCTGACCATGGGAGGCATGTGGCATAATGAAGATCTGATTGAATAAGTGCACAAATGAATAAAAGATAGAACTGACATGCAGAGAGAAACTCTCATCCAGCCAGTGTGGCTTTCTCTCTTTGTGTCTGCTGATTGAAGTAGATCTGTCTTACAGACGGGCCCCACTAAAAAACAGAACCATATGCTATCCACACTAGAGACTACTACGCATCGCAACGGTTTTCAGTCTTGTCTACACTGGAAGCGTAGAAGCTGCAAATAATCACTAAAAAAGACCAGATCAGACCAAGATATACCAATCAGATTTTATGGTTTCAGCTCAATAGTTTAACCTTATTAATCTATTAGTATATAAAAATCACTCTTATAATTATTATTATTATGATTGATGAGTGGTGGAAAAATTGCATATACATAGCCTCCCCCCCCCCCCCCCCCCCCAAAAAAAAAAAAAGATGCAGATTCGTAGATTGGAGACCAGAAAAAAAGTTGGTGACTGTCAAACGAAAGTGGCACAATGGATGTGTCCAGTCTAGACAGCTTCATTAAATATAATAGGAGGGATTTAGTTCTGTCTTTTATTAATACACAAAGACAGGAATTAAAGTAAATTGACTTGGTTAACTTTGTTCACCACACTATATGATTCACACTGATTTCATGTCAAAGCATTCAACATTTTCTACTTGTGACTTGTTCCATGTTTGATTCATATAAAAAAGTCTCTTCCTCAGAGAATGAAACCATTTGCTGGTTTTGAATGGCCGTTTCGACATCAAGGCCACTCAAGGAGCTCAAGGACAAAAGGATGAGGTGAACAATAACAACAGACCAGAGACCCTGAGCCAGACTGAGAAGCTCAATTGTAGGCTAGAGTCGGGCTGAAACAAAAGGATAAAGAGAATAAACCTGGCGACATCTCTATGCTGTTTATTCAGTCGCCCTCCCAGCAGTTTCAAATCAAAGAACCGGACATTATTTACATTCCTTGTGCTCAGCAGCTATAAAAAAATGAATCCTCTTCAAGGAATTAAATAATTGCGTTCCGCGAGCTAATTTGAATGTTGTTCTCCACATCAAAGCCACGTAAAGCTCAGTAAATTCTCCACAGAGAAAGGAAAGAGGTAAACAATAGCACAAATAAACCTGAGATCTTACAGTAGCTGCATTCCAATTCACTTCACATCCATATACAGTGTGTATGAGATTACGTTAGGTTAAGTAAATAGTTTAAGAAGTATTTTATGCTAATCAGAAATACAGTAAAAAGTAATATTGTGAAATAGTAAAGGATAATATATTACTATATATATTAGTGCTGTCAAACGATTAATCGCTTCCAAAATAAAAGTATTTGTTTGCATAATATACAGTGGGGAAAAAAAGTATTTAGACAGCCACCAATTGTGAAAGTTCTCCCACTAAAAAAGATGAGAGAGACCTGTAATTTTAATCATAGGTATACCTAAACTATGAGAAACAAAATGAGAAAAAAAAAAATCCAGAAAATCACATTGTAGGAATTTTAAAGAATTTATTTGCAAATTATGATGAAAAAAAGTATTTGGTCAATAACAAAATTTCATCTCAATACTTGTTATATACCCTTTGTTGGCAATGAAAGAGGTCAAACGTTTTCTGTAAGTCTCCACACACTGTTGCTGGTATTTTGGCCCATTCCTCCATGCAGAGCTCCTCTAGAGCAGTAATGTTTTGGGCTGTCGCTGGGCAACACGGATTTCAACTCCCTCCAAAGATTTTCTAAGGGGTTGAGATCTGGAGACTGGCTAGGCCACTCCAGGACCTTGAAATGTGTCTTACGAAGCCACTCCTTCGTTGCCAGTTGCTCCTTCGGGCAGTGTGTTTGGGATCATTGTCAAGCTCAAAGACCCAGCCACGTTTCATCTTCAAATGCCCTTGCTGATGGAAGGAGGTTATCACTCAAAATCTCACGATACATGGCACCATTCATTATTTCGTTTACACGGATCAGTCATCCTTGTCCCTTTGCAGAAAAACAGCCCCAAACATGATGTTTCCACCCCCATGCTTCACAGTAGGTATGGTGTTCTTGGATGCAACTCAGCATTCTTTCTCATCCAAACACGACAAGTTGAGTTTTTACCAAAAGTTCTATTTTGGTTTCATCTGACCATATGTCATTCTCCCAATCCTCTTCTGGATCAGCCAAATGCTCTCTAGCAAACTTCAGAAGGGCCTGGACATGTACTGGCTTAAGCAAGGGGACACGTCTGGCACTGCAGGATTCGAGTCCCTGGTGGCGCAGTGTGTTACTGATGGTAGCCTGTTACTTTGGTCCCAGCTCTCTGCATGTCATTCACTAGGTCCCCCGTGTGGTTCTGGGATTTTTGCTCACAGTTTTGTGATCATTTTGACCCCACGGGGTGAGATCTTGCTTGGAGCCCCAGATCGAGGGGGATTATCAGTGGTCTTGTATGTCTTCAATTTTCCAATAATTGCTCCCACAGTTGATTTCTATACACCAAGCTGCTTACCTATTGCAGATTCAGTCTTCCTAGCCTGGTGCAGGTCTACAATTTTGTATCTGGTGTCCTTTGACAGCTCTTTGGTCATGGCCATGGTGGAGTTTGGAGGTGACTGTTTGAGGTTGTGGACAGGTGTATTTTATACTGATAACGAGTTCAACAGATGCCATTAATACAGGTAACCAGAGGAGGACAGAGGAGCCTCTTAAAGAAGAAGTTACGGGTCTGTGAGAGCCAGAAATCTTGCTTGTTTGTAGGGGACCAAATACTTATTTTACAGAGGAACTTACCAATTAATTCTTTAAAAATCCTAAAATTTGATTTTCTGGATTTTCTTTTCTCATTTTCTCTCTCATAGTTGAGGTATACCTATGATGAAATTACAGGCCTCTCTCATCTTTTTTAGTGGGAGAACTTGCACAAATGGTGGATGACGTAATATTTTGTCCACACTGTATGTACTGTGTATATATAGGTATATAAATACACACACATTGCAGGATATATTTAAGAGAAAGTGTTAGGTTTGTATACTAAAATATATTTATATATAAATATAAATTATTGAATATAAATATATGCAGGTAAATATTTTCAAAATATTATGTTATAGTGTGTATTATATATATTCGATAAAAATAGACACAGTACACCAAATATATTTGTCAACACAAAAACTTATTTTGGATGTGGCGTAATCGCAATTAATCGTTTGACAGCACTACGATATATATATATTAGTATATATTTAATATATTATATCTTTATTTTTAAAAAAAAAGTAATTTATTTCTGTGATCGCAGAGCTGAATTTGTCAGCATTACTTCAGTGTCACATGATCCGTCAGAAATCATACTAATATACTACTTTGGTGCTTAAGAAAAATTTCTGAGCATTAACTGTATTCTAAACATTTTTTCAGGATTATTTGATGAATAGAGTGTTCAAAATAACTGAATTGTTTGGAATAATGCAAGTATTTACGGTCACTTTAATGCATCCTTACTGAATTAAAGTTAAAGTTAATTTCTTTCTAAAAAGATGGCGCCAATTAGATGTTCTTGCAGTTGCATGAAAATAGAATGTGTAGTGAATACAAGAGGCACGATAGACCAATCAAAAATCAAGTATTCCAGACCGAGTGTAATAATACTGCCTGTTTCCTAAATGAACCTGATAAATTAAACTCATCTTAACGTTCTCCATTATTACAGGCACTTGGCTCACAGCTCTGGTCTGTTTTAAGGGAGGTTCTTGCTTCAGCTGTTTGTATCTGTGTTCCAAAAGGTAGAAATGGAAATTAACATCTTGATATGCCATTATCAGTAAATTGGTCATATCCCCCTTCTCTCAGATAGCACAAAACCGTGCCACGCTGCCCAACAGCACGTCTCCTTGGTGACTGTTCCTGCTAATAGCTGCACATGTGTTGGAGTGAGCTGGTGATGGTATGTTGATGGGTGGAGCCAGACCTTGTGCTGGGATTTGCTGCATTTGGCCAATGCCAGCTTGGCCAGCTGCCGGTTGGCACTTGACCGTTGAGAGCGGTGGTTGATGGTACAGACCTGGAGTACTCGTGCTGTGTTATTTAGCCAGTGTGAAGGCATTGCTAGGCTTTGTCAGATGGGTTTACTGACTCAAAACAGAAAGAGATAAGATAGCAGAGAACTATTTCACCAGCAGAAACTACACTCATGGGTTCACTAGGGCAAAACCCTTTCAAAAGGTACTAATATGTACACTTTAGGTGCTATTATGCACATTTAAGTTACTAGGTACAAAGGTGTATCTTTTGAAAGATCTCCACACCATTGAAAGCTTTTGTATCTTTTTTCTGAGAGTGTATATACATGCAATATTGATTTTTATGTGTTTTTATGTATGCAATATGTAATACTAATAATATAATATATAATAATATTTTTCTTAACTTTATAATAATAATATATTCATACATTAACATGAAAAACAAACAAATAATTTATAATAAATAATAAATATTATATTTTTTTCAGCATTTATTAATCTTGATTGATGTTCATTGATAAAAAATACTATTGTTTATTTTTAGTTCATAATGTAGTAATGTTAATATGTACAACATTTTTAAAGAAATATATAAGTATTTGTAGAAATTAACATTTACAAGAATAATAAATGCTCTTGTTAGTTAAAGTTAGTACTAAATTGCACTTAATTCTTTTTTTTTAATAAAAATGACTCAGTTCAGTGAGAAAGTCAGTTGTGAACTCAGTATCAGCTTTAAATGATTCACTGATTCAGTGGATCTGATTCAGAACAATAACTTGCACAACGAATTTGAGACCTGTTTTATGAATCTTTTTGACCAACTCATTAAAAATAACTGGTTGGATAAGAGTCTTTTGTGGCATTGTGGCACGCTGTGTTCATTGTTACGTGCAGGAAACACGTATGAGAATATATATATCTCACATAGATGCAAAAAACTTTTTTTCTTGAATAGATTTTAAATTATTCTCACAAGGTTTTCTTTTGCCTCATATAGTCACAATTTGGTTCGCAACCTGTGCATCTCTAAAAGAAACATCTCATGTATTATTTTCAAAAGTATCCACACGTCAGAAAAGACTACTATAATTAGTCTGGCTTAACTTTAAGATCCACGAGCATCACCAAATAATTTTTTCTAACTATAATAAATCAGCCTGGGCCAGCATGGAAATGCATGCTGGTCTTGTCAGCAGGTGTCAATTTTTTAAATTGTAAGCGTTTTCTTCAAATTCCGTGATATTGTGGCAACCTCAATTTTCTGCACAGGATGAAATTTTTCATCTGGTGAAAGCAGGCACATTTTGCCCACATGCCTTCCAGTTGAACCTGTATTAATTTGTCTTCACTGGCTGAGCTCCCTGTGGCCCCTCAGGGCACCTGATGGATGGATGGATGTACAGGGTTTGCTAGGACTTTATAAAAAGACAGCGAGACAGAGAGAGAGATGATATGTCTGTACCTAGCTCCTGTCTCCTGCAGCTGCTCCTAACAGGTGCGTAACTGCTTCTTGCCAGATGGTCAGCAAAATGTGGTAGTTGGCAGGTTCCTTCACAGAATCAACCCTCCCTCTCACACAGGCACTGAGACGCAGAGACAGAGAGAAAGGGTTAGAGAATGGGAAAGGTTGGTGACAGAAAAAGTTGCTAAGCACTATTGCAAGCAAAACTAGGTGCAGAAATTGTGCTTTTTCAATGTGTAATTTTGCACGAAAGCGTGTCAGGTGTCACAGTGTCAAGAATTGAGAAAGTTGTTTGCGCACTTTTTTTCCCCAAAGATGGGAAAGGCAGAGGACTCTAGAACATTAAGCCAACTGAGGCAGTGTGGTACAGTCATTTACCAAGGGATGTTGTTGACCACAATACAAAGTGGAGCTTTAATAAATTATGGAAATAAAATGTATTTTTATTTTATTAAATTTTTTTTTTTACTTTTAGTGAGTAGTCTGTGGTAAAAAGAAAAGTTTAAATCAAAAATTATCAAAATTGGTTAATATATATATTATCATTAATCTATCAATTATATTAAAATTATAGAATTAAATGATATAATTTGAGAAAAGTTAATGATCAGAAACTATAAGGACTATATATATATATATAAGATATATATATATATAATATATACCTTTTTTAAATAGTTGGAAAGGGGTCATATGATGCTGCTTAAAAGAACATTATTTTGTGTAATGAAATGGTTATGCGGTTTAAAGTTTAAAAAAAACAGTATTTCACTACTGACCATTAGTGATTCCTCCTGCCCCGCCCTTTTGAAACGCGGTGATTGGTTACAAACTCATTGGTCTGAAAAAGCGGGTGCCAGCTTCCACGTGCGTGTGATGGCGAATACCTCAAGCGTGACGGACAGAATATGTGCGCCCCTCACATACTGGTTGATTGCCGTATCCAGCCGGAGCGATGGAAACAAAAAATTAAAACCATTGACAAACGAGCCATTGTGGAGTCCAGGGGGACATAATACTGATCTATAATGAATTATACTGCTTTTGTACGCGTTGTGTTGCATGCATAGCGCAGAGTAAACATCAAAACTCTGTCTGCATTTGTGATCAGAGAAATGACAAACGCTACACTACACTGCTCAAAACTCACATTTGAACCATCAGTGACAAATCCTTTAAATATAAAAACGTACTTACAGAGCGAGTCAGAATTGCCGACATTTTAGTCTAACGTTACTCTACCAGGATCAGGAAACGGTCTTCTATAAAATGTGCTGCACACATCTGGATCTTTGGGTTAAACTGTTCTGGAAACAGTGTGGTAAATACAACTTAACCACTGATTTTAGTCGTGTCCTTTGGAAGACCAAACAAAGTAGTTTCGCTTTCACATGAAAAACACAGCGGCCTAGCGTGAGTGGAAGCCCCGGCTTAGCGTGAGGCTTAGATTTCGACGAAGGAGCATCCGGAAGGACATGACGACGCCGAGCTGGACTCCACTTCGTCCACTGTGAAATCCGATCCGGCGATCCACAGCGTGAAGTTGTAGTATTTCCCCAGTGACCAGCACGGATCAGCTCCAGGCATGACGAAGCAGATATCGTTCTCTTTTGGAAGAACAAACAAAGTAGTTTTGCTTTCACAAAACACACAGCGGTTTACGACAGTGCGGCGGAAAACAACAATACTACAGCTAGAATAGAAGTTATGCCTTCTTTCTTTGCATGAACATTTGGGCGGCGTTATGCAAATCTTCCCACAGAGCGACGTAGGTATGTTGGGGAGCGTTAGAACGAGCCGTTTTAGGTAGGTGTGGTTGACTCTTAACTTTTATAAAGAATATCTCTTTGGATTTGAGACTTTAGTCTTTGCAACTTTACAGATCTTCTTTATGCACCAAGAGCTTGTAACACTCCAAAGAGAAAGGAGAATTTTAAAATCGCATCATATGACCCCTTTAAAAAAAAACACGATTTATGTGAATCAAAATATGTGTAAAACACCTTTGGAAAATTCCTTCATATTACCACAGTACACTGGGCCCTATTTTTACAGACTTTTTTTAGACTGTTGGTGTTAATGTAGAATTGATGTGCAGCAACAGTTGGTTATTTAACAACTTTTAATGTGGCTGTTCCAATCAGATTTCAGCATCACAACTATCTGTTTTATTAATTTCAGTTAAGTTCAGTCCTCGGGTCAGACTGTCCACAGGTGAAGGTGGGTTGTGAAAAGGTAATCAGGTGCAGGGATCTCTTAGTTTCACAAAAGCCACAGTCCGACTGCTCTCTCTCATCGACCCCAAACAATCAAACTCTGACTGAGAGAAAGAGACAAACAGGGGCAGATCAATATAGACTCCACGCACCAGCCATGTGGAAGCTGTGGATGCTGCGGGGATCATTGGAGTGGCCTCAGGCATTAGGAGAGCAGGGTACTCATCCTAACCATAATCCTCCTAACGGACTACTTTCAACATCTGGAACGAGAAGTGAACATCTGCCCTTCCCTCTCAATTTAGAAATCCCCATTACTCCCTTTTTCTGGGTCTCTCACTAAATGAATGCTGTACTGCTTCACAAAGGATCTACTATGGGCCTGGAAGAGAACACCAGGATATTAAACATAACAGAATAATATAGCCAAACCTAAAAGTTATTAATTATTATACTAATGTTAAAAAGTTTCTTACTGTAGGCTTTACAATAATGTAATACATATACATATTTATATATATATAAAAGATCTTAAAGCTACAAAGACAAAAATAGATTGTTTACTTTTAAAGGTAAAGACAATGGACAATTGTTATAAAAAAATAATTTTTAGTAAAGGAAACCTTGATTTCAACATTTAACATAAGTAAGACTTAAAACAAAAAAGCTTGATTTCATTTTATTCTTCTATTTTGTTCTAACATATGAACTTCACTTAAGGCTACAACAAAATTACACTGATCTCATCAGGTTAAATGTGCTCAAATATGCTAAATGTCACTGTATATTGATCATAAATGGCCTTCTGTCATCAGGTGCTGACTGAAGAGGGTTTTGGAGCCATCACGACAGAAATAGCAATGACTAAGGAGTTTTACTATGCAGAAGACTATCACCAGCAGTACCTCAGCAAGAACCCCAACGGCTACTGTGGAATGGGCGGCACCGGGGTCTCCTGCCCAATAGGACGGAAGAGTAAAAATTAACATGCTTCTCCTGTCCTGTGATTGACCGATCCAAAGATCAGCATTTATGTGAAATAAAAAGCTTTTGTAACATTATACACTATACCATTCAAAAAAAAGCTTGGAGTCAGTATGATTTCTATCTTTCTTTCTTTTTTTGGAAAGAAATTATAGAAATGAACACTTTTATTTAGCAAGGATGCTTTAAATTGATCAAAAGTGATGATAAAGACATTCATAATGTAACAAAAAAATCAGTTTCAAATAAATGCTGTTCTTTAGAAATTTCTATTCATCAAAAAATCTTGAAAAAAATTCACTCAGCGGTTTTCAACATCATAATAATAATAAATGTTTTTTGAGCAGCAAATCAGAATATCAGATTGATTTTTGAAGGATTGTGTGACTGGAGTAATGATGCTAAAAATGTAGCTTTGAAATCACAATAAATTACATTTTAAAATATATTCAAATAATTTTTATTTTATTTTAAATAGCCTAGTAAAAATATTTCAGAATTGTACTGCTTTGCTGTACTTTGGATCAAATAAATGCAGGTTTGATGAACAGAGAGACTTCTTTAAAAACATAAAAAATCTTACTGTTCAAAAACTTTTGACTGGTGTATAGGCAACTTTAATTGTTCTCTAATTTCTAGCTTTTAATTGGCTTAGAAATCAGATAACTGCTGGACAATAACCAATAATAATGATTTGTTAAAATACTACAAACACATTTTTTTATCACACAATACGGCAGAATAGTTTCTATACTGTAATAAACGCTATGTCAATTAGCACTGTATTGTTCATATACATTATTTATTACCTAGAGATGACTTTACAAACACAAATAAACCATTTATTGTCGCAATCGTATGTTTAATGTCTTCATGTTTCCAAACGTTTTCATACAGTGATAGCTGGCCACTTTTGTCCATATTAGGGAATTTCTCCCCCCCCCCCCCCCCCCCCCCCCCCCCGGTGAATTTATGAGCGGAGGGACCTCCGGCTTCGAGTATGAATGAAACATACACTGCACGGAGTGTTTAGCGCTCTGTGAATGTTCATCTCGCCTTATTCTTGGTCCAAATAAAACATCAGATCATGCACAGACTATCATGTCTCTTTGAATTTAAATCTATATTTATTCACACCGGCTCTTGAAAACCTCTATGCAAACACACTTGCCCGAAAAAGTGCCAGGGACGAATTTACTTGATATTAAAAGTGGGGGGGACACGTCCACCGCGTCCCCCGTGTAATCTACGCCCCTGCTCCAGTGCCATGGAGGAGTGAGTAATTGCATGGGCTAATTTTCATTTTTGGGCGAACTAACCCTTTAACTAAAGCAGTCACCACTGCACTGTTCATGTTTGTGTGCTTGTTCTAGATCCATCTGTCTATTCGATTCGCATACATATCTATTCAACCCTCCATCTGTCCGCTACCTATGTGTTTCCTTCCATCCCAGCCATGCAAACAAGCGCTCTCGTCCCTTTCTGAAAGTGTCAGTGCATATTTCATCTCCTAAATTAAAGACTTGACTGCTGTCCCACACAAACAAACACAGCCTCTTGCATTCACACAGCAGAATTTGTGTATGTTGTACAAGTATGGGGTAGAATTGTTGCTTAATTCCAAATAAATAGATTATGATCCACAAATAAATAGAATGAGATCCACAAATAATCTTAGAGTTTCACAAACATGAATGGAATTCATAAATAAATAAAATGAGATTTGCAAATAAAAAAAAAAAACATTCACAAATATATATTTACGTCACAACCACAACTTTGCCTGGCATTTATTTGTGAATCGCGTCCTGTGCATTTGTAGATAGCTGCACGCATTTGTGAATCGCGTCCTGTGCATTTGTAGATAGCTGCACGCATTTGTGAATCGCGTCCTGTGCATTTGTAGATAACTGCACGCATTTGTGAATCGCGTCCTTTGCATTTGTAGAGAGCTGCACGCATTTGTGAATCGCGTCCTGTGCATTTGTAGATAGCTGCACGCATTTGTGAATCGCGTCCTGTGCATTTGTAGATAGCTGTACGCATTTGTGAATCGCGTCCTGTGCATTTGTAGATAGCTGCTCGCATTTATGAATCGCGTCCTGTGCATTTGTAGACAGCTGCACGCATTTGTGAATCGCGTCCTGTGCATTTGTAGATAGCTGCACGCATTTGTGAATCGCGTCCTGTGCATTTGCGAATTGTGAAACATTTCTTCCGTCAAGACGTGCTGACAATCCACAAATACGTGGACTCCACCCACCGTCTACTCAAGCCAATCAGATAACAGCCACATTCGCTGACCAATCGTAGCACGATCTCGCTATAGCCAATCACGTTTTGCTTTACAATCAGGGTGGTCTCGTCCTGAGATAACTTAATGCATCTGCATTGGCTCAAATAGGTAATATAAGGGCCATAAAATGAGTACAGTAAAAGATGTTTAAAACTGGATTTCGTTAGACCATTAGACTGTGTATCATGCCAAACCACAGTATTTTATGTTACGTGCCTTTGAAAAAGACAGAGAAACAGTGCGTGATGAAGTGTAGTAGGTTAGACCAGTGCTTGTGTGCATTTACAGTGCTTTCTTTCACTGTATGATTCAGTTTATTAAAATACATTTCGAATGATCACAAAATTCAAGATATGGGAGCAGAAAATATATAAATTTAAATAATTTTATATAGTTTATATAAATATAATTTATATATCAATGTAATTTATTTTCTTAAAAAATCAACATGATTTCAAATGTGATGTTAAAATTATGTGATATTAATATACAGTTCAATAAACAAAACATGACGGTGTTTCGTTTCTGAATGAATCAACCTTTAAATGATTCGGTTCAATCGCAATGACTCTAACAGTGACTTGCTGCCATCTACTGGTGGTTTAAATTTCACATTTATATTTTTTAAATAATTTCAAATGTCAGTATTCGACGTTTTTTGTTTACAATATCAAAACATTATCTATGCATTTGTAACTGCAGGTTAAAGCATCCATGTACCTCTGAGCTGCATTTAACAGTGACATATAATGCCACTTCAGATGCAGCTTCTGTGGTTCCTCTGCATTGCAAAGATGAATTTTAATGATTTTATTTGTTTGGTAACAGCCCAAATGTCTCATTATTCTAACTGACAAATTATATGCAATAATTTGACTCAAAAAAATGAGGCACACTTTAAGAAAAAATGGCTTTATAAATGTAAAATGCTTTTAAAATGTATATTATACTATATTATATATATATATATATATATATTTAAGCTTATTGGTAGATTAATTTCTATTACTGCTGTGACCACAACAGAATATCAAAAACTTCATACATCGTTAGATCCACAGAGCAGCTCATATACATCGACTTGACTAAAAAACTGGGAAATGCTGTTGTGTGACGCAATTTAACCTATTACACAAACAAATGAGGTTGAGTTCAGTTATTTATTAGTCAATTACTTATTGACACTTTTATTTCAATATTGAATAAATGACGCTTCCATATCGCGTTTGAATACAGTATAGCGTTTTTCCCATATAGCCGTGATTTAAAGCTTTCTCTGGCATTTTCAAAGGCACATAACATAAAATACTGTGGCTTGGCATGATACACATCTAATGGTTTACGAAATCCAGTTTTAACATCTTTAATTGCTGTGCAGTTATCTACAAATGCACAGGACGCGATTTACAAACGTGTGCAGTTATCTACAAATGCACAGGACGCGATTTACAAATGCGTGCAGCTATCTACAAATGCACAGGACGCGATTCACAAATAAATGCCAGGCAAAGTTGTGGTTGTGACATAAATATATATTTGGGAATATGTTTTTTATTTGCAAATCTCATTTTATGTATTTGTGAATTTAATTCACGTTTGTGAAACTTTAAGATTTATTTGTGGATCTCATTCTATTTATTTGTGGATCATAATCTATTTATTTGGAATTAAGCAACAATTCTACCCCCATATACAAGGAACGCTGTGAAAAAAGAACCCTTTGTTGATGGCACAAACAATCATGCATGAACACCAATTAGCTTTCCTAATGCAAAAAAATCTAAGTATTTTTAAAGGACTAGTTCACCCAAAAATTAAAATTTGCTTGCATTACAAAAAGATGTAATGAATTTCTTTCTTCAGTAGAACATTAAAGATGATTTATAGTGGATCCATTGGTGATCCTTTGATTCCAAAAGCACAGGCAAAACAGGAAAAACACAAAATTTAATACCCATGGCTTCCTAAAACATATTGAGGTCTTAAGAAGCAGAAATGCTCGGTCGTGTTTGGTACGAGATTATTTTTTGGGGTGAGCATTTCTTTAATACATTACATTTCCCTCTCAGGAAAAGTTTGTAAAATACAGTCAAATGTTAATATGAGGGCATTTTTTGTATTGTGTTTTAACCTGTATTTTAAATTATGCATTGCATAGACTGTTGAATGGATGACATATTTTTGTAGGCTCAAATCCAGAAATGAGTATTTTAACACTCCAGTTAACATTATTCTGAAGTCAGTGGGGGGTTTTGATTATTTATTTATTATCTTATTTGGGGTTAAATGCCTGAAATAATGTCTGTGGTAAACACAAGCTCAAGATATATTTTCACATTTTATTCCTTCTACAAAATTAAACTACATGGTAATACACATTGTGCTTTTTAAAGCGTTTTAATGGTCTGGTAATAAAAGACAGGGCTAAACAACAAGTGGCTAAATGGGACTACAGAGGATGTCGGGGACATAAATATCATCGCATCAAACAGGTTAAAATAATCTACAAACTAGTTACTTTTGTGTTTATTAATTCGTGATTGCAAACGATTCCAACTCAAATAATCAAGTAATGTGACACTGTTGGAGTTGATTATTCGCTTTTATTTAGGCTTTAAAATTCATAAAAGTTGTGTTAATATGTGAAGATTGAACAACACGTGAACCATGTTGACCTCCAAAAATTTCATCACTGCAGCACTCTATTTTGTTGTGTTTTAAGGTTAAAGAAAATGTCCATAAACTTTATAGAATAGGTACTGGTCATTTTCTACCAGGACATTTTTCTATATATTTAAGAACTTAACAGTTCTTACTGCCAGTTTTTGTCACCTTATATTTCCAAGTAAAACTATTATGGGAATAATAATAATAATTAGTGCGTCAAACGATTAATCGCATCCAAAATAAAAGTCTTGTTTACATAATATATGTATGTGTGCTGTATATATATATAAATACACACACACACACATATACAGTGGGGAAAAAAGTATTTAGTCAGCCACCAATGTGCAAGTTCTCCCACTTAACAAGATGAGAGAGGCCTGTAATTTTCATCATAGTTATACCTAAACTATGAGAGACAAAATGAGGAAAAAAAAAAAAATCCAGAAAAATCACATTGTAGGATTTTTAAAGAATTAATTGGTAAATTCTTGGGTAAAATAAATATTTGGTCACCTACATACAAGCAAGATTTCTGGCTCTCACAGACTGTAACTTCTTCTTTAAGAGGCTCCTCTGTCCTCACTCGTTACCTGTATTAATGGCATCTGTTTAACTCATTATCAGTATAAAAGACACCTGTCCAAAACCTCAAACAGTCACACTCCAAACTCCACCATGGCCAAGACCCAAGAGCTGTCAAAGGACACCAGAAACAAAAATGTAGACCTGCACCAGGCTGGGAAGAATGAATCTGCAATAGGTAAGCAGCTTGGTGAGAAGAAATCAACTGTGGGAGCAATTATTAGAAAATGGAAGACATACAAGACCACTGATAATCTCCCTCGATCTGGGGCTCCACGCAAGATCTCACCCCATGGGGTCAAAATTATCACAAGAACTGTGAGCAAAAATCCAAGAACCACACGGGGGGACCTAGTGAAAGACCTGCAGAGAGCTGGGACCAAAGTAACAAAGGCTACATCAGTAACACACTGCGCCGCCAGGGATTCAAATCCTGCAGTGCCAGACGTGTTCTCCTGCTTAAGCCAGTACATGTCCAAGCCTGTCTTAAGTTTGCTAGAGAGCATTTGGATGAGCCAGAAGAGGATTGGGAGAATGTCATATGGTTAGATGAAACCAAAATAGAACTTTTTGGTAAAAATTAAACTTGTCGTGTTTGGAGGAGAAAGAATGCTGAGTTGCATCCAAAGAACACCATAACTACTGTGAAGCATGGGGGTGGAAACATCATGCTTTGGGGCTGTTTTTCTGCAAAGGGACCAGGACGACTGATCCGTGTAAACGAAAGAATGAATGGGGCCATGTATCGTGAGATTTTGAGTGAAAACCTCCTTCATCAGCAAGGGCATTGAAGATGAAACGTGGCTGGGTCTTTCAGCATGACAATGATCCCAAACACACCGCCCGGGCAACGATGGAGTGGCTTCGTAAGAAGCATTTCATGGTCCTGGAGTGGCCTAGCCAGGCTCCAGATCTCAACCCCATAGAAAATCTTTGGAGGAGTTGAAAATCCGTGTTGCCCAGCGACAGCCCAAAACATTACTGCTCTAGAGGAGATCTGCATGGAGAAATGGGCCAAAATACCAGCAACAGTGTGTGAAGACTTACAGAAAACGTTTGACCTCTGTCATTGCCAACAAAGGGTATATAACAAAATATTGAGATGAAATTTTGTTATTGACCAAATACTTATTTTCCACCATAATTTACAAATTAATTATTTAAAAATCCTACAATGTGATTTTCTGGATTTTTTTTTTCTCATTTTGTCTCTCATAGTTGAGGTGTACCTATGATGAAAATTACAGGCCTCTCTCTCTTTTTAAGTGGGAGAACTTGCACAAATGGTGGCTGACTAAATACTTTTTTTCCCCCACTGTATTTAAAATAGGTGTTTATTCTTAAATATATTATTTCATAAGATAAATTATAGATGAATATAAATATAGGACATGTAAAAACACGTAAATAGTTTCACAAATATACGATGTGTGTATTATATATACATAATTAAATTAACAGTATACCACATTATATTATGCCATCAAAAACTTTAATTTAGGATGTGATTAATCGCGATTAATCGTTTGACAGCACTAATAATAATAATAATAATAAAAACTCAAATATTATGATTTTTAGGCACAGAACCAGTAATAAAGTCAATGAAAATATAAAAGCAATGTAGCTTACATGTAAAAATGAGAGCAACCAAAACTCATTATTCAAACTAGAGTGAAAGACAAAGACACAAATGCTTCTGTGTTCACAGCAAACAGAGATATTTGGGAAAGCAATTGGTGTTTATGGAGGGTCTCTGGTGGGGCTGTGGGCATGTGTGGTTTTGGCTAATCCTCTGAGCAGGTGGCTACCGCTCCATGCACCTATTCCTGTGCCACGCTCGGAGGGGGCCTCTCTGGGCAAGGCTGGCACTGGTGCTCAGGAACCTGGCCTGGCACAGCTTCTAACAGGCTGCTTTCTGCAATATTGTGAAACAAGGACACTCGGTGACGCACGCACTTTGGCCCTGGAACCTGGGCTTGGAACACACACACACTCTGTTTACTTGGACTAGCCAAGTAAGTGGCTTACTTGGCTTTTTTCTCACTTTAAAAATTTAAGAAGTATACAATCCCTGATGAAGTTCACGTGACCAAAAGGTATTCAAATGTCATCATCTTTTGTTAAACTATTTGCTTCTATTATTCATATGCTCCTACTTAGGTGATTTATCAGGAGTTGTTGTGGCTTTTATATTTTGACTTTTAAAAAGGCAATCATTCTTGCTTACATAACGCAATACATTGACATTAAATGAGATCGATTGCTATTTTATTGCAGCCTAGTCTCAAAGCTACCGAAATAAATGTAGAATTTAGCTGAAAATTGGTTTTAAAATGTTCATTTCACAGTATGTTTCCTCTTAGGTTTGAGTAGTTAGCAGTAACAGATGGTAAGACTGCCATCTTCTGGTGGATCGTGAAACTGCATCTGCAGGCAGCCATTATAAAATGGGTAGCAAATGGAGATTTATTTGCATTACTGAGACGATGCCTTCTGTTAAAGGTGAACTTTTAGCTCTTCTAAAATTATATTTGTCTCACCACTGAAATAAACTCCACTGGATATCCTTAAAACAAATTGTCACATAAGTATGCATTGTTTTATGCATGTTTTCTCTCTTAAAGTAATAAAACGAGTCTGCATGTTTTGGTTATTTGTTGTAAGGTGGTCATCATTGGTAGTGGCCACATAATTAAAATACATTATAATGTCATTATCATTGTCATGTTATCATGTCTGTTGATCCGTGTGACCTACAGTGTCAGGAAATGAGAATTTGTTCAAATCAATGTACTTTAAAAATAATAATGTCTTAAATTGCCATGTTTAGCCCATAGATTCAATGCCACTCCATCAGAGAGCAGACTATTAAAGTGTGTCATTAGTGATGCATGCTAAGTCTGACTCATTTCCTCGAATCGAATCTGTTGTTTCAAGAACCGATTCCAAAACTGTTCTGTGTAATTTTATCATCACGTGGTTCAAATGTCACGGTATGGCATATTTCATAGTTTGAAACATTCCAGTAAAAATCCAATTTGACACGTATATCTGTTTTCTTACGTAGTTTCGATTAAGTTGTTTAATCAGGGCTGTTCAGTAATGTACGGAAGTTCTAAGCGGCCATGCATTATTATTTTTTTTCCCCTTCTTGTTTTCTCGTTATAACGACTTATTTTCTCGTTATATCGACATAACGAGAGTTGTTTTCTCGTTATAACGACTTAATTTTCTCGTTATATCGACATAACGAGAGTTTTCTCGTTATAACGACTTATTTTATCGTTATATCGACATAACGAGAGTTGTTTTCTCGTTATAACGACTTAATTTTCTCGTTATATCGACATAACGAGAGTTGTTTTCTCATTATAACGACTTAATTTTCTCGTTATATCGACATAACGAGAGTTGTTTTCTCGTTATAACGACTTAATTTCTCGTTATATCGACATAACGAGAGTTGTTTTCTCGTTATAACGACTTATTTTCTCGTTATATCGACATAACGAGAGTTGTTTTCTTGTTATAACGACTTAATTTTCTCGTTATATCGACATAACGAGAGTTGTTTTCTCGTTATAACGACTTAATTTTCTAATGATCTCGACACATAACGAAAGTTGTTTTCTCGTTAAAACGACTTAATTTTCTCATTATATCGACATAACGAGATTTTTCTCGTTATAACGACTTAATTTTCTCGTGATCTCGACATAAAAAAAGTTGTTCTCTAAGTTACAAAACTGCGCCAACAGGTGGCACTATTGACCTGAATATAACTGATGGGGTGTTGTAGGCTATACTGTATGTCCACTTTACTGTACGCGTTTGAGATAGAATATGAACGACCTCGTGATCGCTATAATTTGTACAGTATTGTTCATTAGGCTACTGACAATTAATTAATTCATAAATGTTAAATGCTTGAATCAATATCACTATTTGTGTATTAAGTTCTTGCTAGATGCATGAGTTTCACAAACGCGTTCTGTGTCATAAAATAATAACTGCTTATTAAAACCAAGGTTGACGTCACTGTATTCTGTTTGCACCTATATCTTTATTTGTGCTTCTTTGAGGTACATTATTGTTAGTTAATAAGCGGGGGTGTTCTGTTTATCTACAGTAGGACAGGCTTCAACGACGTAGGCTATTTGTAATGTGCCTCTTTTCCTTATTATTAATCTTTATTGTTAATCATTAAATGTATATTGATAAGAAATGTGATTTATATGTAAAGTGTATAGGCTATTTTAATTCAGTGATGTTCTACAGTGTTGTAATCTTTTGCGTTTTCTAACTTGCGACTCTTTGTGGAAACAACACAAGCAACACACACACACCCACACCACACAAACACACACAACACACACACCAAACA
This sequence comes from Sinocyclocheilus anophthalmus, assembly GCA_018155175.1. Lineage (NCBI taxonomy): Eukaryota > Metazoa > Chordata > Actinopteri > Cypriniformes > Cyprinidae > Sinocyclocheilus > Sinocyclocheilus anophthalmus. Next base: position 58,740 of record JADLZN010010716.1, read on the forward strand.
CACCCACTCACAAGCACATCACACACACACACACATACACATAGCTACACATGAACGCTCTTTTCAAACAGAAGCTTGTAACGCACATGATATCAGTCACAGCATATAATGACTACTAAAAATTACAAATTATATATAATTTTCTTTCAAATAAAAGGAAAATTGAAAGTGAGTTGAATCCAAGCAGCTCTAAAAGATTTTAGAATAGTTCTGCATCCTGAAGGCGCTCCGCCTGTGTTTGCGGTGTTGCTTTGACCATTTAAACATGTTAATTACACAAACAAAAATGTTTAGCGTACTGTCTCTGGAAATATCAACCGTGAATGATCAGCCTTTATTTTTGTATTGTAGACGTTATTACTAGGCGAAGCAAAATTTGCTGAAATATCCACGACCTAGGCTACAGTAAGAGCGCATGGTTTATCTGTCCATCAGATGCGTGTCAAAGTTGAGTTCGTTACTATAACAACAGTAGATCAAACAATCATTGTAAAAAAAAAAAAAAAAACCTTTGTCGAGATAACGAGAAAATTAAGTCGTTATAACGAGAAAACAACTCTCGTTATGTCGATATAACGAGAAAATGAAGTCGTTATAACGAGAAAACAACTCTCGTTATGTCATATAACGAGAAAATTAAGTCGTTATAACGAGAAAACAACTCTCGTTATGTCGATATAACGAGAAAATAAGTCGTTATAACGAGAAAACAACTCTCGTTATGTCGATATAACGAGAAAATAAGTTGGTATAACGAGAAAACAACTCTCGTGATGTCGATTTATAACGAGAAAATACGTCATTATACCCCCCCGAGGAAAACAACTTGTTATGTCGATATAACGAGAAAATAAGTCGTTATAACGAGAAAACAAGAAGGAAAAAAAAAAATAATGCATGGCCGCTTAGAACTTCCGTAGTAATGAGTTGTTGACTCGAGAATCACTCTGAAAGATTCCGTTTTCACAACAGGTTTACGCAATTCACAGGAAAGAATCGATTCGAATGAACGATTCGCTATTTATCGTAACATTGTATTAGGCCCACATGTGCTCAGTTTTCAGATATTTAGATTATCTTGAATCGTTACCGAGGGAGAAACGATATTGTCCACAAAGGTAATATACCATTGTTTATAAGTAATGATGTATATTAGGCAGTTTAATTCGTTATTATAGTACAAGCATAGACTGTATCGTCGCAAACCAATCTCAAGAAGTTTCCCATGTGACAGTCGAACAATGCATTCAGTAACACTCCTGAAACTAGCCTGAAAATAAGTCTGACCTGAAAGCATTTTAATAGAAATATAAGACTGCAAGCCATATACTAAAACATAAATATGTTCCGTTAGTGAGAATACAACTGACTGACTGGCCTTACCTCAGCATCGCCTTAGAAACCAGCCGGCGACGACGCGCAAAAACGGCAGACATCGTTTGTGGCAGTTGATTAATGGTGACAATTTTGTTCGTTTCCTCATTAAAATATCTAAATTGGACCAATGGACAACTCAAGTCTAACCTACTCCTCATGAACCTTGTGTTTACTTTCTAGGTATATATAACGTTACCTCTGTGTTGTCAATGTTTAATGTGACTCGTGACCTTTTACCCTTTTACTCGTAAAATAAATTTACTAAATACTAGTGAAATGCCAATATATCGGCAAGGACGATAAAACAGACAATGTTTGGCCATGATGAGACTATGGGCATTGGAGATAAATAGATATATTTTATTTTAGCCTATGCCTGTCTCATATACCATAATTAAATATTCATAAATTATTTAACATTTATTTTGATCTATCTATACTGCATCTTCACAAGTCATCAGACCACACCAGAGGTTTAAAACCAAACTTTTTTTAATACTAACAAAGAATCATCTCAACTACTTGTACATGGCTACCATGAATATTTGTACAAAAATGCAGTAAAAATATTATTGATTAATATATACAGATATGTCTCCTTAGTGTCGGCAGGCAGGACGCACATGTAGATGACAAGATCACCAATGGTCTTGCACGAGTATACACAATACAGATATTGTTTCCCAACATCAGTGACACTAACTTCAGATCAAAGACTTTAAGAACATAGATAATATCATGTCTTCAGGAGTACATGAAAAATAAAAGGAAATACAGTTACTGAATGATACTGTGTACAGTTATGTGAATAAGAAAGTGCAATACAGAACAATACAAAAATCTTAAATTACATGACGGTAAGGAAGGCTGGCAGCGTGTGAGACTGCTAGAGATTTTTGATGTCGTGAGGAAAGAATATGGGAAGAGCTGATTGGAAGGGAAAGTCCAAGGCAGTGGACGGTTGGTTGGTATCGGTTTTGATGTATTGCTCTTGTCCCATTCATTTACACATTTATCCTATTGACATGTACTGATCCTGTACCTCTTTTTCAGAGAAGCGGACCAGAGTGTGCACTGCTAACTAAATCAAATAAGGCGTGAGGCTGCGGTAGCATAAGGAAACATCTGTGTGTCACAATGCAGACGGTGATGTCAAAAGAGAGCAGTAAGTACCCTCTTTCCAGAACAGTGAAAGAGTCACTGCTTCACGGGGATGGGGTGTATTATTTCTACATTCTTTCAGGCTAATGGACACAGACAGACGAGTCGCAAACCAACAGCATTTAGACCAAAGAACAATCCAATTCAACAGAGATTTGAGGAAAAACAGTTGTGGCTACCGCCCTTAAGAAGTTGTGAACACTGAACAACAGATGTTTAAGCCTGATAACCTCCTTAAATTTACAACATGCTCGTACAATAATACTTCAACATAGGGCATCAGTCAAGCATTACAGTAATGACACATCACAGTGTTGATGGACTGTCCGGGATGAGCGTCATTTATATATTTTGGAAGAAATAATATAACCATTATACCATAACCAACTAATGCTTTCTTGTAGTGCATTTGCCAACTACTCGGGTATAGTGCCTTTGCGACTCAAATCTACGGATATGGTTTGTGCATGCCTTGATGTTATGAACTTTGGATATATAGATGTTTTTTATTTTTTAGCTAAATAATCCGTAAATGAGTTAGGCACAGCAAAAAGATACTGACTGAATAAGATTGGTCGACATTACCCTCGTAACATTTGCTTTTTGTTACCCACTGTGTAATAGCACTTGGAAGATCTGTCTCAGTAGCATCCTATCCATTTTCTTTGACATTATTAGAAATTAATTTGTGTGCGAATGAAGTCTCACAGACAACGAGGAGAGCTATGGATTTGGGACAACTACATTAAATTCTAGAAACGAGTAACCATGCATAATACGGATTTCATTCAATGACATCTGATTACCCATTGATGTCATTAATCTGTAGTGGGAGCTTACAGAACAAAAAGTTAGGTTTAAGGTTTCCGTCTCGAAAAGGGCACAAGCGCGACAAAAAATATTCACATTGAGGAAGCAACTCATATAGGTTCCATTGAAAGGTGCGATCAAAATGTCAGCTTATCATTCGGAAAAGCATCGTTTTTCTGTAAGAATACTGTTGGCGAGACACAAACAATTATACACAGCGGGAAATAATATCGTAGTTTGCTACCAGAACATGCACTGGCCTGAAGAGAACGATTCTTGCGGTCTGCACTTTTTGCTATGCAAAAGTGAACTGTTTTTGCCATATTAGGGTTAATTGACAGAAATTTGTTAGGCAAGATATATTTCTAGGGGTGCCACATGCAGCGCTGGTGTTTAGCCACATTTAGTGGCTAGCATGCCCTTATGAAGAACGTAATATTATTAATGGCTTGCTGGGTACAAATGGTTCATAGTTGTGGTGCAAGAGCAAAGCCAAGTAGCCAGCTATCAGCCAGTAGGCACATCTGACACTATTCATGTGCCACGGCCCAGGAGCCAATCAGAAATGTAGGTGAGAGCAGGGACGGGTACATGCTTCCTCTAACTGGTGATCAGATGACATTACAACAGAGTCAGATTGGGAAAGAGTTACAGAGAGCGGCCATGTTTAACACAGAGTATTGCAACATAAAAAAAACTTTGTGTGACAGCACATTGAGTATTGTATACATGTGTGTGCTGAACGAGAAACACAGATCAGAGTCCCTCAGACCCTGCTTGTGTGTTTAATAAGGTTCTGAAGGAGGGTGGCAGAGGTCCTGCGAAGGAAATGGTGGAGGGGATAAATCCTGCTGACTCTGTGTGGAGCTGTAGAGTTCAGTGTGAGACTGGCAGGTCTGGGCGTCGGGTCTGGATGATTTTTGGTTTAGGGTTGTTATTTGGTTCCTCCTCCTCATCTGTGTCGCTGTCACAGACGTGGACCACCACGCTGGGCGTAGACTCTGTGCCTGCATGTAGCTCAAACTTCTCACCTGTATGTGTAGAAGAGAAGAATCTGTCAGCTTGAGAGTTTCTCACTAGTATATCGAATACGATAATATTTTCACAGAGGTTTTGCTGGAGATATAAAATAAAGCAAAATTTGGAATATTACAGTGATTTGCAGTTATTGGACTCGTTATTTGGCCATTGTTTCACAGTTCTTCTTTGTTTTATATTTTCTGTTTTTAAAATTAGCTGGTTTTGAATTACAATGTGGCTTTGCAAGTCAAATTTGGTAAGTTTGATACATTTCCTCTAATCAGTTCTAACTTTCAAAATGCCACTGAATTAAATCGAAACTGATTTGTTCACGAATACTTTTTTTATACATTAAAATGATTTTAGTAAGTTGGTAAGATTTTTGAAAGAAGTCTCTTATGTTCACCAAGGCTGTATTTATTTGATCAGAAATACAGTAAGAATAGTAAAATATTGTGAAATATTATTAGAATGTAAAATGAATGCTTTCTATTTAAATATAGCTTTAAATGTAATTTATTCTTGTCATGGCAAAACTGAATTTTTGTTGAAAAACTAATGTGCTGTTGTGGAAACTATGAAACATTTTTTGGGGGATTCTTTGATGAATAGAAAATTAATTTGTAGAAAGTGCATGAATAGAAGCAGGATTTGAAATTTAAATCTTCAAAAACTTTTTGAACGTTAGTGTAGGTATAATATTGCTGTTCATTTTTATTGGTGTGTATAAATGAAAATGATAAATTATAGCTAGAAAAAAGTAAATTTTTACAGTATTTTTGCATCAAACATTTTTATTCTAATTGGCTTGTACAGTTGCTTATACTGCATTGTATTCAACGTCCTATGTTGAAGAAAATATTATTTTTCAAATTTCCCCTTAAATTATTTAAAAATACTGTATTAATTTCTCCTGCAATACAAAAAATCTGGCCTAGAGGGCACTCTCTCTCCAGAACTCAATGTGAGAAGAGTGAGGATATTTTAGGCTGGCTATAATTGCGGTTTGCCAGAGAAAACCTACAATGATTCATAGCATTACAAGCATTAAACTTATACACAGAATCCATTAGGGAACGGTGCTCTATATCCAGTGCTGAAAATCCCTATAACACTACCAGAATGGAAACCTAGAAATCCACAGAGCCTGTCAATCAGAGTGGTCTGGAGGGGTTTCCACACTTCAGGTAATTAAAACTAGAACTGCACACATTCACAAGAGATAAGCTGCTTTTCTTCATCTCTTCATCCCTGTTGCACGAGGACCGGAAGACGTTAAATATTTGAAATGCGCTGGACGAATACACTGTGTGAATGTTTGCAGGATGGAACAGAGCAGGAAGCGGAATCAAAGTTTACCACTGTGCCGCATGAGTGTGCAGTGCATTGTGGTCACCCAAAGGATCCAGCACACTCTAAAGACCCTCTTATCTTATTTTTTTTCTGGAAGTCTCTGGCTTATGCTGTATTTATTTTCCTTGGCCTAGTCCCATTTTTTCCCTTGTGTTTTTATCCTATGCACTCATATTTTCTCACACACAAGCAAACACGCACATCCAAACTTTTTATCTTCTCACTGTTTTGACCTAATTCCTCTATCAGTTATCATCTTATGTTTTATTCATGCAAAGCGCACTCGTTCAAACAATTCCTCAGCTATGTTCCTACAAATTTACAATCTCTCACATTCCTCTTCTCCTGCATAGCCTCCTGAGGGCTCAGCCTCTCTCTGAAACCTGGGCATGACGTCAATGCTGCATACTGACGTCAAGGGTCAGACAGCCGAAGAGAGAAAGTGCGAGCAATCAAGCTCATTATGAAACCTTAAAGTCTTCCTAGACCATACGAAACCTCACGAGAGGATAAAAACATAAGGTTGAGGAGTGTATGTGCTAATGTTAAATAGCCCTCCTTAATAAAGCAGCAAAGCGAGTCTTTATTAAAACAGCAGTGATCTCATTGGTATGCGGAGCACATCTCTCCAGCTCTCCTCCAATTTATAGGCGCTGCTCATCCAGAGCCATGCGTGTGTGCATGACAGCCGTGCACCACTGAAGACCCACCAGCTGAGAAGGAGAGAGGTGCTGAGCGAGTGAAAGGCCAGATGGATTTCGTTCGGTTAGTGTAGGTTCAGTGGGCCGGCACAGGGAAACTGGGGGGTATTTTTAGAGCATTCTTTCAAAAGAGGGGCAAAACACTTCCCTTCATCCTTTTAAAGTCCTCCTCTCCAAAAGCACAAGTGACAATTTCTGCATTCCTTAGCAACCGTCCCAAAAATAAACCCCCTCTTCTGATTGAAAAAAATTAACCCTTTATGGTAAGAATGCCATACAAGCTGGAGCGTACAAGGGGACAGATCCAATCTGATAAGCACAGCTGCAGACTGAGTAACAGCCAGTGAATGGATAATGACTCACGCAAATTGCCGTGTATTTGGTGCCGGCCATCTGCCACCGTGATTGAAAATACCCTCAAATAAATAGTATAATGTGAGGAGCTATGCTGTACAGTACTTTGATCCGTTGACATTATGCATGTTTCAAACCTCTGTAGTGGCACTATAACCTTACAGAGAGGCTGGATTTCCACTCATTTTAAAGAGCACTGCAAAATTGTGCAAAAATTTTACCTTGAGCTATTCAGAGGCAGTACCCTCAAAGGCACATATTTGTAACTTATTTATCCATAAAGCATAAATACTAGTTGCAATTGCTAACATGAACAACAGTTTTTAGTTAGCATTTATTAAAGGGGACATTAGATGCAAAATTCACTTTTATATGGTGTTTGAACATAAATGTGTATTGGCAGTGTGTGTACACAACCACCATCCTATAATTATAAAAATCCATCCAGTGGTTTATTTAACATACCCATAAATCATAACCTTTATCTCAGATCAAGCCGTTCACAGATTCTTGGCAGAGTGTTGTTGTTTTGGCAGGCCCCTCCCACGATTGTTGATTGACACCGGCATTTTAGCACAGACCCACCCTGAGTGAGCTGTGAACAGTCCGCCATTGTTTCAATGCCGGAGCAGGTGTAGGCAAGAATGTCTCCTAAGCGATTGAGGTGTTTTGTTGTTGGGTGAAATAATTAGCAGTCATTATTTACTCCCGACATCTGAGCCCAGTGAAGACCCAGAGGATCACTTTTGTTTTTGAAGGGAATGAGCCCCCGATCTACCTAAATGCGTTTTTGTTTGCGCAAATCATTCGTGTTCCAGCTTCACCTACAGAAGAAGTGAACGTAAGTTTTTTTTATGAATCTTTGCAAAATCGCCTTTCCTAATAATGTGCTAGTTTCACGATAAATGTGGCTAAAGTTTACAGTCTCATGAGAACGGCTTGTCACCTCACGGAAGAGAGGGGCGGGGTGAGCAGAGGTCATTAGCATTTAAAGGGACATGCACTGAAACAAGTTGCTGTGAACAGAGCTGTTTTTGACAGGGTAAAAAGGGTGTTGTTTTACACTACCATTGAGAAATTGAAACCAAAGTATGTTATAGACTTTTCAATAAGAACTTAAAGAATCATATCAACTTGTGAAAAAATAGGCATCCTATGACCCCTTTAAATGTTACTTTTCTACATAGTATAATTGATTTGGCACCATTTATGATTATGAACAAACATGAATTAACAGTGAACATATTTGAAGTTGGAGTCGGAAATCTCTTTTCCATTTATTTGATGAAAAATACTGTAAAACTGTTATATTGTAAATTATCCATTTTAAATAACGTTTTCATTCCTGTGAAAACTTGAAGAAAACTTGAAAACTTGTGCTGCTTAATATTTTTGTGGAAAATGTGATGCATTTTTTTTCTTTTTTTTTGATGAACAGACAGTTTAAAGGTGACATATCATTAAAATCTGACTTTTTCCAGTTTTAAGTGCTATAATTGGGTCCCCGGTGCATCTACCAACCAAGAAAATGTGAAAAAGATTAACTACTTGGTTTGGTAATCCTTTTTCTGCAAGCGTCTGAGAAAATGAGCGTGTCTGATTTCGCTCCCCTAGTGACGTTTCAAAAGGATCTCATTATAATATTACCGCCCCTTAATCTGCACGTTTACACCCATGGCACCGTCATTTTGATTTTGCAAGCGACAACGGTGTACCTGTTCTGATGCCATGGTGAAAGTTTGAGCAAAACACCCTACTGTTCTGTCTTTGGCTGCACAGACGAAAACAGAACACTATTTAGAGTCCCAGCCTCAGAGGAGACAAAAGAGCAGTGGTTTTATTTGTTTACTGTATATTATGCTGCTGCCACACATATCTAATATAAACATGCAATTTATTTCCCAGCTTTTTATCTTCACAGACATAACTGACTGTTTTTTTTGTAACTCATGTGTGTTTTTAACGTACACTTGTGTGTGAATGAGAACTTAGTTTAGTACTGACAGCTGTTGACAGCCTCGTTCTGTCCGTGCGTGCCTTCGATGTGGGTGCCTCAAAACCCTATATCAGAGTTAACAACTCATCATGTTTTACAATCATTATTTCAGCGTGATACAGATGTTTTTTAGCAAGTACGAGTTGTAATGGCGCAGCTCTATTCTGGAAATGGGGGTGGGGAGCAGCAGCTCATTTGTATTTAAAGAGACATGCACGAAAACAGCGTTTTTCTGCTTCCACTCAAAATAGTATTTTCACAATGATATTATAAATGATCTGGGTGTACTTTTTGACTGAAACTTCAGACAGACATTCTGGATACACACCAGAGACTTATATTACAATATTGTAAAGAGTGGCATATCGTTTATCCTTTAAAGAAAAGCCTTTATTTAACATAGAAATCTTATCACATTGCTGTCACTTTTGATCAAATCAATGCAGCCTTTATGAATAAAAGTAATAATTTCTTTAAAAAAAACTTGCTGACCCCAAAATTTAAGGCCTTTCCACACTGAGCGCGAAAAAGCAAAACGAATATCGGACGTGATGACGTGCTGGAATAAAACAATAGATTTATATGGATGGTATCACATAGACCGCTAACATTCGCGCACTGAAAATGCAAATGTTTTTTTTTTTCGAACCAGTCCGATGAATCTTTTCAGTTTCGCAAAGCGAAATCACAGCCCGTCCAATAAGATTTTAGCAAGGATCACGTGACTGGAGCAGATGCTGTTGCACAAAAGGGTAAGAGTGGTGGTGCTTTTTCGAAAACCAGTGTAATCAAACATCGAAGAAGAGTCTCCCGGATAAGAGAAGAGAGTGGAGGCTGAGTTCTTGTTATCGTTGGTATTTGAGAACAGATTTATTCTAACATGTTCTTCATACAGAATGACATTTCTATTAATTGTTCACTGAATTATGTAATCACAGTAGAGCACCATCCGTTTTCTTCCACGTGCACGAGTGTTATTATGAGTCGGCGCGTTCACTCTTTTTCTACACATGAAAATATGTACCTTAAGCAAATAGACATGATTATGACGATATAATTTCTGTATGTGTTTTGTATGCAGCTATTATTATAGGTATGCTTATAGCAATAAAGGATGTTTATGACAAATAATAGCAGTGTAGCATTATTAAACATACAAGGAGTGCATGGGTCTGCTTATTAATCAAAATCAACTAAAGATCACAACTGGAAGTTATTACAAGCAATCGATGATGGTTTAAAGTGGGTAAGGAAATACAATTAATAATTGCATACATTTTCAAGTGTAGCTTAATGCTAATTGTACTTCTAATTATATTTAGGATGTAGCCTATTCTTGTAAGAATTATAGATAGTTTGTTTCTGGTGTAGAACCAAACTTTATTAATCTTAATTTAATGCTGTGTATTGAGCAGCGGACGATGTTAATTCCATATACGAGACACATATCTGAGGAAAAATGCACTGTTGGTCGGCGCCACCTGGTGTGTAGGCGTGAATTAGCAGAAGGCGAACACTCGTTTCGTGCTTGGTGTGAAAGCACTGTTCGTCGGTGATTCGCCTCGCTTTTTCACATCGCGCTCAGTGTGTAGGCCCTTTGAACAGTATGTAATAATTACAATGGTAGTGTAAATAAAACCACAATTAATGCTGCCCAGAAGTGTGATCTCATGGAGTTGTCCCATTCTTAAGCCCTTAATGTTATGCAATTTTAAAAACAATGATTACTGCTTTTATTATTTGTTTATATATATTATTATATTTGTAGTGTTCTTAAAAGTATAAAATTAATATTTTTTAATGAATTTCTGCTACCATTTAGCTCAGGGTAGTCTGTAGTGAAGGGTTTGGAACTGTTTGTGTTCTCAAAGAGCCATCTGTCATCGTGCAATCAGTGTTTTCCTGACATCATTTTTATGTGCTTCCAGTAACCAGTCACATGGCATTTACGGCACAGGTGATTGTCTCAAAAATGTACATCAGAACCAAAACATACTTTTGGGGTCAAGTATTTTTAGGTGACAGTGGGACACCTGACCCCTTTTTTTTGAAGAAACCATTGTGCTTAACATAGTTCTCAACACATTTATGCAAAAAAGAGACATATAGCACATAGTTTGAGCTCTGAAATAAGCACAAGTATAAAGTGTAAGCTCTCTTAACGTATCAGATCAGGTTCACAGGTGTTCCCACCCATAGTTCTTGTGCTTTGTGTAGCTATAAGAACCCTCTCTGGGCCATGCACACCACACATGCTTGGCTCCAGGTCTGTTATCTAAGCGTCCACAGATGCAGCAGGAATATTTCATTAAGTGCTTTTGCTTTCTCAGGGTGAAGCGGCTGGGTATGCGCCTTGTAAACAGAGCAGGGAACAACAAAAGCGCTTTGCTTTAATGAGCTGGAGTGTGTATGTGTATTGTTGTACTGTACAATTTCAATGCGAGCCGTGTGGAAACGCAGCCTCTCCGACACAAACGTGTGTATGGAAACACACGCTTAACAATGGAAAAAAACTTCCTTCCACAACAACCACAATCATTATTGCCATCCGACAGCAGTCTAACGCAGTCGAGGTGCCTGGGCTGAATGGGCTGTTTGTTTAGCTTGCCACATGGTTCCACTTGAGTGCTGTTGATTGCTCACTAGTTTGTACTGTCTCCTCTGTTCCCTAATTGCCTTCAATTGCTATTAACATGCACTGGCTTTTGTGACTGAAGCTCATCATGGGCAGACAAGGTCAAAACTGAAAGTTTAAGGCAATGAAACGTCAGAGCACAAAGCACATCTCAGATTAATTTAGGCTGCAATTCACTGAAGCGGCAAAATAGGTCTTGTTCCACAACTCTTATACATTCACTTGGTCTCAGTCAAATGGACTGGTATGTAAAATGAATACTGAAATTAGGGCTGGGCAATATATTGAATATTCATATTGTGATGATTTTGTTGGCAACAATGTTTTTCATGTCTTTTATTTGATTATAAAAGATTGATTCATTTGGCAAGCATGCTTTATCTTGCATCTCTGATTTAAACTTCACTAAGTTTGAAATGTTCATAATTCTGAAATTCAAAAATGTTCAAGGAAGTCCCTGTGTGGCATTTTTCTTGTATTTATATGTTTTAGCAAACATGTAACTAAATTATGTTAATTCCTAGTTGTTTTTATATTATTTAATGAAAGATACGTTTTAGGTCATTAGGTTGAAATTAAGCTTCCTCTCCATTTTAGAACAAAATATTATAACATACATCTGTACTTTCCCATTGTGTCTACTGTAGCGATATAAAGCCTTGTTTAACTCGGTTCAGTGCTTCTCTTTCTTCATTTAGATTCCTCTGTCAGGCAATTAAGTGGTAATCAATAACAATAATGCAGTGTTCTCTAAATTCACGCTTAATTGACACTAAATTTAGTAGTTTAAGGACTTAAAGCAAAGGATTAATTGTTAAATGTGTCTCAAGATGCCATCTTGATCTCTGGAGTGTGATCTCCCGTCCTGTAATTCAGTTCAGATTGATTTTATGCAAGCATACATAAGCAAACTCAATGTGATGTTTTATCCTCAGACAATTTATTTTTGGTGTTGATTTCAGTTTGCAAATATGACCGAATCTAATGTGACAAGTGAATGTTGTTTAGTGTAGTTATTAGTCAAAAAGTCAACAGATTTGAATTTCTTAACATTTTTTAGCAGTAGCACTGGTATTGTGTCATGTAATGTCCTAAAAATCCATTCCTACCCAGCAAATGAAAGAGGTGGTTTCCATTAGCACAGAATTCATCACAAACACAAGCATTTTATCAGCACTATGTAATAAACAGAGATGAACACATAAACAAATTGAAATCCATTCTTTCTAGTGCCAGTCTGTGGCTTCTCATTTCACCCTGAACATGTGTAAACACTCCTGGTTGACTGACCTCAGAACAGGCTGTGAAACCACCAGAGAAGTGAAGCGGCTTCATTGTCCCGCTCTGGGATTATGCAACTCTGAATGGCTCTCTTACACAACCTCCCAGCAGCCATTGAGGGGATATGGCCACTTGATACAAATCTAGCACTGCTGCTATGTGTAGTAGTAAGTGTTGTATGTGTCACTGTGATGTAAAACAGCATGATATGCAAGCTTTTTCCATCAAGCATGTTGTGGAATGGTGAGCTAAATCAAGCAAGCATTTTAGGTTTTGCTGGTTAGCATGAACATTTAGTTTCTGCAGAGGTCATCTTTCTTCACTGACATTCATTCAGATATAAATATGTAAATATAAATTGTTTTACCACATATATTTTCCTTGTCTTTTGTTGGCTTGAGGCTCTGCATGTTCTCGAGGTGCTATCAGTGTTGTCATACATATGAATTGATTTAAATAATAATAATTACATTCATTCATATTTTGATTTACAGTAATAGTTTTGAATTAATGTATAAATATTTATTAAATCATTAAAAATTATTTATTAATAATTAAAGTACAAAATTAAACTTATTTTAAATTAAAAGTACATTTTAAATTTAAATTCATTCATATGCTTGACAACAATACATAATTGTATTTTTGGTGCAAATTTGCAACTATCTGGACTCCCATTGTCAGTGCAATAAGTGTTTTTGTTATCTTTTTACTAAGGGACAAGTAAAAGTGATTTTTTTTCTTATGTTTTAAGTTGTGGTGAACCTGGGAATTTCTTAAGGACAAATTAGCTGTATTGGTCCAGGTGATATGTGACCTGGACTTAATACAATGAGTTATCATCTCATTGTCCTAGATCCAGTTGTACCATCTGCATGTTAGCCTTGCATCTCACAGTGACTCATATTATCACAGCTGTAAAAGCTTTTAACTATGTAAAGTATTTGTCTGAACAACAGAGTAAGTGTTGTAACACTCTGATAAGCTATGTCTCATTTGTTTACACATCACTTAACTCCATTACATAAATAATATAGGTTAAACTATCAGAGTTACGTTTCTTCATACTTCGTTAGAGAGAGCCAGACAGAGAGAGATTTAGAATTCAGCAGGATGTTTTCACAGGATTTTGAAATTAATCCCTTGGGGGTTTGATGGCTGAGAGTCCATAATGCCAAGCCCTGTTGCATAATTCAAATGTTCCTACTCCATAATCCCAAAACGCCTTTTACACTGTCAGCTAAAAATAGACCAAACAAATAGAGGGTGACATTCAATATTGACCTGGTTCCATAAGTGATGCACCGCCAACCGGAGCTTTTAGGCCTGGTTTCCCTGTGGCTGAGTACTGTCATATACTCACGTGCTCAACATGCTCTAAAGCTGCTCAATTGCAAAATGAGGCAAGATGGGCCGAATGTGCCGAGCAGCTGTTTAGATGGGAACACAAGACGATGATGCGTTTGCCAGGGGAGCAGATGGATCAGGCTGAGTGATATAGTACAGACAAATTTAGATGCATTACGAGAAACCGCATGGCACTCTTATGGGTAAAAGTTTAGTCTAAACCAGCTGTGAAAGTAACTGACAATCACAATGTGTTTGGCTTGAATTTGGAAAAAAACAGTCCCGCAGATAAAGGCTGATGGATTCAGAGCAATTCTGAGCTGATGGCTGGGATTGTCAAGTATTATTGGAAATCGGCAGAGAGAAGAAATTCAGTCTGCGTCGTTTATACAAGGTCACTGGCATGGGCCTGTTGATACAGCTTTGACGGAGAAGAATGATATTCATGAGGCAAGAGTCAATGATGGCAGATTTGACTGTGCTGATGCATTATACATGACTGATATTTTAAGAGCAAGTCTGTGGAAAGCTCTCTCTCTGGCCTCTTCCATCTTAGCTAGGGATGTAACAATTCAACAATAAATCAAGGAATTTAAAAACTTCGAAAATGATTTATAAATTGATTTTAAATGAATTTAAAACAGTTAAAGAAAGAAAATGATTATATATAAAATACAGTGCAATCAGTTCAGACGTAGCACAGTGCTCATTCAATAAATGCAATGTTTTGAGTCTGGAGTCTAAATTGCTACCTGTTTAGCCACTAATCTCTTCTGGAAGCTGGTTCCAGCTGCGGGTGGCATAATAGCTAAAAGTGGACACCCCTTGTTTTGTGTGAACCCTAGGTATTTCTAACTGACTCAATCCTAATGATCTGAGTGGTCTGTTAGGTTTATTTTCACTGAGCATATCTGCAATGTATTTAGGTCATAGTCCATTGAGTGATTTATAAACGAGTAATGTACTTTAAAATCAATCCTAAATGTATCTGGAAGCCAGTGTAAGGACCTGAGGTCTGGTGTGATATGCTCAGATTTTCTGCTTCTAGTCAGAATTCTGGCAGCATCGTTCTGGATGAGCTGCAGCTGTCTAATGTTCTTCTTGGGAAGGCCGGTGAGGAGACCATTACAATAGTCCACCCTGCTGGTGATAAAGGCATGAACAAGTTTCTCCAAGTCTTGACTGGGAACAAAACATCTAATTCTTGCTTTGTTTTTGAGATGATAGTATGCTGATTAAGTTACTGCTCTGACATGACTACTGAAACTAAGTTCTGTCTCCAGAATCACACCAAGATTCCTGACTTGATTTTTAGTTGTTGGACCCCTAGAGTCACCTCATGTATTCATTACCTTGAAACCTTCACTTTGTTTCCAAACTTCCAACTGTTTATTTCATCAATGCATTGGCAGAGGGATTCAATGGGGCTGTAGTCATTTGGAGAATAGGCTAGGTAAATCTGGGTATCATTAGCATAGCTGTGATAGGCAATTTGGTTCTTTCTCATTATTTGACTTAGTGGGAGCATATATCGGGGGGGGGGTGGGGCTTTAACAAGAGAGGTGCAAGAATTGAGCCTTGTGGGACTCCGCATCTCATGGACGTCCACTTAGACTTATGCTCTCCTATATTCACATAATAACCTCTCCCTTCTAAGTTTGACCTGAACCATTTAATTACCATGCCTGAAAGCCCGACCAAGTTTTCCAGTCTCTCTTGTAGTATGTTATGATCGACAGTGTCAGATGCAGCACTGAGATCTAGTAGTACCAGTACTGATATTTTGCCAGATTCAGAATTAAAGCGAATATCATTTATTATCTTAATGTGCGCTGTCTCTGTGCTGTGATGCGGTCGGAAACCAGATTGAAAATTGTCCAGGTATCCATTTGAGTTTAAGTAGTTGTTCAGCTTATTAAAAACTACAATTTCAATAATCTTTCCTATAAAAGGAAGATTTGATATTGGTCTATAGTTGCTCAATATGTGTTATCAAGATCTTTTTCAGAAGGGGTTTAACAACTGCAGTTTTCAGGGAGTTTGGAAGTCCCAGAAAGAAGTGAGGCGTTCATCACTTCTAAGAGATCTGCTTCTAAACCGTTAAACACACTTTGAAAAAGGATGTGGGAAGTGTGTCAAGATAGCAGGTTGACGATTTAAGGTGCTGTAATATTTCTTCAAAAATTTTGCTATCAATTTCTTCAAAAATAGACATAGTAACTTATTTTTGAAATTGGGGGGGGGGGCGGTCAAATCTGTCTGACCTCTGCATAACTTGAGGATGTGCCAATCACCTTTCTGATATTATTGATCTTCTTAGAAAAGAAGGACGCAAACTCATTGCATTTGCTGTCGGAGAGCATTTCACTGGCAATCTGATTTGGGGGGTTTGTCATTCTCTCAACAGTAGCAAAAAGAGTGCTGTGTGTGAGTGTTGTTTAAGTTACTGTTTATATGGTTTGAGAAGAAGGTCTGTCTAGCTGTGGCTAGTTCCACATTGAAAGTACGAAGGCTGTTTTTATATATGCTATAGTGTATTTCAAGTTTCGTCTTATGCCACATCCGCTCAGCTTTTCTGCATTGCCTTTTCATACTCTGTACTGCTGTTGATTTTCTCCAAGGTGATTTTTGTCTGCCAGTCTTCTTACTGACCTTTACAGGAGCAATATCATCAATAGCATTCTTAACTTTTGAGCTAAAGGAATCAAGGAGAATATCAACAGAGTCTACAGAAATGCTTGGTGTTAAAGATATAGCCTCCATACATAGCACACTAGTGTTTTCGTTAATGCATCTATTTCTGACAGAGACAGATCTAGATTCAGTGCAGAGATCAATATATCAAAGAAAATATAGAAGTGATCAGATAGTGCTATGTCCTTAATATCAATGGATTAAATGTTTAGACCTCTACAGATGAGTAGACCTCTAAAGTGTGTCCACGATTGTGTGTGGGTCCATGCACATGCAGAATCAGGTCAAAAGTGTTTAAAACAGTTATAATTTCTTGGTATTGTGATTTCTGCTAAAGTCCGAACATTCTCGTTTGCTTCAAATTTTTTTCTTCAATAGTTTTGCTGGGAAAATAGTAAGTCCATTAATTAATTCTCATACACCCATTAAGACGTTCACTTTTACAGTGTAGCATATGCACAAGATGAATCTCATTTAGACACCTTGAAATGTGGTCGAATTAACATTTAGTAGATTGATAATCTGTAAAAAATATTTGTTAGTTCAATTACCATAATATTTAATGTTAACAGTTGGAAGCCTTTTTGGTAAAATGTCCCTGTATTAATTGGCTGATTGGACAACAACATATGGTTTATCATAAAATTATCACTTGGCCTATCATAGTACCACCACAATGTGGTTTTTCCGTAAGGTACAATAGAGTGGACAATGGAAGAACAGGACAAATATGAGGTATGGCTAACCTTAACTGCAGAGTTACTAATGTTAGGGAAGAACGGTCATATGCTGTAATTAATACACAACAAAAAACAAAAAACTGTTAATTTGGGACTGGAGATACCCAATCACTGAAAAAAGGTCACCCAATGGGTGCTTTGTACGGTGCTTTACTGCTCAAGATGGCTGAGCTTTCCATGAGGCCTGGCACTCCCAGGCCCACCTGTATGAAAAGTGTGTGGTCCATACCAACATGCCCCCTGGCCCTGCAACACCAATACCGAAGCCTACCCGGCCGTTTAACAAACACATTACAGCCCAAGCACTGACTACAATAACTGCTCACAGGGCACCTGGTCGCCCACACACACTACACACCCCTGAGGTCAGCCGAAGAGATGCGCATTGATTAGGACAGATGGTGGACGTACTCACCCTCAGTGCCAGCGAAGAATATTCAAGACCTGGCCTAACCGCGTGATTATGGATTTGGCTTGATTTGAAGTAAAAAGGAGTTGTAGCACACCGACTGACGTCCCCGAAGGCAAGGGCTGAACTTCAGAGTTTCAGGTGTGGGTAGACCGTTTCAGACCGTGCATGTATGGACCAGGATAATGGTGCCTAAAAGGCAAAGTTTGAGAGAAACGACTGGCAGTTGTACTGACCTGGGCCAGCTTGTCAACGCATATAGCAGTCGTAGTAATAACTGGTGTGGGCCTCTCCATCTGTTTCAGCCAACGGAGGTGACCAGGAGAGAGATGAAGACTGTTTTGAAGGCTGGGGGCGCCAGGGTAAATTTCTCTTCGGATGCTGGATCTGCACTAAGCGCCGAGAGTATTGTAGTCCAGCACCCCCCCGTTGCCAAACAAAAGCCTGACTTTGATGCGGTCTCAATCCCGATGTTTTTCTCAAGTAGTCATTAGCAAATGTGACCCTGGACCACAAACCAGCATAGTGCACATTTATAGCTATTTGTAGCAATACCAACATACTGTATGGTCAAATGACAATTTCTTTTAATGTCCCAATTCATTAGTAGAGAAGTAAAGATCATGTTCCATGTAGATATTTTGTAAATTTCCTACCATATATGTATCAAAAATGTATAGTTATTAGTAAATATGCATTGCTAAGGACTTAATTAGAACAACTTTAAAGGCGATTTTCTCAATATTTTCATATACCATGCCACAATATTTTTTTGCACCCTCAGATTCCAGATTTTCAAATAGTTGTATCTCGGCCAAATATTGCCCTATCCTAACAAATCATACATCAATGGAAAGCTTATTTATTCAGATGTTCAAGCATGTATTGTTCAAACATTCTATTGTTCTAATTCTGTCTATCTGTCTGTCTGTCTGTCTGTATCTATCTATCGTTCTGTCTATCCATAAAGCCTATAAAACTTTAAACTTCAAAGCCTTTTTTTTTTTAAATTTTACTTTCAGAAAAGGCTTTGTAAAAATTAGTTACATGAATGACTTTGAATTTCAATTTATTTTAATTCTACATCCTTTAAATTGCAGTTCTATATTCGGTTTCTCAGCTCAGTTCAAAATGGCAAATAACTCCGCAATACACTGCACTCATATGCAAGATGTCCTTCTTTTGTACCCTCATTTTGCAACAACCATGTCAGCCTGATTTGGGCAGTTACTCTGGCAAGCGGCTAATACCAGCTATCAGAATGCATCTATTTCAGAGCTGTCTGCTCCAGCCAGTGGATTCTGCCCTACTGGAGTTGTCTCATCCTGAATATGAGTTAATTTCCTGCTCACTGAGAAGGGTTAGAGACCCTGACATGATTTACAGAAGGATTACGATACACATGATGTATGATCAAATGTACATAAAGAACAGACTCCCTAATGTCTCAGTATCGTTCTATACTTCGTTCTATCAAATATTTGTTTAATCTTCAAGCATGGCACTATAAAAGTTTTTGTCTTTTCTAGTAATTCGTGAGTCCATTTGGTGCAGAGAAATTGCACACTTAGAGCAGCACTGTATACTTTTTTAATCAACTCTGATTCAGATCTAATCAGGCAAAAGCACCATATTACTTGACGAATGCATAGTTTGTATCTTAACCTGTTGTCTACATGTCACTCATAAATGTACTTTATGTAAATGTACCCTTCTTAAAAATACAGAGATTCTAGAAATTTTGGGCAACTGAAGCCACTTCTCACCTGGGCAAAATAGAGTTTAAGTTTCTTTCCTCTGAAAGGTGTCTCGTGCAGCTCTATTCTAGCGCTGGCTGCCGCTTTGGGGTTACTGAAATTGATTCGTACACGTCGGAAGCTCTTAAACTGCTGGAACGTCACACCCTCATCGTACGCGAGGAAGAGCGCTTCGAACATTTCCTGAAAGAAAAAAATAAACAAGGTAAATTAATAAGGGATAATATTTCAATTCTGTCCACTGGCAAATGTCAAAGCATGAATAATTCATATGTTTTCATAGAGGACAAAGAAAGTCGAGCAGGAATGTTTTTTTTACTGTGCAAGAAACAAGCAAGACCTGTTCCACCAATATCAATGTTATCAGGGCCGTGAGAGAACGATTGCGAATAATGTCAGCATATCGCTGACAGGATGAACGTCATTGTATTCTTTATGGGACATGGCAGTCTTTGGACTAGGAACGCCTCACAGATCATCCAATCAGCTCAGCCAGAACTGGATCGTTTTGGAGAGACAGATTGGCCGAGTCTGTTATGACACTTAATATTCATTTCCTGTGCAGGAGAGGAACTGATGAAAGCAATTATATCTGCAGCTTGTCTCTCAATTCAGTAATCGGTCCTGCTGGGTCTTGGTAACCCTTAGCACTCTCAGCCTCATCTGTTAAAGAAAGGACTTTCCCAAATCACATGTATTTACCTGCATTCTAATCTTCACCATGCAGACTTAAAAGGATTGTTCACCCCAAATGAAAATTCTGTCATAATTTAATTTTTTATTCAAACAATAGAGCATGGCACTAGCATGACCAGGTCACGGTTTTGATTCCTAGGGAAAGCTAGATCTCATAAAAGGCATACATTGAATGCAATATAATTCACTTTGGATAAATGTGTCTGCCAAATACATGAATGTAAATTTACTCACCCTTCATGTTTACTCAAACCTGCATTTCTTTCATGCTTTATATAGAACAAAAGATATTTAGAAAAATGTTCTTCAAAATGAAGAACACTCACACAGATTTAGAACAAAATAAGGGTAAGTGATGACAAAATTTTCCTTTTTGGGTGGACTATCTCTTTAAAACATGATGCTTATTGTTTTTGTAGAGATATAATGGCTTCTTATTCATTTTAAGTGCTTTAGAAGACCTCTGAAGACTTAACTTGTAACCTTAGAGGTGAGGTCATTTCTGACACTAGTAGCAAAATTGCAAATAAATAAATACCTAAATAAATAAATAACAAGTTTGTGTTTTGAAACAGGTTTCATAAACCCCTTCAATCTTAATAAATGACTTTAACTGGGATAGGAAAACGTAGTTTAACGAAAGCTGTTTAAATAGCTTATTAAATAAGTAAAAGCACACTGTTATGAAACTCTCTTTCAGAGTAGCATCTGAAACAGGATTGCTGGAATAGAAACACCTTAGACTGATTAGTATTTTCCAAAAAAAACATCATCAAATGTGCGTAGGCTATCACATTCCTGATTTGACTGTTCAACTTAGTGAGGTATTTAATTGCATTATTTGCAGAGACCTGTTAAAACGGCTAACGTCTCAGTGTTGGGTTTGCTTTGCCTTTTAAAGGCATAGCACTTAAGCACTTGGAAGTGAGGCCAATGTGTACACCAAAAATAGGTATTCAACATGAAACCCTCAAATATGCCCTTAAATTCTAGCCAACCGCTGGTGAAACACTTCAATATGACGACAAACAATAATCTAAAATATGAAACACGTAACACAGGAAGGTAGATATTTACAATTATGTGATGTCTAAGAGACGTGCTTTGTTTGTATCAGAAATCAAGTTCAGGTAGAGATGATGAAATCACTGTCACATAAACTGTGGAAGTTAAGGATTGTAACCAGAAAGTTGAATACCATATTGAGTCTTCAAAGGTTGCCCTATTAGTCAAGGATCTCAAACTGCCAGCAAATAGTAAGTTGACCCCAGAAGTGTGAATAGTTTATACTTAAAATCCAGCCTGAAAATAATTTTTTTCTTCCATGCAGCTCATTATACCTATTTTTATTTTCATAAAACTCGAATGCAATTCCATATTAAGACTGACAAATGCATGCTACAAGAGTACTGCTTTTACTGCATTTATGATTAAATAATGCAACCTTGGTGAGCAAGGCTCTTACGAACTTCAAACTTTTGAACAGTAGTGTATTAATTGTTTTTGAATTTAAATAATCCCTGACCATTATATCAAAGCCAGATCATGATGTTGCTGGTCTCTTAATGGGCCTGATAGCTGCCTGATTTACAAGCACCAGCTGTATAACTGTGTAGTTAAAATATATGGTTGTAAAAACACTTGCATTTGTTGTAGCTTTGCAACTAGTCCCAGTTAACTTGAGTTCAAGACTGCTGCCTTAAGGGAAGCATCTTCTGATAAGTGTACAATTTCTTGCTTTTGATAAAAACATCTTCTATAAATTACTCTTCACTGTCAGTCACCAGAGATTTTGCTCAGTGCTTCACAATACACAGAATCTAAAGTTGTCACTTTTAGCATCAAGAAATAGTGAATGTGCTCGATAAAAATGTCCAGAGACGGGGAAGATGAAAAATTAGAGCTGCTCGCTGGTACTCTCCTGCAGAGACAGATGGATAGCTGAGACAGTTTTCTTCCACAGCGTCAATTCGCCATACACCTTGTATCCTGTCACAATCTGTGAGAAACCTCCAGCATATTCCTTCATCTCTGAGCCAAGAGTGAGCGTCCCGAGAGATGGCAGCTGTGGATATGTCACGTCCACCGTGTGTCAGGACGTGCACTGACAGCTGGGCTCGTTTTGAATGACTCAGCAATGGCAGGTGACAACAGATGAGTCCATGAGAGAGGTGCGGTGCATATGTGCACATTTTCTATCCTCCAGGTTTCTGACTCAGCACTTGCCTGAAGTTTTACAAGATGTCAAGTGCGTCCAGAGCTAATTATAGAACAAGAACTTGATGGCGTGTGAAATGCAGATAAAAGCACATTCGTCTGATCCACTGCACCTTGAAATGAGATCATTTTCTACCGTCACAGCACTGCTGGTCACCAGCATATGTCGAGTTTTGGATGCTGGTGTCCCTATCAAGCATCTTAACTAGCTTAATTAGCCTCCCTTGGTCATCCAGCATCATGCTGGTCTTTTTAGCAAAAGGCAGTCAGACATTTCCCAATTTTTGTTGTGAGAAATGGCTTTGCACATACAAGCTGAATTTTCAGTGGCACAGTGTACTGTAAAGCAGGGGTTCTCAAACCTGTCCTGGAGGACCCCTAGCCCTGCACATTTTGTATGTCTCCCTTATCAGACACACTCAATTCATGTCTTGCAGTCTCTACTAACGAGCTGATGAGTTGAATCAGGTGTGTTACATAAGGGAGACATACAAAATGTGCAGGAATGGGGGTCCTCCAGGACAGGTTTGAAAACGCGCTGTAAACGGACTTCATGTTTGTTCGAAATTGGGACCGTTCGCGGGAGCTGAATGACAGGCGATCTGAGGTCCAACAGAACGCGGATATTAATGTGCCGCCCTGCTATCTGCCATCTTGGCGATAGCTACGGGCGGGTCTCCAAAGAAATCTGTTAACACGGGTTCAAAAAGAGATAGACTGAATGAAAACTTTTTCATAGAATAAATCCAAAAAAACGGTGTGGAGGGTTAAGCTGTGCTGTTGTTGGTTGCCACAGTAACGATGAATTTCCTTTAAGTACTTGTTTTGCATACCAGAAAATCTGTCGTGTCCATCGCTGTATGCATGGCTTGCAGCACTTAAGTTAAAATACTGAGTGTAAAATAATCAAATGTTGAAAAGTGTGCGCTTATCATTTTGTGGACAAAATCTCGTGAAATTCACCCCGTTCGGGAACTGTATATGCACAGGTGCGCTCATCTGTTTTCAATGCAGCTAACCTCGAGTCGCTTCATGTCATCTTCCCACTCATTAAACCATGACAGGTCCTTTTAGAAAAGCTTTTAAACTTTTAGAAAAGTTAAAACCTGTGCACATATGACAATTATCATTGTGTTCTTAGCAAAAACAAAATTAGCATGAGTTGCCAGCTGAAGTTTAACACTTAATAGTAGGGGTTTGATCAATCCCCATAGTAAGCAATAATAATAGAGGACCTGCATTCAGAAAAACCAAAAATATATGAATCAAAATAATCTGAATCACATCAATCCGTGTATCATTCGATCATTCGTTTTTTTATTTAATATTGAAAGTAGAAAAAATGAGAAAACGGCTTAAATTTTCGTTTTTCGTTCATGATGGAAAAATGAATAAACAGCTTGAATATTCGATTTCTACCTGTGGGCGGGAATTAAACGCCCCTTTATGCTGATTGGTCAGCCGAACATCAAACCGTGCCTTCTTCAGTTCTTCCACAGTATCACGCAGCAGAATAATAGTCCTCCACTGCTGCAGTTGTATGGATTCTTAACGCATTTATTGCAACTACATTTAATCTTTTTTTCATCAAACAAACAGTCAAATTAATAGCTCGACACAACTCGTACCAGGGCAGAGTCTAGACAGGGCTTTCTTCTGTGTAGATATAAATTCTATTCTTTGCATAAGCTGGCATGGCAGGGTATGATATGACAGCTGTCATAGCCTACCCTGCTCACCCAGTAAGTCTGTTTGTTTAATTAAGAAATTAATTAATTTGTTTCAAAATAAATATTTTAAACACTAAGACAAAAAGGAAAGAATATTAAATTGGCTTGGGTTGACCTATGTTCACGCAAGAACTGTCATTTTGACTGACAACCGGAGAACAACAGATATTAAATAGCCTACTGTTAGAGTTATATAATGTAGTCTTGTGTTTTATTAAAATTGATTATAATTGATATCTCAAAAGGATATGCACTTTTGCATGGGCATGCACTGCAACACAAGATTTTCATAAAATATAATAACTCTCCATTTCGGTTTGTTTCTCACCAAACACTCAGTATACCTTCAGAATGCACATGAAATAAGCAGCAGTCATATTTAAAGCAGTTTAAATTAATATTGAGTACTGATTGATGTTCACTTGGATTTTTTCCCCCATCGAGGGGAAATAACTTAATACTCTGTCATTTATAGTCGTATGGTAAAATGTATATTTTTAATTGTGTAACGTTACGTTCAAAATAACTACAAAATGTCATGCCTTTGAAAAAATAAAGAGAACAACAGAATGCGCTGCTTTAGCGCCTCTCGGTCTCCTTGAGCATCTTTCTGGCGCATGCCACAAACATGAACCACAGGGAATACTCGTCTTTTAAAAGGCTTAATTTAGATTATTTGACATTAAATGCATCATATAAGTCACTTTGGAATAAATCACAGTAGGCCTATGTATCATGATAAAAAAAAAACGACTTTACAGTCTGGAAATACTTTAGGCTATAGCAAATTATTTCTCGGACCCCCTATCACTTTAAGAACCGCTGGTCTACACAGAAGAAAGACCTGTCTAGACTCTGCCCCGGTACGAGTTGTGTCGAGCTATTCATTAGTCTGTTTGATAAGAAAAATATGAAACTGATAAAATGGGTTATTAATCTGTACAACTGCAGCAGCGGAGGACTATTATTCTGCTGCGTGATACTGCGGAAGAGCTGATGAAGGCACGGTTTGATCTTCGGCTGACCAATCAGCAGAAAGGGGCGTTTAATTCCCGCCCATGTGTAGAAATCGAATATTCAAGCTGTTTATTAATTTTTCCACCCATGAACGAAAAACGTAAATTTAAGACGAATTTTCGTTTTTCAGTTTTTGGAAGAAAACAAAAAAGGGCGTTTCTTTAATTGTTCAATGTTTCAATATTAAATAAAAAAAATGAATGATCGAATGATACACGGATTCACATCCTTGGAATGTGTTTGAAAATAAACCCTAATGGAAACATTGAGGTTATGGGCATCACTTTCTGCCTCGAGTATATGAGGCCTAATATGCAAATTAATAAGAAAACAAACGTCATATTTTAAACAAGGTGATGGAGGTAAATATAGCTGAAGTATTATTGTACTTTATTGCCATGGGTTACATAGTGTTATGTTCATTTTTGAGAGCCCTCAGCGGACATTTCAAAGCTAAGTATTTGTAGTGGAAATAAATCACATTCCTTTACAAATATGGACACCAAAATGAAGGGAGGAGGATAAAGGGTTATGTGCAGAGGAATATTTTGCCACTGGCTTTCTAAAAATATTACTTTATCTAATCATAAAAGGATCTGTGGAATGATATATTTAAAATTTTCCTAAAAAACACCAGGACTTTGATGCATAGTATTTTTTTCCATTCACAGTAGATTAATCACACACACACACACACACACACAATACACATACACATACACATACACATACACATACACACACACACACATATATATATCTGTATATATATATATAGCACATATACAGTGGGTATGGAAAGTATTCAGACCCCCTTAAATTTTTCACTCTTGTTATATTGCAGCCATTGTAAAATCATTTAAGGTAATTTTTTTCCTCATTAATGTACACACAGCACACCAAATTGACAGAAAAACACAGAATTGTTGACATTTTTGCAGATTTATTAAAAAAGAAAAACTGAAATATCACATGGTCCTAAGTATTCAGACCCTTTGCTGTGACACTCATATATTTAACTCAGGTGCTGGCCATTTCTTCTGATCATCCTTGAGATGGCTCTACACCTTCATATGAGTCCAGCTGTGTTTGATTATACTGATTGGACTGATTAGGAAAGCCACACACCTGTCTATATAATACCTTACAGCTAACAGTGCATGTCAGCGCAAATGAGAATCATGAGGTCAAAAGAAACTGCCTGAAGAGCTCAGAGAAAGAATTGTAGCAAGGCACAGATCTGGCCAAGGTTACAAAAAAAATTCTGCTGCAATTAAGGTTCCTAAGAGCACAGTGGCCTCCATAATGGAAGATGTTTGGGATGACCAGAACCTTTCCTAGAGCTGGCCGTCCGCCCAAACTGAGCTATTGGGGGAGAAGAGCCTTGGTGAGAGAGGTAAAAGAAGAACCCAAAGATCACTGTGGCTGCGCTCCAGAGATGCAGTCAGGAGATGGGAAAAAGTTGTAGAAAGTCAACATCACTGCAGCCCTCCACCAGTCGGAACTTTATGGCAGAGTGGCCCGACGGAAGACTCTCATCAGTGCAAGACACATGAAAGTTTGCTAAAAAACACCTGAGGGACTCCAAGATGGTGAGAAATAAGAATCTCTGGTCTGATGAGAACTTTTTGGACTTAATTCTAAGCGGTATGTGTGGAGAAAACCATGCATTGTTCATCACCTGTCCAATACAGTCCCAACAGTTAATCATGGTGGTGGCAGCATCATGCTGTGTTTTTTTTTTTCAGCTGCAGGGACAGGACGACGGGTTGCAATCGAGGGAAAGATGAATGCGGCAAAGCACAGGGATATCCTGGACGAAAAACTTCTCCAGAGTGCTCAGGACCTCAGAGCCGAAGGGGAGGGGGGGGAATTACCTTCCAACATGACAATGACCCTAAGCACACAGCTAAATAACGAAGGAGTGGCTTCACAACAACTCTGTAACTGTTCTTGAATGGCCCAGCCAGAGCCCTGACTTAAACCCAATTGAGCATCTCTGGAAAGACCTAAAAATGACTGTCCACCAACGTTTACCAACCTGACAGAACTGGAGAGGATCTGCAAGGAGGAATGGCAGAGGATCCCCAAATCCAGGAGTGAAAAACTTGTTGCATCTTTCCCAAAAAGACTCATGGCTGTATTAGATCAAAAGGGTGCTTCTACTAAATACTGAGCAAAGGGTCTGAATACTTAGGACCATGTGATATTTCAGTTTTTCTTTTTTAATAAATCTGCAAAAATGGCAACAATTCTGTGTTTTTCTGTCAATATGGTGTGCTGTGTGTACATTAATGAGGAAAAAAAAATAACTTAAATGATTTTAAGGGGGTCTGAATACTTTCCGTACCCACTGTATATATGTGTGTGTGTGTGTGTGGAGATTGGACATTAGCAAATTGACAGGTCTGCTCTTCATTTACCACCACTTTGAAACACATCATTTAAAAACAGCAACAGCAGTTGGCTTTAAGGGGCCTCATTTAAAGTGGTGGAAATGAACATTGATACCATCTGGTACTTGCTGGTATAAATGTCATGAGAATAATGTTGTAAGAGAAAGTCATGATCGCTATGAAGCTCAGACTACAGTACATACACAATGTTGATTAACATTAATTTTTATTTTTGCTAAATTAATGTTCTAAAAACATTAAGTTTTGTGATTTGTGGACCAAAATGAAAGTATCCCCTTGACCTTAGTCACAGTAGATACCATATTTAACTCAATTCAAGCTAAAAACAAGGTTCTGCACCATCCCTGGCACATCGTAGTATAATATGTTGAACGACTGTACTTCTATCCATCACAGCCTTGTTTTCGATGTGTCTGCTCTGACAAAAGCACCATTTTGAGAAGTTTTTTAAATTTGTTTAATGATGCATGCATGCTCATATTCCATATTTTTACATTTACTGTAATAAACAAGCTTTGACAGAATAGTTCACTGAAATATGAATAATCTATCAACATTTACGCACACTTATTTTGTTCCGAATCTACAGTATATGACATTACAGCATTTAGGATTGATTTTAGTTTATACCAACAACTAATGTTTTAGGAAAGCTGTGAAATACACAATGAAGGTGAAAGCCTTTAGTTATGGTATTTTATGAAGGTCAAATTAAATTAGACGTATAGTATATCGCAATCACAAAACGCAATTCATAAGGTAGCCAAAAAAAACACATTGCTACACACTGTAGGTTTTAACAGAAGTTGTGCGAGAAAAACAGACATGCTTGAATCAGATGGGATAAAAATCACAAAGTATGTCAGTGAAACAATTTTACCTGACCTTCTCAAGAACATGTCCATTTTAGGTGCGAATGGAGCGTTAAAGGACCAATCAGGGTGAATTATATTAGAAAGAGAGGGAAAACTCATTTGTTTTGGAAGCAGCCAAGCAGCCATGTTAGTTTATAAAGAGCCTTTGGTGACGTCTGGGCTGCTGTATGATCTCAACCCACTAAAGCATGAAATTACTGCGCAATGACACACTCAGTTACCAGCTTTTTGCTTGACAGATAAAAAGTCCATCAAGAATAAGAGAGACGCTAAAAATAACACACATTAGCCCAGTGACACCTCACTTAACTTCACATAGGTCGTTGCTTTCCTGCCAAGACAAACCAATGTGAGTACAAACTGCATCAGATGACAATACTAAAATGTAAACAGCAGATATGGCTGGAGACTCCATTAGAATGGAATGATTGGCCTTCCCATCAAGGAAAAAAAACGAGGTGCTATGCTTTTCCACTCTTCTTTGAGGATGGTGTGGTAGGCATGCAGGCATTTAAGCAATTACAGCTGTTTTTCAGCCAAGCCGTGTGTTTACTGTTCACATTGTGGCTTGAAAACGTTCTTAATAGGGGGTGGAAAAGGGGAAAACGCAAACTGAGCCTAACCTTAACATTAATCCTGAAATGAATGTCAAATTTAACAGTCCCCTGCTTTTAATCAAGACCAGATCCTCTCCTTGCTGGGAGATGAATTAGCATCAGATGGCGAGGAGAAAAAGGTGAGTTTTTCTTTTGCATGGAGAGACACTATTCATCTTAAACAGATCCAGGGCAGATCCTCTCGAGCTCTTATTTTTTTGGGCTCAACTTTGACCTCGGTTAAATATAACTCTTTAAATGTACAACTTAAAGCTGCACATTGCTTCTCTTAGGACTGCAAGCCTATTTCATGAATACTGTGTATAATATGGTAAAGTAAACAAACAGAGGTCTCAGACCTGTTCACTGGCCTTCTGATGCATATTTTGCACCAATTTTTAGTTTGATCTGGCAATCTCTAATCTGATTGGCTGGCTTGATGTAACTTCCTGAAGTAAGAGCACACAGGTTTTTATCAGTCCGCTTGGAAACTTAAAAGTCATGTTTACAAGGTACTGTGTGAACACAACATATATTTTTGAGGAAGAAACTACATTTAAATGAAGATTGTATTTTCTGCTTTGTTTTGTAACTATATAGTAGTGTCTATATCGTTTGTATTTCTTACTTTTGGACCAGGCTGAAATTCAGATCACAGTCTATACACAATTTCTGCAATCTTCCCTGTTTTCACTCGTTTGCATAGACTGTGGCACCATGATTTGAAATAAATGCTGTCATGGCGTTATTGTGGTATTTGGCACCAGTGTCATGGCTAACTGAAACCAAAACAAAAAAACAAACAAAAAAATGGTAAATAAAATAAAGCTGATATAAAATAAAACATAAATATTAGATGAAACACTTATACTAAAAAAAAGTGTTGCTTTGCGAACTAAGCAACATAAGTAGTAACATTAATAAAAATGAAATAATGATTTAAAGCTATATAGAAATATTTTTAAAAAAATAATGAAAATGACAATAGCACATAAAATCACTTAAAATGTTTTTAAATAACTTTTTTTACTAAAATAAAAAAGCTACTTAGAAATATTACTATAATAGTATATAAATACTAAATTAACACAGTCTGGCACTAATCTAGTTTATATTTTTATTCCGATAAAAAGATGCTTCAGATAATCCCGCCCTAAACGGCACAAGAAAATTTAAAAAAGGTAAGTGGTTAGATGCTTTAAATTAGGTTTATATTTAAAAATAGGCAGTTTCTTGCTAGAATAAGCTGTAATGTTGACCAAACCATATGATGTGTCAAAGGTCTAGCTAAGTGAAACTTAGTCATCGAACAGATTTGTGCATGTGTATGAAAAAGAGAATGAGTTCATCTTCAAACATAAAATAGAAAGGCCTTATAATCATGTAAAGATGAAACTACAATCTTGAGAGTCTTCTAGCACAATCAGGTAAAGGACTATCAAATGCTTACTGACTGAGAACAGGGAAAGAACGCTTCTACTTGGTGAACTGATATGACAGGAAATGGAGTCGTGCTGCAGTGCCTGAGATGTTCTTACTGTTATTAGAGGAAGCAGGTCACCTCCATGGTACCCAGAGAAAATAAATGTGACCTCCTGACTTGCAGTGTTCCCAGCGAGGATCAAATAAACGTGGAAAGCCCAGAAGAGCCGCTGCTCTTCCTGCTATTACTCAGCATTATGGCCCAGCTGAAACTCAGCCCAGTCACAGCGTAGGCAATGTGAAACATGTCACAAGAAACTCATAAGGCAGGAAGAGACAGACACAGGGGTCCAGAAACACTGCATGATCTTATAATGGTGAATAGAAGGCATGCATATGGGAAAGATAAAGAGGTAGAAAAAGACTGGAAAATACTGCCGTATCAGTCTATATTCTTGACAACATGAAAACTTGTTCAGAAGCCAGCTTTGGGTAATGTACAGTACTCGAAGCAATTATTGAATCTGGAAGTGGAGGTGGGATAGACACAAAAATTACAAGTCACATTTCTGGTTTGTTCCTTACACAAAGCCAACATATAGATTCAGTAGACTTGCAATATATAGTTCATATGGACTTTTTTGTGGACTATGAATAGTTGTATGGCAAGTGCAGTGTATGATTTATAAAAAAA
The DNA here is from genome assembly GCA_018155175.1 of Sinocyclocheilus anophthalmus. Lineage (NCBI taxonomy): Eukaryota > Metazoa > Chordata > Actinopteri > Cypriniformes > Cyprinidae > Sinocyclocheilus > Sinocyclocheilus anophthalmus. The sequence continues at coordinate 90,039 of JADLZN010010716.1, forward strand.
CAAAACAAAAAAAAACATAATTTTCTACAGAAGAAGAAAGGTTTTCATCAAAATGTAAATTTATTCTATTTTTTTAAAAACTTTTTTTTTCTGCTGTCATTAACAAGGCCATGTTGGTGGGGAAACAATATTTATCAACAACTGTACAGCAAACGTCTGTTCACGCCAACTTTGTGAATTTGTAAAATGAAATGATTTGTCTATCAGACCAAAAAGGAAATGGCGAATAAACATGAAAATGCAAACTCGCTCTCTGAGAGTATGTGGTGCCTATGGAAAAGCACTCAGTTAATACCTCAGTTACTCCGGTACACAAGGTGCTGTACAATTTTCTCACACCCACTTGTCACAGAGAATAAAGGTCAAAAAAGTCAAACAATATTTACGTTTTCAAACAGCTATTCAGATTTTTTATGAGACAACACCAAATACAAGAGTACAGAGCACTGTCATTTAACAAAATAATTTATTTCTATAGCGCTTCGTACAATATAGATTGTTTCAAAGCTCTGTTCGTAAGTTCCACCAAATCATAGTTTTATGTAACAACAAGTGCTCTGTGCACTTAAACGAAAGTGTAAATATCATTGGTTGGCCAGTTTTCTTCGCATTTCTCTTAAAAAAAAAGAGATTAGAATACCTCAATGTAAAAAATCTGTTACATTCATATTCCTCTGAAAAGATGCATTAACAGCCATTTGTTCAAATGAAAATATGAAGAAAAAAAAACATTTCATAACTCAACATAAATCTTGGAGTGAACATCCCTTAAGCATTTCACTTTTCAGAATCCAGTTAAATGAAATAAAGCCCCATCCTACATTATTTCCTGCTTAATTATAGGTTTCACTCGAAAAAGTAGCCTAACATTACAATTTCATTTTCCTTTGTAGATGCTTCCATTAGACAAAAAAAAATTCCAATCTATTTTTGGATACATAGCGCTTACTGTCTAGTCATCTTTTAAAAAATAAACTCCTTTGCTACTGACATTCCTTCCATGTGCAACGAAGACACAATGCATAAAAATTGTCAGCAAATGATGTTAGGATAGAGAGATACACCAAAGCTAATATTTACAGTACAGTATAATGTAGTTCAATTAAAACAGATTCAACTGATGCCAAAGGGTGCAATGAAGCATTACAAACACCCATCCAATTAAAGATGTGGAATCAATGATGACCTTGTATGTCTGACAGAGTGTGTGATGTGAAAGATGAGCATGTCACAGACTTCAGAGAATGATGGTCAGTTGGGCAAAAGCGTGATGCACTGAGATCAAGCGTATTTTTTTGTAATGAATGGTGTGCGGTGTGAATGAAAAGAGCTGTCACAGCAACCCTATGAGGCAAGACAATCAAAATAACCACCAGGCAAAATCATTAGACAGAAAATTATTTTAAAGAGGTGCATTTACAAACACAGTCACTTGAATGACAACACAAAATGGTCAAATTTGAATCGATGAGCCTTTTAGTGCAAAAGTGGTTTGAGAACCTACTGTAATCTGTCTTTTTTTCTGTAGATATACATAATGAGGCACTCTGTTAGTATATTGACATACAAACATTGTCTAAACATAATAACCCTTTTTATTTGTACCACAGAATGAAGGATGTCAATGTGACAGTCTTAACATCTCTCAAAATCAGTTACACCAACCCTTAGCCGTACATACCCTAAACAAGTTGGAAGTTCCTGCCCTACCTTGACCTCCCGACTGGTGAACACCTCCACGTCCACCGCACAGGCGATGAGGGTGGAGATATTACAGTCCACGCTCCTGGAGGGCATGCTGGGCTCACTCAGATTGAAGGGATGACCGGCCCCTGACAGAGTATGTGTGAGGAGCGCGTCTGAATGCACGCGAGGCTGTGTGCGAGTGTTTGGATGTGCTGATTTCCTGCTCTGAAGAGCCTGCTGTAAACTCTCAGACGTACGTGTGTGTGTGTGCGTGAAAGACGCCACCCCTCCTCTCCTCTCCTCCTTTCTCTCACTCACTCCATGCAGTGACATCACTGCCTCTCTTTATGAATGCTCGCTTGCACTTGCACACACCAGGGTCTTTTTTTTATTCATACGCTAAGTCTTTTCTCTCTTATTTTGTCTCCTGTAGCTGTTCTTGGGTCCAAAAACTGTTATATGTGGCTAGTGTAAGAAATACAATAAGATATTTTCTATTTCAACACCTTTTATTTTTTGGCAGTTTATCATTATCACTCTGATAGGGCAAAGGAAGACAGGAGAGTGACTCAGCACTGCAGATTAATATAAAGTCGCATCAAAGACACACTAGTGAGCGGATGGAAAAGAGAGCTCTAGAACAAGAAGGATGCAGAGAGAGAGAGAGAGAAAGATGAGGTCTGTGGATCCCGGCAAGACGGATATATTATTAATATCCCACTCATTTACGTGACATCATTCAACATGCAACAAAAAGGCATTCATAGGGGAGTTTTCTAAATATAGGTGGCTATTTTTGTTTCTCCAGCTTGACGTCACACTGTATTGATTTTTATATGACAAAATGTATTAAAAAATGTAGTACAAAACACTTGTGTTAGAAGTGCTCACTAACACAGATTTAGACAGATTTTGAACAATATTTGAGAGAAATAGGCCTTTTAGAAAAAGTCTTAGATCTTTGAGTTCCGCTCATGAAAAATGGGGGCAAAAACAAAAGTGTTGCATTTATAATTTTGTTCAGTGTATATAAAGAACATTTTTAAGTGATCGTACAAATGTCTGTATTCATATAGACTTTGCCTATGAATGGATATGACATCAAATTAGTTTGAAATATGCCAAGATATTAGAGTGATACAATCTACATAAAACTTGCACAGCCTATGTAGCAAATCAGTTGGCTGGGACATTTATCCACCTTATTTTTCAACATGGAAGTAAGACTTTTTCTGTGAATGTGCGAGACTTCCAGTTCATTAGCCGCTGTAGGGAAATAACAAGAAGAATAACAAACTGCAGTAAACTGTAAAACTGTTTGCACTACAAACCAGTGTGTTCATAATTAACATAATAAGGTAAGACACACCAGTTTGCAGTATCAAGCAGCAAAATTAGCTGTTTTGTACAGCTAAAAATAGTTGGAAGCGAATGCCACCGGAAGCCAGACACATTAAATTTATAAATGGCCGCCCCTTTTATGGGAAAAGTAAGGTGGAAACATTATACAAACAAATTTGCTAAATGTCACAACTATCCAATAAGAATCAGAATCCAGGTAACAGGAATATAAAACAGGGTCAGAATGGAAAAACAGAGATAGAATGGGGACAAAAACAGAGATAGAGCATGTGAGGTACAATCGGAAAGGTCAGTGGCCGTCCTAAATGAAGCATGCTAAAAGACTCCAGACAGTTGAGTCATCACATTGTCTGCACTGCGGCCCCAGAAGATCATGTTTACTTTTCCAGCACTCCATAGAATGGACCTGTGCAAGTATGTTACGTTGTCCCTTCTCGATGGAAGCGCTGTTTTTATCAGAGCGAGTCAATAAATGAACAGCTTAAATGACTCTGGCACCAAGGCAACCTTGAGAGGGGAAATGGCCTCACTACATAACACCTGGTGCAGAAAAGCCCAGAAGGAAGCTGCTAATCTAAGCAGGCTTGACAATGGATGGATATGAGGCTCCTGGCATATACTAGAGATGCACCGATTGCAATTTTCTTGGCCGATTCCGATTCCGATTCCGAAGTGTGACCTGCCGATAACGATTTTTGCCGATTCCGATTTTCTTTCTAAGAACTATAATTGACAGCATATACAAACAAAAATCTACTTTTCTTCAACGCAAAGTTGTATTTTAATTTTTTTTAAAAACACAAGTAAAAAGTCAGTTATAAAATTAGATCAAATAAAAAAAAATGGCAAACAACAGCACAAATAAAGGAAACTAAGTTTTTCAGGTTAGGTAAGTTTTTATTCAGGTAAGAAATACTACATAAATTAAAGTAATCAAATGTAAAATAACACATCCAGTGTTATTTTACATTTAATTACTATAATTTCTGTAGCCTTGGCTTCATTGTAAAAATTAAATACAGATTAATGCTTACCATTAAAGTTATAAAACACATGGAGTCAAGAACAGAAAGTGATTTTCTTTGTCTTTTGCTCTTTGATTAACATGACAGACGGCACAGGAATATGACTGCGGTCCCTTTAAGAGTTATCACGGACCCAATTATACTTTACACAACAGTGTTCTCTTGCTTGTGTCCAGAAATTACTGTGTTTAACGGATATTGACCAGACGGGCTTTTGACATAATTTTGTATGTTTTTGAACGTTTTAACACAGTTAGACATTCATTTTGGTATTTGTGGCTCTCAAGCTGTTTGAGACTGAGCGCGGCTTGTGCGCTCCACTAATATAGATCAGTGGTGGTGTGCCCACTTTTGGTGTAAGTGCGAAACCTGCGGGAATGACTAAAATAATGCGCAATACAAGCACTATTTAACCGGAGCGAATGAGACATGTGTGAGAGAGAAGGGATCGTCGGAGAGAAGAGAGCAAGAATGCGCGGCTGACGTTATTGCCTGTGCCGCTGGCAATAAAAGGATCGGCTCGGAATCGGCAAGATGTGAGACTGACCGGCCGGTCACCGATCCGGGCTGATCATGAGGAACCCTGGCCGATCGGTGCATCTCTAGTATATACGCCAATTGGGCTAGATGATAGTGACTGTGCAAATGGCATGAGGGTTCTTGAGGATGACAAGGCTAGAACAGAGTAATACTTCCTGAGATGCCATGAGACTTTTTTTAATTAAGAAGAGAGGACAGCTATGACAACACCATCAGTAACACGCACACACAGACACACTGTTAGATGGATTGGATGCTACGTCATACACTAAAAGAGCATTTTTTTGGCTGTGTTTGAGTATTTAGCAATAAACCTCAATATGTGGTATTTACACTATGCTTATAGGAGTTAAAGGGTTAGTTCACCCAAAAATGAAATTTCTGTCATTAATTACTCACCCTCATGTCGTTCCAACCCCGTAATACTTCCGTTCATCTTCGGAACACAAATTAAGATATTTTTGATGCATTCTGAGAGCTCACTGACCCTCCGATAGACAGCAAGGGTCCTTACACGATCAAGGTCCAGAAAAGTAGCAAGGAGATCGGTAAAATAATCATGTGGCAGCAGGGGTTCAAACCGCAATTTTCCGAAGCTACGAGAATACTTTTTGAGCAAAAAAGAAAAAAAAAAACGACTTTATTCAACAATTCATCTCCTCCACGTCAACCCCCCCCCCCCCCCCCCACCCCCCCCCCCCCCCCCCCCCCCCCCCCTCGCGGTGCCATTTTGGAGTATCCACGGAAGTATGCTGTTCTGTGTCAGCTGCGTCACGCGGATATGTTGTCTATGTTGTTTGCGCTTTGATTTGAATGTAAACAATGTATCCGCGTGATGCAGCTGACACAGAACAGCATACGTTGTTTAGATTCAGTGGATACTCTTCAAAATAGCGCCAAGGTGACGCGGAGGAGACGAATTGTTGAATAAAGACGTTATTTTTGTTTTCTTTTGCGCACAAAAAGTATTCTCGTAGCTTCGTAAAATTACGGTTGAACCACTGATGTCACACGGACTATTTCATCGATGTCCTTGCTACGTTTCTGTGCCTTGATCGTGTAAGGATCCTTGCTGTATGAGAGGGGTGAGTCAGAGAACTCTCAGACTATCAAAAATATCTTAATTTGTGTTCCGAAGATGAATGGAGGTCTTACGGGTTTGGAACAACATGAGGGTGAGTAATTAATCCCTTTAACATAAGCCCAATCATTGTGCTGATAATTCCATTACAGAATTTGCAAAAGACATTAAAGGACCGTTCACACTAGATAACTATTATATTTTAATAAGGGCTCTAATTCTATGAGAATAGGAATTTCAATAAAACTATAACAATAATGACACTGAAGAACAATATTTTTTCGAATCACCCTCAGAATAATTTTTTCCATCTTATAAACAATAAAAACATTGACGGCCATTCAGAATCCACCCAAGTTTAAAGATCTTGTTGTGCATTTAAAGCAGCAGGCAACAGAACTATGCATGCTTATAATAAACAATGTTATCGTCTGTTGGTGTGAACACTAATACGGTTATAGTTATCTTTATAGTTACCGTTCTTGGTGTGAACAGGCCTTAAGCACAGTATTATACCCGTGGCTAATTTGTCTCCAATGTCCATGTGGAATATGGAGTGTCTGTGGAGAAAATGAATAGGGAAAATACTTCTGGAAACCACAGAAAAATTGAGCTGTCACTGTTGTGCCGTGGATTTGGATTGGATTTGAATTTGTATTCGTACACATGAAGTGTCACTGTGGCTTCTTTCAAGACAATTATTTATATTATATGGCCAGAGCACTCACTCTAGACACCCTTCAAACAACCTTGGATGTTGTGTTAAAGCATCTTTGAGGAGATTGTGACTTGTGGAACTATTCTGAATGCTAATCTTTCCCCACTATTTTTCTCCATGCATGTCATGGAAATTGCGCTATGGCTAGTCTGTGGGCCCAGTTGCTTATGATATTTTTCTTCCAGTCTCAGTTTGCAGTTTTTATGCTTTTTAATGCTTTGTTGAACTAGGTCAGGCCATTGTTTCTGGACAGTTCAGGGGTTGTAGGTGGTCTATTTTATCATTTTAGCACAACAATCTACAGTGACTAATGATGACTGAATGCACTAATATTTGTTAATAATATTAACAAATACTAACAAACATTAGTGCTAATAAAATGCACTAATGTTTGTTAACATTTTTAATGAAAGTCATTATAAAATCTAACAAAAGAATGTGGTTGTTCCTTGTTGGAAGTAAACCGATGTAAAAACTAAAAATAATATTTGGCTGAACTAAATGTTCTGAATTGGAGAAAACTATGGATTCAGTTTGAAAGGTTAAAAACTTTGCAGAGTCTTTGCACTTTACAAGAGTTGTAAACACATTGTGAAATTCATTTCATGTCAAGGAGGATGTAGGAGTTCAAAAGGAAGCAGCAGATAGTGTGGGAAAGCACAACAGAGCAGCGGGCATTTGCACCCAGTCCCACCCAAATTTGTGAATTCAAAATATGTATATAGGTTTAATATGCAAATATGGGGTTAAATTGGGCCGGTAAAGCTAGGTTTTGTGTTGTACCTCTTTGCATTAAAAGCATTGTTATTTTACCATTATTTATATACTATTATACTATTTAAGTCATTTCAATAATTGTAATAATTTCAGCTAGCTTTTTATGTTTTCAGTTTTTTTAGCTTAATATGCAACATTGATTAAAAGCATAGATTTTGGACCAATGAGATTTTACCGTGGACAGGACTAAGCGGTGTGACAAAAACTAAATGTGGCTAACTGTGTTGCTGTACCACAATGTTGGCAGATTTAGTTTATTAGCACTACAAGATGGGATTTATCGTTTGGGGCTTTGTTGTGTTGTACCTGGCAAGGACATGGTGTTAAGCACATACTGAATCAATGGTTTTTCGTTCAGAACATCACTGCTTTGCTCACTTACACATGAACTGATCATTTGCTGAGTAAACAGGTTCTCATATTGAACAGCAGGCGCTTTTCCACTCACTCTACAATAAATCATGATTGAAATCGTGTTCTTCCTGCTCTATTGTCACATTAAAATTAGCTCATGCTGGAGCATCAGGTAATCTCATTGTGACATGCGACATAATAAATATGCAGTCTGACTGGCAGTGATGCAGTCTACCCTTAGTCATCCATTACTTTCATTCTCTCTCTCTCTCTCTCTCTCTCTCTTTCTCTCTCTCTCTCTCTCTCTCTCTCTCTCTCTCTGTGTGCCTCAGGGGTTGATCACTCTCTACAGGTGTGGAATAGCAATAGCAGTGGCAGTATTCTGGAGACTCTAAACCAATCTGGGCTTTGTTATGGAAATGCTGTAATCCCCAGTTTCCTCCAGCACAGCACTGAACACAGATTGCAATAAATCCACGCATACAGACTCAGTGCACAGACGCAAATACACACTATGCAAAAAAAGTCAGATTGCCAGAGAAAAGCAATGTGGTGGTAAAAGTTGACTTAATGTAGAAGAAGATGGATGGAGAAAAAATTGGCAAAAAAATTAAAAGTTAGTGTGCATGGGTATAAATGTGGTTTCTACAAAAATTTCAATAATAAAAAATTTGAAAAAATAGAAATAATAAGAAATGCTTCTTGAGAACCAAATGTGACCCTGGACCACAAACCAGTCTTAAGTCGCTGGGGTATATTTGTAGCAATAGCCAAAAATACATTGTATGGGTCAAAATTATTGATTTTTCTTTTATGCCAAAAATCATTAGGATATTAGGTAAATATCATGTTCCATGAAGATATTTTGTAAATTTCCTACTGTAAATATATCAAAACTTAATTTTTGATTAGTAATATGCATTGCTAAGAACTTCATTTGGACAACTTTAAAGGTGATTTTCAGCTTTCAGATGATGTATAAATCTCAATTTTCGAAAAATTTACCCTTATGACTGGTTTTGTGGTCCAGGGTCACAAATTAGCATATCTGAATGATTCAGATTTTTTTTTAAAGAAAATTATTATTGAACCAGTACGTTCAAATAATTTTTCTTGCTTTAGTTACATGCTCAAACACCTTATTTTTTCAATATTCTTTTGGTAGGACTTTATTTTTATTGTCAGTTCTACTTTTGCAGCTCAAACAGAAGAATAGTACAGATTTAAAAAAGTAACAACTTTTTTTCAACTACAGATGTTGATAGAAAGCACAGAATTCTATAATGCACCTGTAACCTTGGAAAAAGAATGATTCATGATTTTGAAAAATTGAAACAAAGAATTACATTATGACATCATAACATAAAATAATTAAGAAATATAAAAAATGTCAATGTCACCAATCAGCTAATTTATGACACTGAGCATGTGAATTTTTGAAGAACTGAAGCACAAGATGCACTTTGGAACATTCTCAGTTAATAATACTACATGATCATTAGGTTTTACACACATAAATTTATATTTTCATGTGTTAACAGACCAAAACACATGCACTCACACATTCACACTCCATTTGTGAGCGCTGTTATCATTAGATATACCTAAAGGAGATTCAGGTGGCCAGATGTCCTTTATTTCCTCTCTGGACATGTTTAATTTGATGAAGCAGATAGTGCTCCTGCGTCTGCAGGGAGCGGCCGGAGAGAGGAGATTATTAGCTCAAACTGAAACCACCTGAATATACGGCACAGCAGACTCCTGTGTGTGTTCAAATGCTGAACCACCAGCCATCTGCAGCAATAGATGAAAATGAAGGGAGATGAAGAGTGCGTGTGAGAGGCCTGTCTGGAATGATGATCCGACTTACGCTGACCTTCTGAGGGTATGTTAAGGTGATAAAAAGAGGGAGATGGGGTGTTGAGAACAAGATAGGAGAAACTGAGCAGGTGTGTTAGGGATACATATAGACTAAGGATATGTTTGCAATGGCATAGGCTACTAGTATACTATCACTCTTTCTGCAGTACGCAGTATGTACTCTCTGTATGCTTGGAATTTTTTGGACATTTTGTGCAGGGTACAACCAAAGCACACATGGTATCATACAGTACATGTGTGTGTACTGTATTTCTGGATACCACATTAATCGCAACATACTATTTCACGTAAAATTTAAAGTGCCCCTTCACAGACATAACTGACCGTTTTTGTAACTTGTGTGTTTTTAACATAAACTTGTGTGTATTTGACAGTTTAAGACGGTTAAGACATGAAAGAGAAGTGGTGAAGTTTAGGTGAAGAGTTTAGTACTCACATGCCATGCGCCGCTTTCTGTGTGCATGCTTCGGAAAAGCGTATATCAGAAGTTTAAACTAATATGTTTAAAAGACATGATAATCAAAACCAAACAGATGTTAATGCTGTATTTTTCATACAAATAGGCTTTAAACAGTAGTGTATATGTAAAATAAAATATTTTTTGTGACAAAAATAAATGCTTTCTTAAAACTGCAAACATGCAAATTTAAACAATACAAAATGGTTGGTGTACAATACATTATATACTGTACAGTATGCTAGTATTCCATTCCAAATATAGCCACAGAAAAGAAAAATGGGAAACAAAGAGACAAGCGAGCAGTGAAACAAGGAGACAAACACACAATAAGAATGAAAGGGGGATGAGGAAAGGAAGAAGAGAGGACAGCAGCGAGCTGATTAATGGCACTGCTGATGAAAGGCTAGTATTGACGTCAGACACACAATAGACGGGGAAGAAAGTGAGAGAGAGCGAGGGAGAAAGCCTTTCACTCTAGCTCACACACCATATTCGTGGAATATATGCACACATAATTTCATTCAAGTAGACAATGTTACATTCTATCACATTCAGCAGTTTAAAAGCAGAATGAATTTCCCTTTGATGAGTACTCTACAAGATCCTTTTCATCCTGAATTAGCTTTAGAAGACTGAATTGTGAATTAAAGGACCTTATAAATTGCTACTTCGCGCAGAGCCGAAGCCTAGCAGTTGCTCCAACACATTGAGCTATGATGCTAATACAGCTAATATATCACTAGCTACACTATTTATAAGGGATGGTGCCAAATAAAAGCCTTGCTTTAGTATATTGCTTATGAGCACAATGATAACAAATTAAATATTTATCTCTCTGTTTCCTCTGATCTCTTATGCTCACCAAGGCTGCATTTAAAAATAGAGTAAAAACAGTAATATTGTGAAATATTATTGCATTTAAAATAACTTTTCTATTTGAATATATTTCAAAATGTAATTTATTCCTGTGATGCAAAGCTGAATTTTCAGCATCATTACTCCAGTCTTCGTTTCCTCCAGAAATCATTCTAATGCGCTGATTTGCTGCTTGTTATCAGTGCTGAAAACAGTTGTGCTTTTTCATATTTTTTGTGAAAACCATGATACAGGATTTTCTTTTTCAGGATTGTTTGCCTCATACAGCACATGTGGTAGTATAAAAAGACTGTTAACTATATACGGTGCATCATGTAAGATACAGTATCAGATTTTCATTTTAACTTTAAACCAACCAGTATGTGATAAGGTTACATTTATATACACAAACAGAAGACATACAATATATTTTCTGCAAAATGACTCATTCAAGAGTCATAACCTCAGTCTTGTCGTCTAGAGCTGCCTGATACACCATGACCGATGCAGTGTTTAACCTTGGTCATAATTTCTGCTAGTAATATTTTCATTCCCGTGACATGACCTTAATCTTTGCTCCAAATACATGCTCAAGGTCAAAGCGCTGCCTCATGTGGCCTGTCGCGGGCAGCAGAGCCAGCTGGTTACCTTGGTGACATTAGAGTACCAGCAAGGGGGGGGGGGGGATCTGCGGAAACCGCCTTCTTAAGAATGTCATTTCTGATAGACCTATCGCATTGGGATCAGGGCCACTGTTCAAAGAGATAGGGACAATTTCGATGGGATTTAGTACATTTCGTATTGGATTTTAGTTGACCCAAAGAACAATTTATGACTGGGATTATATAGAGATAAAATTAGGTTGAGAGCAGATGCCAAAAAAGCAGACAGATGTGTTCAACCTAAGAAAACCTGTAGAGATTGAGAGAGATTCTTGAGCATGACAATCTAAAGTTTTAGAATGAAAAATATGTGAAAGCTGTATTTAAAACATTAGAATACCAAACAAATTAAAATATATAGATGCTACCATTCAAATTTTGGGGGTCATTAAGTTTTTTTTAAATTATTATTAATGATTTTATTCAGCAAGGATATAATTAAAGTGATAAAAAACTGACAATATAGACATTTATAATATTACAGTTAAATTTTCTATTACAAATAAATTCTGTTATTTTGAATTTACTATTCATGAAAAATCCTGAAAAAAATGTTTCATGGTTCACACAAAAATATTAAACAGCACAACTGTTTTTGACATTGATAATAAGTTTCTTGAACACCAAATCAGCATATTATTTTAATTTCTATATTCTATTTGTAATTTGCTCTGAGTTATGGGTTAATTGTGCTAAAGATCACTGACACTGACGACTATGATAATGGCTGCTGTTGAAAAGGTCTGCTTAATACATACTAGACGGTAGTATAATACAGGTATTTGGAATAATATTTCACAATATTACTGTTTTTACTATATTTTAATCAAATAAATTCAACCTTGTTAAGCATGAGAGCTTCTTTCAAAAACGTTTCAAAAAATAATACCAGGCCAAAACTTTTGAATGGTATAGTACATGCACATTTTTTAATCAACCTGTAATTGTTTTAAAGTTTTAAAAAATATTATTCTTGTTTATTTAAATTAGTCTTGGCAAGACAAAGCTTGTAATTTTATCCTGATTTTGTTGGAAATATAATTTTATCACAATTCTGAAATGGTGCAATGTTCATAACCTCTCAGAAAATGACAAAAAATTCTTCTGAGATATGTATAAACAGTTGGATTTTGTTAGTGGACAAATTAAATAAACAACTGAGAGTGTTACAAATGTGTTTTATGAGCGTTTATTTTCTAAAATTCCACAGGGCCAATTGTGCCCGTAGTTGAAGAAACACCCATAAACAAATGTGGGGCTGATGTGGTCAGTGGCAGTGCAGCTCGCTGATGCACAGGAGGTTTAAATTCATGCAGATGTTCTAGTTTGACTGGAGTGAATCTGTGCTCTAAAGTGCTTTTTCCCCCCAAAGGCCATTCGCAATAGTGTTACACATTGCTCGGCACGTACAACAGCGCGCAATCGTGCACACACACTTCTGTGCCTATTTACACAAACGATACCTACTTTATCTCCAAGGAAAACACAACAGTTGCACAACAGCTGACTTCCGTAAACACACTCATGCATGCTCTCAAATCACTCTCTGTGTCTCTGAAGCTGTGACAGGCAGTAGTACTGCTTTAACCACTTGGCGGCCGAGCGGTGACACTAAAGGACTAACGTGGTGCAGTGACGCCTGCTTGCTTGCGCATGAGTCACGATGGCTCTGATCCGAGCTCTGCGGCGTGAACGTTGAACATGGCAGCCGGGTCATACAACACCAGTCAAGCATGAGACAGCCAGTGTGTCCCTGCCAATCAGGAGCATCACAGCCTTGCAGGCCTGATGTGGGCTTAAAGCTCTCCTGTACGGAACAGTTCCAGAATTGTCTCAATTATAGGAAAGCTACTGAGCCTTGCACAGTAAAAGACCACTCACAGCTATTTCTGGAAACAGATTCAAATGAAAAATGCATAAATGTAAATGAGAGTTGCCAGTTTCTGCCAACATGTGGACCTGTCCAGCAATGCGACAAAGATGAAAAAGTTTATCTTTATGCAAATGAGCAGTGATATAATTTGGAAATGTGGAAAATGTAAAGTGAAGACACTGTACTAATCAACCGAAGAACAATAACATTAAGAAAAAAACATGATTTTAATGCTTAAATGAACAAGATAGGGATGTAACGATTCACTCAACTCACGATTCGATTCACGATGAGATTTAAGACAAATTATAAATTAAATGTGCCTTTTTGATATCATAAAGACCTTATTTAAAGCAAAAATAACTATATCGTTATATATATTGTTACTGTGAAATAAAATGACTCATACCGTGATATAAGCCCACCCCTACGTCAATGTTTATGAGATTTATTTCATCCAAACAGTATTGAGGCTAGTTGACTTTCTATTTATCACTAGATAATAGTGATCAGTGTATTTATATTATACTAGATTTATATGTAATAAAATCCCTGTCTTTATGGAGTTTACTGTTTTTAAACTAAATTGAATCAACACTGAACTAAATACAGCTGAATAATGACAATATTAGAGCTGCTTTACAGCTGAAATTCGTTTAATAATTGAAGAACTTTGCAACAGTGAAAGTAACTGCCAGCTCTACTTAATATTACCTTCTTGTTTGTTTTAGCTATAAAATGCACCTATAAAATGCAGTATTGCATAATTTTTTTACTTAACTGAGTGCAACAATTTACATAAATTATTTTTACAACACATACTACAAAAATCTGTTCTGCCCATGTTTCAAAAAAATGAATCCATTGTTACCAAATGTTGAAAAACATAAATAAATAATTGGATGTCAGCGAGCACAGTATGAAAACAGAATTTATTATCAACAATAGTCTGAAAATAGATTTGATTTCTGTCATCACATCACTAAACATCCCGTTCAGCCAAGTTCCTGTCAGCTATACTTGTGGTCCCCATTGACACCAATGGAAACTGAATGCACTTGTTGCATTTGCATTGAAATGAGAAGGAAGATCTGGCAGTCCTGCGCTGCCGAGTGTTTATTTGTCTGGGCCTGTGACCGAGAATTCAATCTCATCAGAGCTATTTTAACTGCATGGAGACAACTCATCACTTCTGCTTATTTGAAGAGAAAATGAGCATTGAGCACTGTCAAATAAACCAGTTCCAGTTCTGAGTCCCAGACTCCCTGGGAAAATAGAGTGGTCTCCATGTCTATCTCAGAAGTTGAATATGGAGCATTTGGAAGATTGTGATGTATGGAAAAAGAGCTGAACAGTGTGTATAGCAAATATAACCTCATATGCGTCTAACCAAAGGTCGTCAAACAGAAGATGTAAGCTTTACCCAATAATTAGGATGTAGGGCCAGGACAAAAACACCTCATCTCAAAAGAGGTCAGAGGTTGGTGTGGCCCATTACTGACAGTTGCTCAAGACCGTCATGCTGCATCATAATAAAGTCACAGCTGCGATCTGGGATCCGAACATGCTGTGTCTCCGTACACAGATAGAGATTAGCAAAGCCCATACGTCATTATCAGAAGATAATCCTCCACCCATGAGCCCGGGCTCTCTGCCGTGTTATTGTTTGAAAAAGTTCTTCCATTTCATTCCAGTCGACTGAGTTATATTTAGATACCTGTAATACCAGAGGACTTGGACCGACAGGACTGGTATTAACAAATCTGATTGATTGGGTTATCAGTGGATTAGAGGAGTATATTTAGATTTTCTGTGAAAGGTGAGATGTTCTGGGATAAACATGGACTGATTAAGAATGTAAAGCCTAATAATTCACCTGAAAGTGGTGTTTTTTTGTATTGTAGAAAGAAGGTGTGTTTGCACTGAAACAAAATAAAAAGTAACTTAATTTGTGTAGATTACTGGATTGTGAGTGGTTAGATGCAAATAATGTGATTTTGAGTGTTTTGTGTCACTTTTAATTGTGAAGTTTGCTATGTTTTATGACTTCATCTGCATATTTGATTTGTTTGACTACAAAAAAGTAATTTTTGTTTCCAGAAAAACCCAGGAAGGACAAAACCACAGTGCTGTCAAAATCAAATGTTTTGTGGTGACTTCGGGTCTAGCTTGCAGACAACAGTTTATATTGTATAAATACATATCAATAAAATAAATACATTTATATAGTCATGACATCAGAAGAGTCTTGCCCATTTAAAGTAGGTGTAGCTGTAATAATTAAGTTGAACATTTATTGTAGATGAAATGTTAATCAAATTTTGTGGAAGAAATCAAAATTAATATTTTATTTAAATTTCATAACAGTATTTTATTATTTTAAATAATATATATTTTAATATATATTAAAAATATATATTAAATGTGTATTAATAATATATTTAAAATATTAAATAAACATTTTAAATATATTTATTAATATTATTTATTTATAGGACAAAAGTATATATATAGGATATATATTATATATATATATATATATAGATAGATATATATATATATATATATATGTATGTGTGTGTATGTAATATATATATATATATATATAATATATATATATATATATATATATAGATATATTAGTATAGATTATATTATATATTTATACAATCACAAACAATTATACACATAAACTATTACTATAAAACAAAATTGTTACAAACAATTTCTTCCATTATAGCATATATAGTTATTTCTAGAGGGAAATGTAAAATAAGAGTCAACTAAGCTCCTGAAAGTTTTTTCCACTTCGTATGCACTGCACATATTCCACTATTGGCAATTTTGCAAAAGACATTTTCAGTTCCATTTGACTTGTTCAATTGCATTTGAAGCTGACAGCCTGATGTCTTTGGCTCCAGGGCTGTTCGAGCTGCTTAACCTAAGGAATGAATGCATAAACCACCTGAGAAAGAACAACACACCTGCTCAGAACTCTACCTATTTACTATATAAACCATAGAGAAAACACATGACAGCTCAGATCGGAATAAATATGTTGAAATGTGTGCATATTTGCGTGCACGATTGTTTGCTTGTCTTGAGAGCTTTCAGATGAGCATGTGCGAGAAGAGATTACTAAAGAGAGACGGGCTCCAATACACAAGGGTCACAAAGACTCTGATTTATAATTTGTCATCGTGTCCGTTCTTAAAACACAATTAACCTCTGCTGTCTGGGGCTGTTTGCCATGAATTTGCCAATTACAGAGAGGAAAGAGTCTCGTACAATGAGCGAGAAGAAGGGTTGTGTAATGCTGTCCTCTCTCCATCCTGTTAAATGTGCACTCTCATGGGTTTTTGTGGTATATTGTAAATATGCAATTGAAGTAGAGACAAACAACACTCGAGAACGGGGAAAACAAGCTGAAAATGAACTTTAGGCCAGCAGAAAAGAGTATGAGAAAGATGTAGCTGTCCATTTCACCATATAAGGCTGGCAAATTCAACTGAAATGAAGCTAACTTATTACTTTTGTTCAAGAAGGCTTTAAAAAAACTAATGAGACTGTTTCAAGTAAGTGAGTTAGTGAGAGTTGTTAGGCTAATTCAAACCCATAAATGTTCACTCTGAGACAGATTTTCTAATCTTTTCTAAACAATTCATTAAAAAGATCTGGCTAAAAAGAGTCAAATTCACATAAGAGTCTGTATTTCGCTACAAATTGGACAACAGTACATCGCAATAATGTTGACTGTAGCTTTTTTTATGTACAGTCTCTCTCATCACTTTTTTTATTCAGACTACAAGCTTGCAAGTATAAAGCATCATTTCGTTTGCTATGGAATAGTTACAGTATTTTAATAAGTTTCATTCAGACGTTCATAGAACCAGATATGAATATAAGATCCAGTTCTCAATAACAACCCTATTTTTGGGTTAACTATTTCTTTAAGAAATCAATCAAGTTTCAAATTTTTGTTTAACAGGAGGAAGGCCTTGCCAGTGTAGTTAAGTGAAACATTACACACATGTCCAAATGTTCAACAATACAGAACACTGCAAGCATATTTTCCCAAGGGAGTAAGAGACTATTCTGTACTAGCGCTGAACACAAGAGGCCCATGTTCACCTTACAGGAGAGTGATGTTTCTTCCCGTCTGAGCCTTTACTGCATAAGGAAAGTTTAGAAGGGCAAGCTTTTATTTATCCACCAAATATTACTTGTTTCATCCTGTAGTCCCTCCGATAGGTCATGCTACCTAAGGGGGAAATACCGTATTGGCCCGAATATAAGACGACCCCTCTTTTTCCAGATGCACCTTTTGGAAAAAGGCTTTCTGAAAACCAAATCTTGTTTTTTGTCAGTAGAATGCATTTTGTCTTCAATTATTTTCATATTGCATATTTTTCCTATTTTAATTTTTGTTTTGAAAGTATGGTAAAAACTGGTAAAATGTACCAACAATCACATTAAAAAAATCTATACTTTTTGATATACCAAAAAGTAAAGGTAACCCATCTGAATTAGGACATTTAGGCTATCCATCTAATAGTAGCCTACCAAAATCTTTAGTTAAAAAGTTAAATCTTACTGTAGTCTTCAAATCTGGGTACTGTCTTACGTTTTAAAATCACAAAGGGAGTTTGGTCCCATCAGGCCAACGTGACAGTCACGACTCATGCAGCTGTGAGGTTTTCTTTTTCTTTTGTTTTTACTCGCGATCTTTACCACACGCATTACATTACGTATTTCATGGCACACTCGTTTTATGCGTATTTGGCGCCACCTATTGTTGTGGGTGTATTATTGACATGTCAAAGTCTAGACCCTGAATATAAGACGACCGCGTTTTTTCAGATGTATTTCCAAGAAAAAAAAAAACATCATCTTATATTCGGGACAATACGGTAGCTTCATTCTTTGCTTGCAGACTTATTATGTTTGAATATATCCACGTGAAGAATGTATAAGGAAAAATCCCTCCAAAAGGAACGGACAACAGAGAAAATTATCTGGGGAAAATGTCAATCTCATTTCAAACAAGTCTGCCATCTAGTGCTGCTTCTAAGAAAGCATCTAATGTTGTTGTATAACATTTTAATGCAAAAAAAGTTAGATTTTCAGTTGTTTACTTTTTTCAGCATTTGACACCATTGGATTACATTTCAAATAAATGCACCCAAACAGTAAATGTGCCATTTCTGAGCTACATAAAAAAAGAACCGGGAAAATTACTGTTTTCAAGCAGGTTTCCCCCAAACACTCCTGCCATTGGCTGTTTTAAAGCTGCTGTGTTAGGCTGGTTGGGGAAAAAAATACAATGTTCCAAATTTTGGGATTGGGGATTTTTCATGTTTTTTAAAGAAATCTCTAATGTTCAAAGCTGAATTTATTTGATACAGTGGAACAGTAAAATTGTGAAATATTACAATTTTGTAATAAGGAAAATAAAGTTTCAGTTTATCAGCATTAAGAAGTTCAATGTACAATGCACATTTTCTGTTTTAACATATTTTAAAATGTAATTTGTTCTTGTATAAACAACGTGGAGTTTCAGTAGCCATAACTCAGGCTCCAATGTCACACAATGCTTTCGAAATCATTCTAAATGGCTGATTTGTTGCTCAAGTAACATTTCTAATTATTATTAAATGTGATACCGCTTTTTCAGGATTATCTGATTAATGTAAAATTCAGAAGAACACCGTTTATATGACATTGAATGTTTTATAAATGTCTTTACTGTCACTTTTAATCATTTGAATTCTGAATATAATAATAATAATAATTAACCTAAACTTTTGAATAATAGTGTAGCAGTCATTTATATTTATATTTTTCAAGTTGATTAATTGTAATTGTATTTTAGAATGGGGAAAATGCATGTCCCTTTTAAACATCTAAAATACAATACTACATATCCAGCCTTCGATTATGTTTTTAGACTAAAAGTGAACATAACTCAAACTGTGAATACTGTTCTCTGCAGACACAGAGCCTCAGGTGTAATAATATCATGTTGCTTCAGAAACCCCTGTGCCTGATTCCCACTGTCTGGCAACCCTGTGCTCTGCTCTCCTGCTGCATGGCCACCAGCACAGCACTCTCACTGCCAGCATATGGCACAGCGTCTGAAGCCCCCTGAGGCTCTCCTGCTCCCCGAACCCATCTCTATCTCTGCATGGCTTCTGAATGTGAGTGTGAATGTCAGAAATCAGCACGCTGGTGGACATTAGTGACTGTTAGCTGAAAGAGCAACACCTGCAGCAGATCTGAGATCAGTTAATGCTTTAGGCAAACCAAGAAGCAGCTGTGTTTCAATGAGAGCACCAGGGTGTAGGTCACACAAAGTGCAGTTTGGAAGTAAATAGTGCAATTGTGCTTGTTTTCTCTAGAAGTGGTTTTGTAGGTTGGTTTGAGTTAAAAATGAAATTAAAATAATGTCAGGTTGGCACAAGTCGTCAGTGAGTTGAATAAAATGTATGCATTTTAAAGGGGTCATATGATGCGATTTCAATTTTTCCTTTCTTTTTGGAGTGTTACAAGCTCTTGGTGCATAAAGAAGATCTGTAAAGTTGCAAAGACTAACATTTCAAATCCAAAGAGATATTCTTTATAAAAGTTAAGAGTCAACCACACCTACCTAAAACGGCTCGTTCTAACACGCCCCCACATGTCTACGTCACTATGTGGAAATATTAGCATAATGCTGCCCAAATGTTCACGCAAAGAAAGAAGGCGTAACTTTGATTCTCGCTGTAGTATTGTTGCTGACGCCATGTCGTGAAGACACTGTGTTTTTCGTTGTGAAAGCGAAACAACTTTGTTTGGCCTTCCAAAAGAGGACGATAATCCGCTTCGTCATGCCTAGAGCTGATCCTGTGCTGGTCGCTGAGGAAATACATCAACTTCGCGCTGTGGATCGTCGGATTGGCTTTCACCGTGGACGAAGCGGAGTCCAGCCCGGGGTCGTCACATGTGGTTGCCGCAAGCACACCGGACGCTCCTTCGTTGAATCCGCCGGCCGCGCGTGGCTAAAGCCTGCAGCTAAGAGAAACAAGGCTCGTTTATAATGGGTTTTAATGTTTTTGTCTCATCGCTCCGGCCGGGACACGACATCACAGTATGGTAGGGGCGTAACATTTCCGTCACACGCTTGAGGTATTCGGCCAATCACAACGCACTGGATAGCTGGCCAATCACAGCACACCTCGCTTTTCAGAACGATGAGCTTTGTAAAAATCGACACGTTTCAAAAAGGCGGGGCATAGAGGAGAAACAATAATGTACAGTATGTGGAAAATAATGTTTTTTTTTTACCTTAAACCGCATAAACACATTTCATTACACCAAATACACAAAATAATATTCTTTTTAGCAACAACACATGACCCCTTTAAAAAAATCTATTAAAAAAACAATTTAATAAAAAATATGTATGTTCCTTAAGCAAAATAAGTGATAACTATGCCCAGTCTGCCCTATATACTACAGTACAATGTTTATTATTAGACATAGTACATTTCTTTATACTGCATGGTAGCTTATACGTATATGTGAGTGCTGTCAGGTGGACTAAACTGATAATTCATCATGCAGCTCTAAAATCTTCAAAATATTAACATTTAAAGAATATATTGTGAAAATTTAAAAGCAATGCAGCCACAGAGAAACAGCTTTTATCTAAACCACAAAAGACTAGTAATTATATACAAAAGAGATGATAACAGAAGAATAAACTTGCTAAGCATTTTTTCAGTGAACGTCCATGAGCTTTAAAAAGAGCTGTCACATCTTGAAAAGTGCCCTATTCAAACCTCAAAACTGCTTCTCATTTATAAAGAAAACACAAACCAGATACTGAAGCGTCTGTCAGTAAGAGTCAAAGTATTAATATAATGACCTTTTATTATTCATTTAAAGCAAAGATTACAGCAATACTGTGTACTTGTGGGTTAAAATGCTACATATTCCATTGTTACTACTATATATTACATATTCCTGTATCTTTAATAAGTGCATTTTCTAACTTAGTTTTTCCCCCATTTATTTTATATATAAACAATTGAAAAGAAATGATATTGACAATATACAGTATACTTCAATGCAAGATACAGTCTATAACAATTATTAACAATCATTTGTATCTTCAGCAGCATTGCTTCTCAAGTAAATTTACCTTGCTTTCATGATATTTTTACTGTAAAAAAATTAGTTTTGAATATTTGATATATTTATATATGATATTTACAATGTATTTTGAAATACGTCTACAGTTTGTTAGTATTTTTTATTTTGTTTTATTTTGGTCGCATATACATAACTAAAAAAAAAATAACATGTCAAATGTTGCCCTGAAATGAAATAAAAGGTTATTTTTATTTTTTGTATTTTATTGTATTTCAGTTAACATTTCTTATTTCAAGAGTCTGTTGTTTCTGCTTCAGATTAAAAAACTAAATTATATACAGTATATCAAATAAATATATAATATAAGTCAAATTTAAATCATTTATAAGTCAGTTACTCAATAGTATTTTTTATTATCTTTATATATAGACAACAGTCTATGGTATATCCTCATTTAAATAGCTCAGTAAATGTGTGTGTGTGTGTGCGTGCGTGCGTGTGTGTGTGTGTGTGTGTGTGTGTGTGTGTGTAAACAGCAGCCGTCAGACCTGGAGAGCTCCCTGATGGCGGTTGTGGACAACTGACTCCCGGACATAACACACACACACACACATACACACACACACACACACACACACACACACACACACACACACACACACACACACACACACATACCTCCTGAGTAGAGGTGATTATGGCACACACAGCAGCCCTGGGCAACCGGGACACACTCTGGATATTTCCATCAACTTTCCACTCCAAAGCAACAAGGCAGGAAAAAAAACAGCCCACATTTTCCCCTGCCAATACACACACACATACACGTTCACTTCTAGATAACTGCTCTCCCTGACCTGTCCTTATCTCTCACATACATATATGTATACACAGTTACTGCTGGTAAACAACCTAAATATCAATTTAACGTCAGAGCATTCAGGCAAATGCCTCATTTACAATGCAGATTTGGAGAAACAGAACAACTAGTTGTCATATAAGCCAAACATCAGACTGCAACAGGGCATTTGAGAGTTTTGTTTCACATTTCAAGCCTTAAGCTTTCTCTGATCCCCGGAAGAAGAGATTTTATCCAGGAATCTCCCAACTGTTACCACATGGTAATATGCACCGACGACTGGCCACAGAAGTACATTATTAACAGATAATACATCCTACGAGCAAAAGCAAATTGATCTGTGTACGACCAGGCTGCTACTGAACAAGTACAAAGGTTTAATGTTGTGTTAGAGCTGTGGTGCATTGGTTAATAACATGCTATGCAGTTTCAATGATCGATTTTCCTCTCTCACTCCATAATAATTTTCCATTCTCCACTGTGTCTGTATAATAAAGAAGTAAAACTAAGGTGTTTTGAATGGTTGTCAGGTATTTTAGTATTTATGCAATTATACTATTTTATTATACTATTTATTAATACTTTAATTTGCTATTTTAAAAATATATTTGTGCTTATGTACTTTTGTATTTTTCTTTTTAAATATTTCTAGTACTTATCTTTATTTAATAATATTTAATATTTTTAATATGTCTACAGTTGTGTCGTTTTATTTTGTAGAATATCATCATTAAACTAAAATAAAATGAAAAATGTTGCCGTTTGGACAACTACCTGCAATAAATTTTAAATATTTTTTATATATTACTGTATTTCAGTTATATAAACTCTTTTATTTCCAGTTTCAGCTATTTCTGCTTCAGATTAAAAAAATTATATATATATACAGTGGGTACGGAAAGTATTCAGACCCCCTTAAATTTTTCACTCTTTGTTATATTGCAGCCATTTGCTAAAATCATTTAAGTAAATTTTTGTTCCTCATTAATGTACACACAACACCACATATTGACAGAAAAACACAGAATCGTTGACATTTTTGCAGATTTATTAAAAAGAAAAAACTGAAATATCACATGCTCCTAAGTATTCAGACCCTTTGCTCAATATTTAGTAGAAGCACCTTTTGATCTAATACAGCCATGAGTCTTTTTGGGAAAGATGCAACAAGTTTTTCACACCTGGATTTGGGGATCCTCTGCCATTCCTCCTTGCAGATCCTCTCCAGTTCTGTCAGGTTGGATGGTAAACGTTGGTGGACAGCCATTTTTAGGTCTCTCCAGAGATGCTTAATTTGGTTTAAGTCAGGGCTCTGGCTGGGCAATTCAAGAACAGTCACAGAGTTGTTGTTGTGAAGCCACTCCTTCGTTATTTAGCTGTGTAGCTTAGGGTCATGTCTTGTTGGAAGGTAAACCTTCGGACCAGTCTGAGGTCCTGAGCACTCTGGAGAAGGTTCGTCCAGGATATCCCTGTACTTGGAAGCATTCATCTTTCCCTCGATTGCAACCAGTCGTCCTGTCCCTGCAGCTGAAAAACACCCCCACAGCATGATGCTGCCACCACCATGCTTCACTGTTGAGACTGTATTGGACAGGTGATGAGCGGTGCCTGGTTTTCTCCACACATACCGATTAGAATTAAGGCCAAAAAGTTCTATTTGGTCTCATCAGACCAGAGAATCTTAATTCTCACCATCTTGGAGTCCTTCAGGTGTTTTTTGCAAACTCCATGCGGGCTCATGTGTTCTTGCCACTGAGGAGAGGCTTCGGTCGGGCCACTCTGCCATAAAGCCCCAATTGGTGGAGGGCTGCAGTGATGGTTGATTTTCTACAACTTTCTCCATCTCCCGACTGCATCTCTGGAGCACAGCCACAGTGATCTTTGGATTCTTCTTTACCTCTCTCACCAAAGCTCTTCTCCCCCGATAACTCGACGGGCCAGCTCTAGGAAGGGTTCTGGTCGTCCCAAACGTCTTCCCTTTAAGGATTATGGAGGCCACTGTGCTCTTAGGAAACCTTAAGTGCAGCAGAAGTTTTTTTTGTAACCTTGGCCAGATCTATGCCTTTCCACAATTCTGTCTCTGAGCCCTTCAGGCAGTTCCTTTGACCTCATAATTCTCATTTACGCTGACATGCACTGTGAGCTGTAGGTCTTATATAGACAGGTGTGTGGCTTTCTTAATCAAGTCCAATCAGTATAATCAAGCACAGCTGGATTCAAATGAAGGTGTATAACCATCTCAAGGGTGATCAGAAGAAATGGACAGCACCTGAGGTAAATATATGAGTGTCACAGCAAAGGGTCTGAAATACTTAGGACCATGTGATATTTCAGTTTTCTTTTTTAATAAATCTGCAAAAATGTCAAAAAATCTGTGTTTTGCTGTCAATAGGGGGTGCTGTGTGTACATAAATGAGGAAAAAAAAAAAACTTAAATGAATTTAGCAAATGGCTGCAATATAAAAAAAAGAGTGAAAAATTTAAGGGGGTCTGATACTTTCTGTACCCACTGTATATTTAAAAATTTTTTTTTTATATTATATATTATATATTATATATATATATATAATATATATATTATAATATATAATATATATAATATATAAGTCAAATTAAAACCACTAATAAGTCATAGTAGTTTAACAAAATGGAGTCGAGTGTAGGGTCACCCCCCGAGCGAATCAGACAATTTAAGATTCGATCAGATTCGTGTTACAACAACCCAAAGAGCCAAATTCCCCAAAGAGGCCCAGGATAACAAGACAACGTCATAAATCGTCCGCATACCCGGGTGCCCATGAGTCTGAAGTGAAGCCTTACGAACTAGCAGCTGTGAGCAGCATTAAACAAAGAAAAACTTATGATCGTTCCCAAGTCAGGACCCATGGGACGGATAATGATACCATGTTGATTTATGTATTGGGAGGAGAAACATAGCAACACCCCGAGCTAAGACAATGTCTAATTGGTCAAGACACCATTTGGGATGTGTCCAACAGCCCGGTTTGAATACTCAGGACACCATCAAATTATGCTTTTTACCTTGTCATCGTTTAGTCTGCTTTTTTTTTAGTCATTGCTTTTTGCATTAGGACTTTTAGACATGCTTTTTGCCCGTGAATTCTTCGAGCGCCGTTCCAGGATGCTCTGGCTTGCATGCCAGCAGATCCTCCAAAACCATGAGGAGAAACGCCACCTAGTCTCGTCAAACTTTTCTTCTATTTCTTTACTTTAGTTTCTTTTCTTTTCTGTTGAGAGTTTCATGTTCTGAGTTAAGTTTAGCCGTGACTCCGTGTCTCCGAGTTCACCTGGAGTCTGTGACCGCCTCATAACTTTAACCAGCCCACAACTCCGCATCTTCAGCCAACGCCCAACCATTGGCTTCCCAAGACGTCACTTCAACGACTACTGAACATCCAGCCAATCAGCAACCTCGGGAAAACCCTTTTCTGCAATGACAACAACAAGGGAACCCCCTAAACAAGCAATACAAGTACCTCCAGATTCTAGCTGAACTGGTGCATTTAATATAAAGCTTAATAGCCTCATTGAGAAACTCAATGCAAGGGTTATTTAAATGATTGATGGTTGTTCAGGTCTAAGCAATTGCACATATTGCTATAAACTTAGGATTTCACATTTTCACTCTCTTAAACTCATTCTTTCCTCACTTTCTCTCTTTCTGCATCTTGTGTGAATGTGTGAGTGCGTATGTTTATGTGTTAGATTAGTCTATATGTCTTAGATTTATCCAATAAAGCCTTATTTATATTGAAAAGAGAAGTATCTTGTGTTTTGTGCTTACAAGTCAATGTCTTCAACTGCCGGTCTTGTTACTGTGCTAATAAATAGTGTTTTCACTATATTTTAGATATTAATATCCATGCAGAGTTGATGTTGTACGGCCCCGTTCAGTGAATCGCTGACCGATTCAGTTGATCAGCCGTAAAACAGTGATTCTGTCCAAATTCCCTAAAAAATCTAAAATAATTCCCTTTGATCTAAATTGACCTGTTTCCCTTACATTAGTCAATAGTATTTTTAGTTATATTTATATATAGACAGCAGTCTATGGCATGTCCTCATTTAAATAGCTCAGTGTTAAAATGTGTGTGTGTGTCTGTGTGTGTGGTGTGTGTGTGTGTGTGTTGTGTGTCAGAACAAGCAGATGTTCAGGATACTGCTATTTCTAGTTACTTAAGTTTTACCAACATTAAGGAAGATGTTTTGAAGAATGTTTGTACCCAAACAGTTTTGGTTCACATTGACTTCTATTATATTTTTTGTCCATACCTTAGAAGTAAATGGGAACCGAAACTGCTTGATTGCCAACATATCTTCTTTTTAGATTCCACATAAGAAAGTCATAAAGGTTTGAGTGAATGATGACAGAAGTTTTCATACTGTCCCTTTAATCTCTTTTTATTTCAGTTTTAGTTTGAGTAATTTTAGCACTTCAGCTTAAACGTACATATTTCATTTAGTTACCAAGACAACATTTCTCATTTCCATTTATTTAGTTATTCATCTGATATTTATTTTTATTTCTGCTTTATTTCAATTAACAAGGTGTGGATGGTTCCTAAGGCATTGCAAGATGGTTTATAGGGCATTCTGGGTGGCTGTCAGGGTATTGCTTTGAGGTTGCAAAGGTGTTTTTAAAGGAAAAAAAGAAAAGGTTGCTGCAATGCTGTATCCTGGCACTGGAAGCTGAATAATGATATTCACATATGCCCTTAGAAAAATATCTCAGTGAGGCTGGCTATTTGCCTCAAATTTACAAGGTGGAATAACAATGAAATGTTAGCAAAAATTCACTGGTGATTTGCCAGAAGATGTGATGGAAATGATACAGAGTCTTGTTCCTCCCTGGGCATTTAAAGACTTAAAGCAAAGCTGAGATCCAGAGATCTGACAAGCAAACCAGACAATATTGGCCAGCAGCAGCAACACTACAACATAGATAACAGCTGAACATAAACAATCGCTGGAGATAAACCCGCTGGTCTGACACTAAAAAGGGAAAAACTAAACTGTTGTTCACAAACAATTCACTGCGCAGATACATCAGGGGAATTTAAATATTTCTTAATTTGATTCATTTTTCATTGGGCAAAGAAACGGGTTGGATCTCATTTAATCTCCTTCCTGCAAGCACTAAATACCATGTCTTAACTAAAGACAAGCTTCTAATCTGCTAGCATTAATAGGCTTTGTTTGATGACATTTCCACGCTGTTTTACTCTTTATTTATCTGATAGTCTGCTGAGAGCAGCAGATAAATAAATTCCACATCTCTCTGACAGGTGAATCAAGAAGGCATCAGCTACTTCAACAAGGCCAGATTAGGCTACACCTAATATTACATTCCTCACAGTGGCCTTTTTCTCATTATGCAATGACAAAAGCAACAGAGGAACACGATTAAAGCAAATAAGTCATTAGGCGATGTGTAATTAAGCGTCAGATTGGAAATGTTGAACTAACGCAAGGCTGGATGAATGAGAAACCGCTGATTAAAAAAAAACAAACTCGTGCCATTTGTTTATTCTTATTTCTGACTAAGAACTTAGATTACAAAAGTCTTTAGAGAAATCAAAATGTTATTTTGAAAAATGACAAAGTCATGAGCAATGCGGCGCAGGTCCCAGACAAAAGAAAAAAGAATTCTCAACTTCTCATAAGATCTCACATGGATCTAATGTGAGTGGGGATCAATGAAAACTTGAATATTTAGGCATTCAGCTTTAATGGTGTCAGCTTTCTAAAATCTTTGTAAAAAAAATTAGTTTATGCTATTTATTTATCTATTATATTAATTCATTTATTTTATTATACTATTTATTTATTTATTATATTTATTGTACATTTCATAACATATTTGTTTGATTGATTATTATTATGTTATTTATTTAAATTTATTATTTTTTTTAAGTCTACCAGGGTGGGGTGGTTCGAATTTGCACGTTGCTTTTTGTTTAAATGACATTCCCAGAGAAAAATTCAATCACAGTGGTAACACAAAAAAAACCTAATTCAGTGTACCTCTGCTCACCGAGACGTTGTGTAAACCACAGCGAGAAGCTATGGGAAATAGACAGTTCCCAAAAGAATGGAAGGAGCTCTGGATTGTATTCAATTATTATAAAAGTGGCTCCAAACAGACAAAGGAACTTGGGTTTTGATTAGGGCTGAACGATTTTGGAAAATAATTTAATTGCGATTTTCTTTTACCAATATTGCGATTGCGATTTAAAATGCAATTATTTTTTTAAAGCTCTTTAAGTTCTGTATTATTCAACAAAGACAAGAAAAATCATTGTATAGTATGCCCAACACACTATTAGACAGATTAAACATAAATGTTATTTTCTGTAAGCCAGGCCTATATGTTACGATGAAATAAGGTGATGCATGAATTGATATGAATTAAATTTTTATTTAACATCTACAATCACATAGTATATTGACTGATTTGTTGAACTTCCAACCGTGTAAGCATGTAATAATTATGACAACATAAAGCAAATAACAAATAAGCACAAATAAGCCTGGTGTAAACATTAATATGAAAGTCAGTAACAAATCACACAAACTAAAGTAGATTGCAGAAATATAAAAACAAATATGTTGCTTTACCACACTACTTTAGGTAATTTAAAGTCACTGTAATAAACATATGTAAAAACATGTGGACTGCACTAAACGCTGTCTGTTAACTTTAGACCATGCAGTGGTTCTCAAACTTTTTTGGTCGCACCCCCTTTTAAACCTATAAAAAAAAATCTGGCTCCGCCCCCCTTTCCCGAATCCCCATTCCACCCCAGACTACCAAATAATTTCACTAAACATTATGAAAAATTAATGCTTTTTAATTTAATAAACCTACAGGGAAAAAACACCTGCATCACTTGAAACTTTGAAAAATAGCATAGAGAGAATAACTATTATTATTATGATTCTCTCATGTTATTTATATTTTCTTGGGGTTTCATGCTGTCCGTAAGGCGATAGGACACACAAAGGCGTTCTCACCAACGAACATTAAACACGTGTCCTACACGGACGCAAGCGGCAAAATACAGTGACACCAAATCAGAGGACGCTGTGTACCCTGGATGCGGCGCGGCGTCGACCATTAGACTGCATAGGGCGCGACACGACCCAAAAACCCGACATTAAACTGATGCCTTTTTCTATTTATGACGTACTGACACAAAGTGAAAATGATTTGCAACAGTCGCTTTGTCGCGTCCAGTGTAGAGCTGTTGCGGCGCGACGCACAACGGAGAGTATGGTTAGACAGTGAGTGAAGCCTGAGAGCAAGATATGCCTCATCATATTTAATGCATTTAGGTTTTAAATGACCAGTACCTGCCTGGGTCTGTGCGACTTCATATATGGCTTTTCTCTTCCCTTTCACAAAAAGAGCCATCTCCCATTCTAAGTTACGTCCTTTTGCCGTTTACTGTTTTATTTATTTTCTTTTACTGCTGATGGCCCGCGCTCGACTTGAAACAGCGCTGCTTAGATGTGGGATTACATCTCTGCCACAATTTTGCGTGTGAAAGATCATATTTTGAGCGCACAAAAGTGCGTTTTGCAAGCGCTTTTGTGGAGAAAATGTTTGTCTTGCAAAGAAGAAAGTATTAAAATCAAATTTGCATTTAAAATATTTTTTTTGGATGTGTGCAGACCTTCTCTTTTGCACGTGCAAAGTTTCACTAGCTTGCTCACAAGATGCCCGCCCTCAGTGCTCTCTAAACGCCAACAGCTCGCTTGCTCAGCACAACCCAGCGTTACAATATGCCATAATTGCAGCCAATCAGAGACGAGGCTGCTAAATTCTGATTGGCTGCCTTGACAACCAATCACAACATTTCTTGCATTACCACCACAGCAGAAGAGGAAAAATACAGTGCGTAAGTGCATAATTATGCAAGTTGATATTCTGATTATATTTTTTTCCAAGCACATTTTACCAATTCCAAACAACATCAATCTTAAAACTACTATTAATCTTGTATTTAATCAATTATAATCTATATATTATTGTTCATGAAAGCTGGAAGTGAAAAACTCCTTATATTCAGGTGTGCATAATTATTAAGCAGATTTTCTTTTACAGATAAAATGAGCCAAAAAAAAGAGATTAACCTCAGACTGAAAAGTAAAAAAAAATATGAAATGCCCATAAGAAATATTCAAAACTAATACAATAGAAATGGCAAAGTTAATGCATAACCATTAGACAGCAAAATGCTCAGTGGGTCAGCAGGTTCAGTCAAAAGCACGTGGAGAAGAAAAGATGCATGTTAACCGCAAGAAAGGGGGGGGGGGGGGGGAGATAGGAATTCAAGGTGAAGAAGTAGGTGTGAAATCACCAGGAACCATTTAGTCCCCAGGGCTGGAGTTTCCAGAAGTACAAGGTGTCAGGTTCTCAGAGACTTAGGTTAAGTATGGAATCCTAAAATATTACCCCTACCTTAATAAGACTCACATACTGAATATATATTATATAGATATATATATATATATATAATCTGTATATATAGGCTGTATAGACAGATAAGTGAGGAGTGACTCTTAAAGGACAGCACACATCCTTCTACCACTGTTGAGAATTTATCTTACAAGAATCTGGCAGTAAGTTTTGGGAGTTCATTTTTGGTCCATCTCGAGATTTTATCTGTAGAAAATAACTTGCTTAATAATTATGGCGTTTTTCACTTCCAGCCATCATGAACAATAATATATAGATTATATAGTGATTAAATACAAGATTAATAGTATTTATTAAGATTGATGTTGTTTGGAATTGGTCAAATGTGCTTGGAAAAAAATATAAGCACAATATCAACTTGCATAATAATTATGCACGCACTGTATTTTTCCTCGCATGCATGTATCTATTTAAGAAAATATGTTGTTTATATATTAAATATTTATATATAATATAAATTATATAAAGATAAATATATACATGTAAGTATTTTCAAAATATACTGTATGTGTGGGTATTTATACAGTGGGGCAAAAACGTCTTTAGTCAGCCAAGTTGTGCAAGTTCTCCCACTTAAAAAGAGAGAGAAGAGGCCTTGTAAATTTTAATCATAGATGTAGCGAATTTAGCTCACAACAGGAAACATGAATAATTAACCATAACTAGTTATAAATAACTATTCATATATTAGATCCACTGTAGATATTTAACTGACCACTCAGGGTCAACCGTCTTGTCAATCTCTCAGAACGTTAATTTCATGGTTAAGGGAAATAACTTTCTTACTGTTCAATTCTATAAGTTTGTAACGTAAATGTGCATGATTATTGACTCCAGTTATGAGCAAACAATGAAACACGTCAAGTGTGATACAAGTAAGGTTGTATTAACTACATAAACACATAAACTGGTCTAACATATACATAAAACAAAACTGGTCTAAACATACACATACACACACACACATATATACACACACACACACATACAGTTGTTATAGGAAAGGTTTAAAGTTTAACTCAGCACAGAAAGAGACATAAGGAATGACATTTATGGAACCATCTTGCATATTCAGCAGATCTAAAACCTGAGGAAAAACGTCAGATTCTTAGTTCAAACAAAACTTGTAAAAAGGTGTAACTGATACTTAATGAATCAATTAATAAGACTAAGTTTGATACTCGCGAGTCTCGGCGGTCTGAAAGAGATTCCTGATGCAATCTTAAGCCCCAAGATCTTTGCTGAAGTTGGTTGAAGGAAAAGAACCAGTTTGAGTCAGAGAATCTTTGGTGAATGGAAAAGTCAAGGCCGAAAGGCCTGGCACCAGCTTTGATATCCTGAAGCGTTTTTTTCACATCTTCATCTGCATCTGACCGAACCACCGACTGGGGCGGGTCACAAGAAGTGTGGCCTTTAAAGCCTGCAAAGATTCACGCCTGTCAAGATGGGCTTGTCCAATGAGAGAGATGGAAAGTTCCAGTAGATGGGAGGGTGCACTTAATGCTGGAGGGTTTCGACATATATATAAAAATCTGTTTCGATCATAAGAAGGCGAATTAGATACTAAACACGGTATATGTAAGTTTATATGAATGAGTGGTTTATCGTAAGCATGAATAAAATATTCTATAATACAACAGATTAATACAAAACAGCAATAATATACACAATGGCCTTAAGGATATGTGTATTCAATCAAAGAAAGGTTTTCCTATGAATTAATTAGTAGAAAAGTCAATTTCTACTGTGCATTTGTCCTGGGGACAAAGAGTGGGTTATCCTACTCACATTCCTGGGGGTGTCGTAAAACCAGTGATATCATGATTAGTTGTCATGGTGACCACAGGGGGATGGTGTTCAGCAGAAATCCTGGCATTCAGTTTATTGAGTGAGGGGACTGTGATTTGTTAATCTAATGAATAATTGAATTGTTAAATCAAATAAAAATTAGTGTGTCAGATTGGTCGAGACGCTACAATAGGTATACCTCAACTATGAGAGAAAAAAAAAATCCAGAAAATCACAATGTAGGATTTTTAAAGAATTTATTTGCAAATTATGGTGTAAAATAAGTATTTGGTCAATTACAAAATTTCATCTCAATACTTTGTTGTATATCCTTTGTTGGCAATGACAGAGGTCAACGTTTTCTGTAAGTCTTCACAAGGATTTCACACACTGTTGCTGGTATTTTGACCCATTCCTCCATGCAGATCTCCTCTAGAGCAGTAATGTTTTGGTGCTGTCGCTGGGCAACATGGAGTTTCAGCTCCTTCCATAGATTTTCTATTGGGTTCAGGTTTGGAGACTGGCTAGGCCACTCCAGGACATTGAAATGCTTCTTACGAAGCCACTCATTCGTTGCCCGGGCGGTGTGTTTGGGATCATTGTCATGCGGAAAGACCCAGCCACGTTTCATCTTCAATGACCTTGCGAGGGAAGGAGGGTTTCACTCAAAATCTCCCGATACATGGGCCCCATTCATTCTTTCGTTTACACGGATCAGTCGTCCTGTCCCTTTGCAGAAAAACAGCCCCAAAGCATGATGTTTCCACCCCCTTGCTTCACAGTAGGTATGGTGTTCTTTGTATGCAACTCATCATTCTTTCTCCTCCAAACACGACAATTTGAGTTTTTACCAAAAAGTTATATTGTGGTTTCATCTGAACATATGACATTCTCCCAATCCTCTTCTGGATCAGCCAAATGCTCTCTAGCAAACTTCAGAAAGGCCTGGACATGTACTGGCTTAAGCAAAGGGGACACGTCTGGCACTGCAGGATTAGAGTCCCTGGCGGCGCAGTGTGTTACTGATGGTAGCCTTTGTTACTTTGGTCCCAGCTCTATGCAGGTCATTCACTAGGTCCCCCCGTGTGGTTCTGGGAGTTTTGCTCACAGTTCTTGTGATCATTTGACCCCACGGGGTGAGATCTTGCGTGGAGCCCCAGATCGAGGGAGATTCTCAGTGGTCTTGTATGTCGTCCATTTTCTAATAATTGCTCCCACAAGTTGATTTCTTCACACCAAGCTGCTAAACTATTGCAGATTCAGTCTTCCCAGCCAGGTGCAGGTCTACAATTTTGTTTCTGGTGTCCTTGACAGCTCTTGGTCTTGCCATGTGGATTGAGTGTGACTGTTGCGGTGTGGACAGGGTCTTTATATGATAACGAGTTCCAAAAACAGTATGTCATATATATACAGGTAACGAGTGGAGGACAGAGGAGCCTCCTAAAGAAGAAGTTACAGGTCTGTGAGAGACAGAAAATCTTGCTTGTTTGTAGGTGACCAAAGACTTATTTTACCGAGGAATTTACCAATAATTTCTTTAAAAATCCTACAATGTGATTTCTTGGATTTTTTTTCTCATTTTGTCTCTTAGTTGAGGTATACCTATGATGAAAATAACAGGCCTCTCTCATCTTTTTAAGTGGAAGAACTTGCACAATTGGTGGCTGACTAAATATTTTTTTGCCCACTGTATATACCATAATATATGTGTGTGTACTGTGTATATTTTTAATGTATATATAAATACACAAACATACAATATACATATATAGATATATATATAATATAGATATTATATATAATTATAGCATCATACAGAATGACCAAATATTATTACATTTACGTAACATCACTCAAAAAATGAACGTTACCAGCAGTGTAAATCTGTGCTGTTAAATAGGTTAGAAAAACAGACTCTGCAATTGATTAAAAAGCATTACTGTGTGGCTTTTTCATTGGATCAATTGACCAAACTGAAGGTTAAAACCCCTGTTTTGTAAGTGGTCATGTGACAGTGGCGGTGGTGGACTGCTTTTAGAGCCAGTCCCTGCTTACAGAGTAATAGTTCAATGATCAGAATATCACGACCATATGGATTCTTGCTACTGGTATTTGGTATTTTATTGTTCACCCAAAATTCTGTCATTATTTACTCACCCTCATTTAAATTTCATTTAAATATTTTTCTTCGGAAGACTTTGAGGAGCCGAGACTCTGAAATAACATTAGGGTGAGTAAATAATGACAGAATTTCATTTTGGGTGAAATGATTTAACATATTAAAAATTATTTCACCCTTAAGACAGTAAAGTCAAGAACAGCCAGTCCTTTGGTCCACTGTGAGCAAGTATATTTGCCATTACTTTGCTATAAATATATCTGTTAACATTAACTGCGCATAAATTTAGCCTATATCTTAAAAGAGAATTCTTGGAACGAATGGGTCCTGTCCCAGTTCTACAGTCATTACTCACAGCACACACTTTGATAATGTGTGTGGAAATCGTCAGGGTTGGAAGTCACAATGGCACTAATCTCTGCACAGGATTCTTAAAAAGAGCCTTGCTGTGAGTAATATGGATTGAGTGAGCTATTTCAAGCGCTCGGTGCAGTAAAGCCTCACCCTGACTCACCGTGCATACTTTAGGAGGACATTAATATTTTACCAGCATTATAGGTCGCAAAAAATGTCCTCAGATCTTCCCTCTATAGCAGTCTCACAGTAATACACTTTAACACTTCACAACGATGAGGAAACATCCAAGCAACAGTTCACATTTGCAATGGGCCTCTTGGTTCCCTTAAAATGTTTGTTAAGGTGACTTGCAAGGTTTGTAACTGTAACTAAAACTAAGATTAAAACACTGATTAAAAACATTCTGTAGGCTACATAAATAAAATAATTAGGTGCAACGTAAAATAGACATGGACTATTTAGTATAAACAGCGCTGTTATTGTTCTGCTTACCTTTATTGAATGAAAACAACCTTGGCGCATGTCCTGCAGATTGAATATGAAGCAGCCAAGGGGCAGGAAAAAAAGCATTTGCACATATGGGTGCCAATAGTATGATATACTAAATAAGTGTATATTTTAAATACATCGTGACAGCATAATTTGACTAGGTCACCGTTTGGGGGCAATTCTAATTGCGCTTTTTTTCTCTTTTTGATATTGTATGTAATTATTTTATGGTATTAATGTAGTTTAATTGTCAATTTATAATTTTTTCATAAAAATGGTTATTCTATTAAAATAATCCTATGGTTGCTGGCTTGTGTATGGCTGCACAATTATCACAAGTGTTGAGATTATATATCAATATGCTTTAAAATAATAAATATATTAATCATGTAATAATAATAATTACATGTAATGATTATTTATAAAATATAAATGACTAACATGACTAAAACAATACAAAATTATTTTTTTTATATTTCACTGTAAATAAACACCAAGTATTTATCAAATAATATTAAATAATAATATATTTATTTTGACATTTGATAAAAGAAATCGAGGTTTGCTGTGCTGTTGCACAGTTTGTGATTATCGATCAGTACGGCTTAAAATGATAATCATACTTATTCCTCCACAAACAAAATAAAAAACAAAAATAAGAAGTATTATTATTGGAATATTACACTGTAAAATAAAAATATTAAAATATAGAATACATATATATATGACATCTTATATAAGTATTATAAAAAATAGTAAATAATATAATTGGTGTCATTTTTAACTGTAAAATATTATTAATATTTATTATAAAAACACGAAATTGATTTATATCCTGCATTTCAATTGAATGTTTTAACAATCAAACTTTATTTGAGGAAAACCGCAGTTTCCTTTCAGTCGGTCACTCTCGAAGTCACGTCGGAGGACCGACGAAATTGAGATCTCGCTTAGAGGGACCAATCTACTTCGAGTGTAAACTAAACGAGCCTATGCACATTGGCATGCGATTATTGCAGCCAGCTGCCGCTGATCACAGAGTGAGCATAAAAAGGCAGCCAGTGCAACGCATACCAGCTTTTCGCTCGGAGCCGAGCGTATCCACATTGTTCTGCCTGACTTACTCTACTGGGGGAGGAGAAGAAGACTGAACGAGTTCAGCGCGTTCTTGGAGAGCTCTTCGTGTTGGCGGACGGCACTTCAGCGGTGGTGGTTTTCCGTGTTGAGTGGGTTGCACACATCAGTCTGCACTACCCCCTGTTTGTGTTGCATATGATCATCTCCCCTGTGCTCCTCAGCACGCTAAAAGAGCTTTTTCTCCTAAAAGAGCAATTTTGGGTGCGTCTTTTTAAAGATGACGTTGATTGGAAAATTGACGTTAGCTTTATAAAGACGATGGGGTCTTGTATAGACAAGTAGCACCTGGGCATGAAGCATGCTGAGGTGGCTTTCGTGGATGGCTCATGCTCCCATTGCGGGGTATGACCATCTCGGAGTTGCAGACCACACTCCGTTACCTGCAAGGGGGGCGGAGTGCCCGTGCCACTGCCCAGATCTAGGGTTCCTTCTGGTGGCAGCCGGGGGCGTCCTTTTTTGGCGGTGGGCGGACTGGTCTTACGGACACGGAGAGGAATTCCCCTCCGGGGATGCCCAAAACCGCCAGCACTGCGAAACCAGCGGAGCTCTCAAAAAGAACAGGCTGGACCCTCCCGGGGGGTACCAACTGTTTCTTCCGAGGCTCCCCCCGACGATCGGATGTCGATTGCAGCATCGGAGGGTGAGCCAGAGCTTTCTGGAGAGGAAGATTCGGCTGCGTTGCTCTCCTCCGGGACCGTAACAATGCCTGGATCGGATCCAGAAATAATGGCTATGCTTTCCCGGGCCACCGTAGGGGTAGTGCTCGAGTGAAGACTTTCACCGTGTCACGAGCCCTCAAGGTTGCACGACTGGTTCCCGGGGCGGTCCGCGCTGGTTCTCAGAGCCCCGCCTCGGTGCCTTTCTTCCCGAAGGTGCATAAGGAGCTCAACAGGTCATGGACGGCACCTTTTACTGACAGAAACCGAGCTGCTGGTTCCTCCTCCCTCACCACCATCGATTGTGGGGCAGCTAGGGGGTTACAAGGGACCCCCGGTGGAGCGGTCGGTTGCGATGCAGTTGTGTCCTAATACCGCCTCCAACCGGCAGGGAGAACCGTGCCTCCCCTCCCGGGTCTGTAGGTACTCGACTGGCCAGCGATGCCTATACGACCTGTGGAGAAGCTGCCTCCGCCTTACACGCTACGGCGTGATTGCAAGTGCACCAGGCCAAGGCACTGAGGGACTTGCACGAGGGTGGTCACGACCCGGAAGTTCAGAGAGAACTCCGCACCGCGGCGGACCTCGCGCCACGAGCGACGAAGGTTACGGCGCGGTATCTGGGTCGTGCCATGTCCACTATGGCGGTCCAGGAGCGCCAATTCTGGCTGTTACTGGCTGACATGCGCGAGACGGACAAAACACGATTCTTGAACACCCCCGTGTCCAAGGCCAGCCTGTCGGTGACACGGTGGAGAACTTGCCCAGCGGTTCTCCGCTGACCAAAGCAGACTGAGGCCATCAGGTACATCCTGCCCCAGCGTGCAGCTGCTGCCGTCGCCGAGGGCGGCCCCCCTGCCACCGCCAAAACAAGAGCAGAGCTCCTGCGGCCTCCAGCAAAGCTGTGCCGTGGAGCCGGTCGCAGGGCAGCCACCCCGCCCGTCCAGGCCCCTGCCAAACCTGGTGGCAAGCGAGAGAGCAAGAGGCCCGGAGACGGGCGACCCAGAGGTGGAGGGACGTGCTCTTCAGGAGATGGTAAGCTCACCACTCCCTCCCCCGGAGGAGGGCCGGGCGGAGAATCTTTTTCCACCAATGACCTCTCGGTCGGTGGTACCCAAATTCTCGACAAAGAGCAATTACTCTATTTCTGGGTCCCCAGAGGGGACGGGGGGTTGTGAACTATCCAGTGCATATCACACTCACCCTCCTCTCTCACCAATGAGCAGCAGTGGGCGGATCGGGAAGACAAACCAACGGACTACCCACACACCCTCTACTCGAACGCAGGTCAGTGTTAAACACACCAGACCCCGCCTCGGACAGGCTACGAGACGCCCGGGCCAGGTCCCTGCATTCTTCCACGCTGCCCCACTGCGGGTACACCTGTAGTTCCGTTGATGACACTAGCGCGGTGTCTGGGAGCCTGGCTTGCGCTACCCAGCCCGTCTCGATGGCTCCATCGAACCGTCAGGCTCGGCTATGCGATTCAATCGCCCGCCATCCCCCCAAGTTCAGTGGCATCCGCTCCACAACAGTGAAGGCGGCCGATGGTCATGTCTTGCGGGCGGAGGTCGCAGTCCAACTGGAGAAGGATGCGATAGAGCCGGTCCCTCAAGCCAATATGAGGATGGGGTTTTACAGCCCTTAATTCATTGTACCCAAGAAAGGAGGTGGGTTACGACCAATCTTGGACCTGCGTGTCTTGAACCGGGCCATTCACCGGTTACCGTTCAAGATGTTGAAGCAAGAACGCATCTTCGGGTGCTTCCATCCCCGAGATTGGTTTGCAGCGGTCGACCTGAAGGACGCGTACTCACCCTGTGTAGACACACCTTCCGCGCCACAGACCATTTCTGCGGTTCACGTTCGAAGGATGAGCATATCAGAAAGAGGTCCTGCCCTCCGGGTTGTCCCTGTTGCCCTGTGTCTTCACGTTAGTTGCGGAGGTACCCCTTGTTCCCTGGAGAGAACAGAGCATTCGCATTCTCAAATACCTCGACGAAGCAGTCTCAGGATCAGCTGTGCGAACACAGGGATTTGTGCTCCAGCACCTCAGCCAGTTGGGGCTTTGGGTCAACTGGGAAAAGAGAAAACTCTCCCCGACACAGAGGATCTCTTTTCCCGGTATGGAGGGGACTCGGTAAGAGCAGGATGGCGGTCCCACTGAAACAGTTTCAGAGGCTCCTGGGGCATATGGCAGCTACGGCGGCAGTCACGCCGCTGGGGCTGCTCAATATGAGACCGCTGCAGCACTGGCTCAATGGCTGAGTCCCGAGGTTGGCGTGGCAACGCGGCACCTTCCGGGTCAAAGTTACACCGGCCTGCCGCCAAACCTTTACCCTGTGGTCAGACCTTGCGTTCCTCTGGGCAGGAGTTCCCCTGGAGCAGGTCTCCAGGCATTCGGTGGTTTGCACGGATGCCGCAACCACCGGCTGGGGGGCCACGTACAACGGGCTTGCAGTGTCAGGGGTTTGGAGGGGGCCCCAACTGCACTGGCTGCCTCAAGTTGCTGGCAGTGCACCTAGCCTGGGGCCGTCTCAAAGGGCGCTTACGAGGCAAGCATGTACTAGTCCGCACGGACAACACAGCGACCGTTGCGTACATGAACCGACAAGGTGGTCTGCGCTCCCGTCGCTTATCGCAACTCGCCCGCCACATCCTCCTCTGGAGTCAGAAGCATCTGAGGTTGCTTCGTGCCATTCACATTCCTGGTCTACACAACCGGGCAGCCGACGTGTTGTCACGAGCTGCGCTCCCGGGAGAATGGCGACGCCATCCCAGGCGGTCCAGCTGGTTTGGGGACGTTTCAGAGCTGCTCAGGTAAACCTGTCTGCCTCTCTAGAAACCTCTCACTGCCAGTTGTTCTTCGCCCTGACCGAGGGAACACTCGGCACGGACGCACTGGCACACAGCTGGCTGCGGGGCCTTCGCAAGTATGCGTTTCCCCCAGTGAGACTTCTCGCACAGACACTGTGCAAAATCAGGGAGGACGAGGAGCAGGTCCTGCTGGTGCTATTGGCCTACCCGGACCTGGTTCACGGAACTAATGCTCCTTGTGACAGCCCCTCCTTGGCCGATTCCTCTGAGGAAGGATTTACTGACTCAGAGACGGGGCACCCCTTGGCACCCGCGTCCAGACCTCTGAAAACAGCAATAATCGCATGCCCGACGTTTTTTTTGCAAGGTTAATTTTCATAAATGGCTTTTGGTTTACATCAGAATGTTTCTACATACAGTGCAATAGTACGCTGAAATGCCAAAATGGTCTCTGATATGTTTTAAAGCATGGATGTTGCATGCATGTAAATAATAGTTACTGATCTCTAAGGATGAGACTATGATGGCACCAATATCCTCTAGTCTATTAGATCACTTTTATATTCATTGTGGTGCTAATTCATGTAGCAGCTGCATCCTAATAGACACTCTCTAGCCTTTGATTACAATAAATCAGAGCCCAGAGCTTTTTGGCTGTCTTTCCAACTGGGTTTGATTTGCGGTCTTGAACAGAGAGTGACGTCATTGCCCCTGCTTTCAAAGGTTCAATGGTAGGCAGCTGTGGCATGTAACGCATGCTGTAAGAATACAATACAAATATTCACACATATATGAAATAGACCACAATTAAATGGCAGATGAAAACAAGTAGCTGTGACATTGGCTATGTTCAGAACAGTTTACTACCATAATGCTCATACTATTTCTTCAGCATGCAGAACAATGAACACTTGAACAAACAGTTTTTATTTCAAGATGCTAAGTGGATGTCAGTGAAAGCAACATATGTATATGTATATACATTAACAAATAAATTTGGCAAACGCTTTTGTCTAAAGTGACTTACATTACATTCAAGTGTTGCATGCCACTTTTTTATTTATTTATTTATTTTTTACTCCTGCAAATAAAACTTGTAAAAATATTAGGCAGTAAAAAAACATTTGAGGTCAGTTGTTTTTACAGAAATTAATATTTTATTCAGCAAAAATGCATTCAGTTGTTCAAAACAAACAGTAAAGACATTTATTATTTAAAAAATTCTAATCAAATAAATGCTGTTTTTTTCTATTCATCAAAGAATCCTGAAAAAATGCATTATAGTTTCTACAAAAATATTAAACAGAACAACTCGTTTTCAACATTGATAATAGATGTTCTTAAGCCACCCACAGCAGCATATTCTAGACTGATTTTGAAGAGGATTACGTGCACTGAATACTGCAGTAATGGTTGCTGAAA
This sequence comes from Sinocyclocheilus anophthalmus, assembly GCA_018155175.1. Classification (NCBI taxonomy): domain Eukaryota; kingdom Metazoa; phylum Chordata; class Actinopteri; order Cypriniformes; family Cyprinidae; genus Sinocyclocheilus; species Sinocyclocheilus anophthalmus. Next base: position 131,593 of record JADLZN010010716.1, read on the forward strand.
ATTCAGCGTTGCCATCATAGGAATACATTTCATTTTAAAATTCAACAGTAGAACATAGTTTTATAAATTTTAATAATATTTCACAAGATTATTATTACTGGATTTTTGTTCAAACAAATGCAGCTTGGTGAGCATAAAAATTATTTTAACCATAAAAAAAAATACCAACCCCAACTTTAAACAACAGTGCAATTCATAAAAAATATACAGTATCAAACACAAATATGTTAAAATAGAAAAAAAAATTAATTCTTAAAGGAAATATTTATTTACTAATATAAATATTATTTAGATTAAATTTATAATTGATATGTTTTGTAAGTGACATTAAGCTAGCCTATATGCCAATTTTCAATTACTTTTCACTCAGCAGCGAACTCAGTCAGGGGCATTCTGGATGCATTATGGAATAACCTGGTATATGTGATGCTGGCCAAATTAGTATCAGATTACACCGTCCACCTTTTCGTGTGTGATGCCTTACATGTGGTGTCTAGGCAAACAGGCATAGGTTATGGAGAGTTTAACGTCTCCAAGTCGTACAGGATGTTCTGAACTGTCTTCACACTGGCGCTTTTCCACTGCGTGGTACGCCTCGGCTCGGCACGGCTCAGTACGGCAACGGCACGGCTCGGCTCGGCTCGGTTTGCGTTTCCACTGCAGCTTAGTACCACTTTAGAGTGGGCGGATTATTCACATGTCGTTATAGTTGCATCTACTACCACGACTCCTAAAAAAACTGTTTCATTCCGCGTCGCCCCATCAAGCTCTCGCTGGATCCGCTCCTCTGCTATCAACGAGAGGAACGTCTGTACTTCCTCAACAGACAACAAAAATTTTGGTTGTTAAAAAAAGGTGCGCTCGTTCAAAACAGTTGCGTTCGATCTTTCGCTGGCTGTGCTGATTTAAATCTAGTGGTTCTTTTGTGTTTGTGTCGCAAGTTCAGTGACGCAGGTAGTGACGATTCTCTCCGGCCAATCCGGGATCAGCAGAGTTTACACGTCACGCTTAGGTAACGGTACGGTTCACTTGGAACCCCAACTAAGGTGGTATTTAAAAAAGTACCAGGTACCAGTCCAGGTACTGTACCCAGTGGAAAACCCCCCAAAAGTGAACCGTACCGAGCCGGACCATGTAGTGGAAAAGCGCCATAAGAAATGCTTAGAGATGACTGATGAGAGGTGTTATAATGGGGCTGATCAGGAGAACGCGATGACATAAGCACGCGTAGTGAGTGGGAGGTTTTAAACCCCCGTGGCAAAAACATTGAGCGCAGCAGTGGGAACAGGAGAGGTCATGCACACGTCACGCACAGTTCCGCATGGGTGAGCGACATTAATGCTAATAGATCCCCATTCAAGTATTTAACCTTGACAGTCTGCAAAACAAGAGCCACAGCATCATGTATCAGCGCTAGCCAGCACAATGAAAGAGTGACACTGGAATGTTAATGGCTCACTTGAGTATAGCATTAGCCTGTTTTTTTTCTGTGTCCCTGCACTCTATAAACTTCATTCAAGAGGACAGACGTCTGATATTTCTGCAGTGTTACATTACTGGGCTACAGTTTCAACCATTCGGTGAACTTTAGCCTTGCAAGCAGGAGGTTGGTAGTCAAGCACACACACAAACACACACGCTGGAACAGCTATAGTGCTTCGGCCTGAAGAAAGGAATTCATGCAGAACAAAAGGCCATACTTGTAACTCCACTTAAAACTGATATGACCATATAAAGCAGAACTCATGACCAGTGAGCTCGATTACATAATCCCAATGAAACCAGAGCTCCTATAAACTCTTCTAGATTCCTCTGTCTTTTGTCAAGGGTCCTTAGTGACATCATACAGGAAACCGTACAGTGAGGACTCAGATTTTGTGCATATTCCACAGGTGATAGTGTACATTTTCACTCTGTTTTTTTGTTTCAGTATAATGTCTCTGGTCATCAGTAGGATGTTGTGCTGCTGCCTCCACCAAGCTGGGTCGTTTTTGCCCCTAAGGATATGATGAGTTGTTGATTATAAATATAGTGGAGAGCACAGTGAGTTTTAATTGCAGTTATTATTGCTGATTTTAGTATTTATTGTACGTCATTAATGCAGATTTGTTATATTTGATTTTCTTTTATAATAAATTAAAATAAAATCAAATGTGGTTTTAGTTGTAACTGCAAAGGCTGTGACTCAAACCTTTATCACACACCTCTTGTAATTCGAACACTGCATGCACTGCAAAAAGCATATCTGAAGGAAAAATCTCACTTTGTCTCTCTGCAGGCTGGATATCACTCCCCTGTCGCAGAGAACATTTCTCTATGTTTGCCATGCTAACAACTCAAGTGGCAGCTCATAAGTGAGACACTATGTGAATCATGTCTAGGTTTGCGTGTGTGACATTTCCAAAGTGGAGATCAATTGTATTGATGCAGGGTGAGCTCAAGGGAGAGACGCAGAAAATCTATGACGGATAGTCATGACGTACCGCCGGCTGACGTGGGTAATTCTGTCAGTAAATGCCACTGCAATATCAATATGAAAAATCATACAACAGCTCCTAGTATGTAGTACATAATGGGAAGAAAATGCCAATACAATAAAAGAGACAGTTAAAGGGATAGTTCACGCACCCAAAAATGACAATTTTGTCATCATTTACTCATCCTTGTCGTGACAAAATGACAAAAGGAATATATTTGGTATGTGTATGAATGTTGGCAAACAGTTTTGGTTCCCATTGACTTCCATTCTAAAATTAAATTTTTTTTTTTTATTATTATTAAAGGGGTCATATGACGCGATTTAAATTTTTCCTTTCTCTTTGGAGTGTTACAAGCTCTTGGTGCATAAAGAAGATCTGTAAGTTTGCAAAGACTAAAGTCTCAAATCCAAAAGAGATATTCTTTATAAATTTAAGAGTCCACCACGCCTACCTAAAACAGCTCGTTCTAACACACCCCAACATACCTACGTCACTATGTGGGAAGATTTGAATAACGCTGCCGAAATGTTCACGCAAAGAAAGAAGGCGTAACTTTTATTCTTGCTGTAGTATTGTTGTTGCTGCCGCCGCCATTCTTGAAGGTTGGGGGCTTGGGCTTCGTTGTGAAAGCGAAACTACTTTGTTTGGCCTTCTAAAAGAGGACAATATCGCTTCGTCATGCCTGGAGCTGATCCGTGCTGGTCGCTGAGAAAACACATCAACTTCGCGCTGTGGATCACCGGATCGACTTTTACCGTGGACGATGCGGAGTCCAGCCCGGGGTCCGCCACATGTGGTGCCGCAGCATCAACAGTATGGTGAGGAACGTAACATTTCCGTCACACGCTTGAGGACTTCGGCCAATCACAACGCACAAGTGGATAGCTGGCCAATCAGAGCACACCTCGCGTTTCAGACCGATGAGCTTTGTAAAAATCTATGTGTTTCAGAAAGGCGGGGCATAGTTGGAGAATCAATAATGTACAGTATGTGAAATAATGTGTTTTTTGAACCTTAAATCGCATAAACACATTTCATTACACCAAATACACAAAATAATGTTCTTTTTAGCAGCATCATATGACCTCTTTAAAGAAATAGTTCACCCAAAACTAAAATTTTCATCATTTACTCACTCTCATGTCATGCCAAAATGATAAAAGAATATATTGTAAAAAATTATGGTAACCAAACAGTTTTGTTTTTTTCAATTTTTCTTCCATTTTACAATGGAAGTCAATAGTTGCTGAGACTGTTTGGTAGTTGTTCACCTAAAAATGAAATGATTTCCTCAACCTAATTTTGTGACAACATGACAAAAGAAGATATTTTTTAAAAACGTTGGTAACCAAACAGTTTTGGTTCCCACTGACTTCCATTACCTGTTTGGTTCTGTTGTACAATCAAAGTCGATAAGAACTGAACATTTTTGATTATTACCAACCATCTTCAAAATATCTTCTTTTGTATTCTGCAGAAGAGAGGAAGTCATACAGGTTAGGGATGGGATGAGGTTGAGAAAATGATGACAGAATTTTCATTTTTGGGTGAACTGTCTCTTTAACTTGACAAGGAAATAGCTTAAAGTTTGAAAATTTGGATGTCAAAACAAAATAATTAGAAAGGAAGACAGTTGGGTTTAGTCTTCAAATAAGAGTTATGCCACATAATTCACATTGCATCAGCTCTCCGCATGGGCTCCAGACTGCCTAATTTTGTCAAATCTGTAAGATTGCTTTCCATTTGTTAGGGTGCTAATAACACCATATGTCTTTAAATAGACCTTATGCATCACCTGGGCCTTTCATGGGGTTAATATAATCACAGACTCCTAAATTGATTCAGCGGCTCAGATGCACAAGCAGCGCCTCTTCCAGAGGTGCCAAACACAATCAAACATTTTGACAGCGCTGCGAATCACACCTGAAGGCAATGGCACGATGCAGATGTTCCTTTGGAGCAATTTGACCTCTCTTGATCAATCAGCAAAGTGGGGGGCAGTCGACAGCGGTCCACCTCCAGGCGAGAGGGGAGTGAGGGAGAAACGAGAATAGCAGCAGTCTATTCTGTCTCGCTGTCATCTGTTATTAAGCTTCATGAATCTGGAGCATTCCATTGCTCTCCGGATGTTTGCCAAATCCAATCAGGGATGCTGAATACTTTGCGCTGAAGGGATTGCAGGGTCACAGGGGGCTACGGCCAAGCAACAGCCGGCTATGGGGGAGAATGTTTAAAATGCAATCATCTCATACACATGAGTGAAATATAAGGTTAGAAATATAATAATTCCTGCTAAGATGATGCAGATGACATTATGGCATCAACTATAATACCATCCATGCTTTTTCATAAATCTCTTGTGGTTTCAGGAGCTTAGTTTTACATAATTTTCCAACCTCTATCTGATTCTCTGTACCTTTGAAGCACTAGTTTGCCATTTATATATACTGTCTATGTCTATATAAGATTAACATATAGATATATATATATATATATAATATATATAATATACACACACCACACATTTACACAAAGATAATGCAAGTAGATCCAAATGCAGTTTTTTAAATGATGATTTCATTTATTAAGGTAAAAAAGCTATCCAAACCTACCTGGCCCTACGTGAAAACTGAACTGCCCCCTCCTGTAAAATCCTGAAAACTGTGATAACCACCTGTTGCATCAAGAAATCACTTAAATAGAACCTATCTGAACCTGTGGAGCATGCTTAAGGAGCAACACATCATGCCGCGATCTAAAAAAAATTCAAGAACAGATGAGAATCAAACAGTTGGGGGTGAACATTGGTTTTAAAAAACAAAAAAAAAAATTTTTCATTCTGGAAAGTTTTATAAGCCTTTCTAGGCTTTGCGCTCAGAGAACTACAGTCTAGGAGCCCTTATCCACATAGAAACTTGGAACCGTGGTGAACCTCCAGATTGTCCGGCCTACCAACTTACTCCAAGCGAGCAATGACGACTCAGCAGAGGTCATAGAAGAAACCCAACCAACATCTGAAGAACTGCAGGCCTCACTTGCCTCAATTAAGGTCCTTGTTCCATGATTCAACAATAAGCCATGTCCATCTCCACTCATCCGGGTAATTTATAACAGTTTTTCTTTCTTCCGTTTAAAAAAAAAATCTCCGTCCACATGAAACGCAAATGCATGCTATGAAGCACTGTCAAGAGCATGCCTAACCAACAGGTGGCGATTTAATCTCAACCGTAACGCCATGTTGGCCAATCAGATGCCTAAAAAAGTTTCCAGTATGGTTGAGATAACGGCGCAGGCTCCGACGTCACAAGTCAGAAAACTCCGGTTTTGCTGTCTATACAATAACACTGCAACCAGAGTTTTTTTTTTTTTATCTTCACCCTGGCAAGTGTTTTAAAAAATGTTCGGTTTCAGTGAACTGGTGCTGCGTTTGCGTGTGGACGAACGGCCTAACCGCGTAGAAAAAGCTGCGGTTTTAAAAAATTCACTTGCTTTCTGTAGACTTGGGACGGCCCTAAGCAAGAAAGAGACTGGGCAAACACGGCATCCATGGGAGAGTTCCAAGACAAAAGCAACTGCTGACCAAAAATAACCAACCAAAGTGCTCCTGTCTTCTTATTTTTCCAAAAATATCTTCAGTATATCCCCCAGACTATTTGTGTTAGTGCAAATACTGTATCTGTGAACTTGATGTCGACACAAGTTGACCTTTTGCATGTGTGTCCCGTTACATCTGGCGTAAAACCAACACAGCATTTCATAAAAACAACATCATACCAACAGTCAAACTTGGTGGTGGTAGTGTGATGATCTGGGCCTGGACCTGGATGACTTGCCATAATTGATAGAACCATGAATTATGCACTCTATCAGAAAACCCTGAGATGCGACTTTCTCGCCACTTTAGTCTGCCCGTCAGCTCAGCAGGCACTTGGTTATGCACATGACGATGATCGCAACCCCAGCAAGTCCGCCTCTGAATGAACTACGCAAAAAAAACAAAATTAAGTTGGGAAGGCCACGCAAAGCCTGACTTACACTCCAATGAATTCTGTGGCCTGACCTTAAAAAAACCGTCCTTGCATGCTTGAAAACCCCTCCATGTGCTGAATTAAACATTCTGCAAAAAAGAGTGGGGCCAAATTCCTCCCCAGTGAGTGAAAGATTCATTGTCCGTATCGCTAAATGCTGATTGCAGTTGTTGCTGCAAAGGTTGGCACAACCAGTTATTAGATTTAGGTGGCAATTACTTTTTCACGTAGTGCCAGACAGGTTTGGACAGCTTTTTTTTTTGTTCGTCTTGTTTATCTTAATCAATGAAATCATTATTTCAAAACGGCATTTTGTATTTTACTCTGGCTATTTTTGTGTAATATTAAAATTTGTTAGATGATCTGAATCTTTTAAGTGTGACAAATATGCCCAAAAAAATAAAATAAAAAAACAGGATGGGGGCAAAAACTTTTTCACACCACTGTGTGTGTGTGTATATAATATATATATATATAATAGATAATGGTGGGATAATCGCACTGTTAATACTTGATGAATGGGGCAATCCTTTTGTGTATTTTATGTGCTGATTCATGCATTTATCCAGATTAACTCAATACAGAACATGGACTATTTGTTTATCAAATAGTTAAAGATCATGTATGTTACATTTTTCTCTCCAGACTGGGACTAAAATGGGACGACAAAAAGTGCCTCAACAATTTGAAATTGGCAACAGTCGGGAGCTTAAGATTTGTCTGTTTATATGAGCACCCAGTTCTTTTTAATGACTCCGTAAAGATTCACTGCTGAAGAAGCTGTTTGAATCACACTCTGTCAGTGAATCATTTAGAGTTCAAATGACTTCCTAACTGAACCGCAACTCATTTCTTGGTTGTATCTGATGCTAAATGAACCAGGAACTGTTAATGTGATGTGTACTTTTGTATAAACTAAGTAAGCTTGGGAGAGTTTATTTAATGACTAGTTGTTCTTATGGAATCAGTGTATGTCTATAGTGTATCAAATACTTGTAGTCCAGTTTTCCACTTTGGAAGTAAGAAACAATATACAATTCAAGTTAAAGTGCCGTTTAGGTTATAGCGACTGACTATATCGTAGCATTTCCAGCCTGAGTGGCTTCATCAACATAATATATATACGTGGGTCCCATTACACCCATTAATGTCCCCTTCCAATCGGAGACAGATTTATTAAACCGCAATCAGTTGAGTAACTATCAGACAGCTTCTGCATCCCACGACCATGTGCTCCGTAATCAATTCAAGAGGAAGGAGAGAAGATCTTTATCAAGAGTAAACCATTCAGCAAAAAGCCATTAATGCAAGTTGGCCAATATAGGAGATGCAATCATGCTCCGTTAATCGGTTAATATTTCATGGCATTTGTAGGGGAAATAGTCAAACATTCAGAGCAGTATTATCAGCATAATTAGCTGCCTAATTAAGCATATGCTCCCTCTTTTATGATAGGGTTTTGTTCTGTAATAGACACTGGGATTCAGCTTTTAGTTGTGCACGAAGCAATTTAATTTATTCTTTGAATTCCTGCTATTTGGCTAAATAACTGCTGACAGCTTTGCTCAAACTCAAAATACTACATTTGTATGACTTGCAGCAAAATTATCATGGACTGCCATGATCATATTTGACCAATTGTATTAATAAATACTGGAATAGTTAAACTTTTTTTTTTTTTTTTTTATAAAAAAGAGAAACCATGATGGTGCAGAAAATATACATATTTAAGTCATGTTAGTTGATGTTTGATTCTTTCTGCAAGTTACATCAATACACCAGTAGATGGCTGTTTATGACGGAGTCATTTACTCAAAGCATTAATTCATTGATACAAGTGAGTCATTGAATCATTCATTCAGCCAATTCGTAATAAAACACTAATATATTCGGAAATGGTATTGCTGGGTGACACGCAATGATTCTGCAGTGGCTTTGTTTAACTGTTTTGGTACTTAATTCATTTTTAATTAGGACCAGGACTGATACATCAAAATAAATCGCTGCATGACACCCACTGTGTCATACTGAAGCTCTATTGTAACTCTACAGTGTAACCTAACTTTTAGCAAAAACACTGAAATCACACAACCTTGCCCCAAACCAAACTAACCGTGTGGTACAACAAAGTCCCTCATTATGGATCACTGAATTCACCTTAAAAACAATAACTTTCAACACTGTTACTTGTTACGTAAGGAAGTTAACCACATGAGTCATGCCAAGTCAGGTTCAAGTTAATGCGAAGCAAGAGGATACTTTTCAAGAATTACTGTGTGTTCGCATTAGTGGAGTCGTTCATGAGTAAAAGACTGAGCACTTGTTCTGTTTCACGAGGAACCCTTCTGGAGCCTGTGACTCAATGGAGCGAGTCATGGACCACCTTTTACACAGCCCTTCTATCAGTTGATCTAGTCTTTCTGAGAGTACCTGTCAGGACGGATCAGTGTAAGAACTGTGTATGTGTGTTCGGATTTATTTTTCTGTGTGTGTGTGTGATGCTGTCCAGCGCAGGTCAGAGGGGCAGACAGACCTGGCCGAGCTCAGCATATCACATGATCGGTGTTCTTAAAACTTTTCGAAGAAGGTCTGAGCTAACTTTTCAGCTGAAGGTCAAATATTCAGTAACTTATGTGTTCCTGTTCCTAGTGATATAACATTCAGGAGATAAGCTTGAAGTCAGCATGAAATGGAAATGTATCTATTTTTTAAATGCATTCTGATGTTATTAAACAATGCATTCATGCATGTTTTATATTTTTTGACCTTGTAATTTTTTTTATTAATGTTGTAACTCGATCTTCTGGTGAAATTACAGATTTCTCTCTGGTGATGCATGCCAGCCAATTATTTAGTATGCATAAACTCCGCCCCTTTCTTTAAATCGACTACAGGCTCGCATTCAGATCTGCCTTCATCCAATCAATAACTGATTAACAGAACCAAGTCCCATTTTCAACAATGTTTCTTGAATGTACATCATAACATGGGAGAAATGATCGGTCACTACTTCCGTTGCATTGACACTTTAAAAACTAGCTAAATGCTTTATGATAAATCTTTAAAGGAGTAGACTATCATCATGTTAGTCATAAAATAACTTTGAAAGGGAACTTGTGCTCTCAAACAACAAAATATAGCACACAAATTGTATAGACTACTTTGGAAATAGTAATATTTTTGGACCATTCTCATTTACTTTTATTGCATGGAAAAGTGTAGCATTAGAATTCTGCCTAATTTCATTTTGTTTTACAAAAGAAAGTCATATGGGTTTGGAAAGATGAAATAATGACAGAATTTTAATTTTTTTTTACATTTTTCCCATGTCGTAATGACTTCTTTAACAGCTTCTCATTACATTTATATTATCAGTCATGCAACCCTGTGGTTCTTTGAGAAATTAAGATACTGAACCTATGGGAATAAATACAATATTTCAGGGGTTTCACCTGCATTTTGTCAATATGTTACCATGGGTCATCATATGCAAATAAAACCAGTGACAAAACCCCAAATAGGCTTTCACATGAGGAAGTGAAAGATACTCCCTTGCCTCTAGGTGTAAACTCACTCCTTAGAGTGTTTGCAAATGAGGAGAACGCAGAGTCGACAAGAGCCCACAAGCTGAATTTCACACCTGAAGTGGCCTACATGGATAATTGGGTTGGAGAGGCCTAATTCACAATCATATAATGCAGGTCAAGGGAATTGCTTTTCCACTGGAGCATTCTAGCATACCTACAAATCAAACTGCTTTTGTTCCTATGTGTCCATGATGTTTTTGCTGTGATAAAAAAATTATTTACAACTCTCTTAAGGGGAAAAGATTGTTTCTATTATAGTTCTTCTCCTTTCCTTTCTTGCTTTTTGACTCTTGAACTCAACCAATGATGTGAATTTGTTAGCTGATTGGCAGAAAGAGTGGTTGAAATGTTTTATAATTCTGTTTGGAAAACAACCATAATTTTGCGACTCCATTTGTTGCCACTAGTGAACTTCCAATACACTTTTTCAAAAGTGATTTTTAAATGACGTGCCGGTGAGATGGAACAATACGGGAGTAATTTAATTTAACCTTACCTTGCCCTCATGGTCTTCAAATACTGTCTGGTCCACGTTGCAGGCAAAGAGGGACGTGGGGAGATCATTGAAGTCGGTGATTTGTTGGAAACTGTCTCCCAGTGAGGACGCTCCCATGGTGGACTGCAGGACTACCAGCTCTTCCCCTCCTAAGAGGTAAATCCTCTGGAGGAATGGAGCGCTTCTCATGTTGGCAAATAAATGCTCTCCCTTCATGGCTGTAAGTGGTACACAACATCAAAAGTGGAGATGTTTTCTAATATCAGCAATTGCTTTCAGGCTACATTCTACACTTTTGCAGTTCAAAAATCATAATCGTTTGTCGAGCTCTAAATATGCCCCTAAAAAAGTACTGTGGAGTATAAAAAAATGTATTTCCATATGATTTTCTGTACTAGTTTTATGAAGCCACAAGACATCTTCAGACCAGTACAATGTAAGCCATTACAGACTGATAATCATACAAACACCAGGGTGAAAAATTGCCGAATTTTCATTTTTAGATGAACAATTCCTTTAACAGCATTTAAAGGGATAGTTCACCGAAACCCATAAGACTTTAGTTAATCTTTTAAACCCAAATTAAGTTATTTATAATGAACCCTAAGAGTTTTCTTTTGCTCCATTGAAAACCAGGTAACCAAAAATTAGATAATCCGAAAAAGCTATAAAGACCTCATAAAACTCATCCATATGAATCAAGTGCTTTAGTTCAAGTCTTGTGAAGAGATACAATCGCTTTATATGATGAAAAGATTTAAAGGGATAAGGAAAGGTAGTAAGGACATTGTTAAAATAGTCCATGTGACATTAGTGGTTCAACCGAAATTTTATGAAGCTACAAGAATTCTTTTTGTACTTTTACTTTTCTTTACTTCGCAAAGAAAACTAAAATAACGACTTTATTCAACAATTTCTTCTCTTCCGTGTCAGTCTTTGACACACGTTCATGAGAGTACCACAACGCATGAGAGTGCATTCCTCTGCTTGCAAACAAGATGCAGTGCATCCGGGTTCTACGTCAGAATGCCGGCTTGTTGAATTGTTCAATAAAGTCATTATTTTTGTTTACTAGTTTGGAACTTCATGAGGGTGAGTAATTTAATGACAGAATTTTCATTTTTGGGTGAACTATCCCTTCAAATTTGGCTTTTCATGTCATACACCCAGACAGCATGGGAACCAGGAACATTGAAAATAATTCCAATTCACTAAAAGAATTATGAAGATCATCTTTGTCATTCTACAAACCGATAGATGAAAACAGTAACAGTAAACACAAACAAATACAGTCAATATATAATAGTAAGTATACTCTTACGTGTGTGTGTGTATATATGATATCTATATATACTACACAGTGGTGCAAAAAAAGTGTTGGCCCCCTTCCTGATTTCTTATTTTTTTGCATGTTTGTCACACTTTAATGTTTCAGATCATCAAACAAATTTAAATATTAGTAAAAGATAACACAACATGCAGTTTTTAAATGAAGGTTTTTATTATTAAGGGAAAACAAAATCCTAAACTACATGGCCCTGTGTGAAAAAAGTGTTTGCCCCCTAAACCTAAAAACTGTTTGGGCCACCCTTAGCAGCAACAACTACAATCAAGCATTTGCGATAAATGGCAATGAGTCTTTCACATCACTGTGGAGGAATTTTGGTCCACTCATCTAAGCAGAATTGTTGTAATTCAGCCCCATTGGAGGGTTTTCGAGCATGAACCGCCTTTTTAAGGTCATGCCACAGCATCTCAATAGGATTCAGGTCAGGACTTTGACTAGGCCACTCCAAAGTCTTCATTTTGTTTTTCTTCAGCCATTCAGAGGTGGACTTGCTGGTGTGTTTTGGATCATTGTCCTGCTGCAGAAAGAAAAAAGTTAGTCAGCTTGAGGTCACGAACACATGGCCGGACATTCTCCTTCAGGATTTCTTGGTAAAAAGCAGAATTCATGGTTCCATTTATCACAGCAAGTCTTCCAGGTCCTGAAGCAGCAAAACAGCCCCAGACCATCACACTACCACTTTGTTCTTTTTGCTCAGCAGCGGTTTTCGTCTTGGAACTCTGCCATGCAGACCATTTTTGCCCAGTCTCTTTCTTATGGTGGAGTCATGAACACTGAACTTAACTGAGGCAAGTGAGGCCTGCAGTTCTTTGGATGTTGTTGTGGGGTCTTTGTGACATTTTTGGAAGAGTCGTCACTGTGCTCTTGGGGTAATTTTGGTCGGCCGGCCACTCCTGGGAGGTTCTCCACTGTTCCATGTTTTTGCATTTGTGAATAATGGCTCTCACTGTGGTTAGCTGGAGTCCCAAAGCTTTAGAAATGGCTTTATAACCTTTTCCAGACTGATAGATCTCAATTACTTTCTTATTTGTTTCTGAATTTCTTTGGATCTCGGCATGATGTCTAGATTTTGAGGATCTTTTGGTCTACTTCACTTTGTCAGGCAGGTCCTATTTAAGAGATTTCTTGATTGCGAACAGGTGTGGCAGTAAACAGGCCTGGGTGTGGCTAGAGAAATTGAACTAAGGTGTGATAAACCACAGTTTTAACACGGGGGCAAACACTTCTTCACACAGGGCCATGTAGTTTTGGATTTGTTTTCCCTTAATAATAAAAACCATCATTTAAAAACTGCATGTTGTGTTCACACTCTTTTACTAATATTTAAATTTGTTTGATCTGAAACATTAAAGTGTGACAAACATGCAAAAAATAAAAAAAATCAGGAAGGGGGCCAACACTTTTTCACACCACTGTATACATATATATATATACAGTGGGTACGGAAAAGTATTCAGACCCCCTAAATTTTTCACTCTGTTATATGGCAGCCATTTGGAAAGTCATTTAAGTTCATTTTTTTTCCTCAATGAACACACAGCACCCCATATTGACAGAAAAAAACAGACTTGTTGACATTTTTGCAGATTTATAAAAAAAGAAAAATGAAATATCACATGGTCCTAAGTATTCAGACCATTTGCTCAGTATTTAGTAGAAGCACCTTTTGATCTAATACAGCCATGAGAATCTTTTGGGAAAGATGCAACAAGTTTTTCAAACCTGGATTTGGGGATCCTCTGCCATTCCTCCTTGAAGATCCTCTCCAGTTCTGTCAGGTTTGATGTAAACGTTGGTGGACAGCCATTTTTAGGTCACTCCAGAGATGCTCATGTTTCCCTCGATTGCAACCAGTCGTCCTGTGCCTGCAGCTGAAAAAACCCCCACAGCATGATGCTGCCACCAACATACTTCACTGTTGGGGTTGTATTGGACAGGTGATGAGCAGTGCCTGGTTTCCCCCACACAATACCGCTTAGAATTAAGGCCAAAAAAGTTATATCTTGGTCTCATCAGACAAGAGAATTTTATTTCTCACCATCTGAGTCCTTAAGGTGTTTTTTAGCAAACTCCATGCGGTGCTTTCATGTGTCTTGCACTGAGGAGCGGCTTCCGTCGGGCCACTCTGCCATAAAGCCCCGACTGGTGGAGGGCGGCAGTGATGGTTGACTTTCTACAACTATCTCCCATCTCCCGACTGCATCTCTGAAGCTCAGCCACAATGATCTTTGGGTTCTTCTTTACCTCTCTCAACAAGGCTCTTCCCGATAGCTCAGTTTGGCCGGACGAACAGCTCTAGGAAGGGTTCTGGTCGTCAAAAACGTCTTCCATTTAAGGATTATGGAGGACACTGTTCTCTTAGGAACCTTAAGTGCAGCAGAAAAATTTTTTGTAACCTTGGCCAGATCAGTGCCTTGCCACAATTCTGTCTCTGAAATCTTCAGGCAGTTCCTTTGACCTCATAAATCTCATTTGCTCTGACATGCACTGTGAGCCGGTAAGTCTTATATAGACAGGTGTGTTTTGTGCTTTCCTTAATCAAGCCAATAGTATAATCACAACACAGTGGACCAAAGAAGGTGTAGAATCCATCTCCAGGATGCTCAGAAGGAAATGGGACAGCACTGAGTTAAGATTATGAGTGTCACAGCAAGTGGTCTGAATACTTAGGACCATGTGAATTTCAGTTTTTCTTTTTTAATAAATCGTCAAAAATGTCAACAATTCTGTGTTTTTCTGTCAATATGGGGTGCTGTGTGTACATTGAGGAAAAAAATTAACTTAAATGATTTTAGCAAATGGCTGCAATATAACAAAGAGTGAAAAATAAAAGGGGGTCTGAATACTTTCCGTACCAACTGTCTAGATATATAGAATATCTATATTATTGTATGTAGTGTGTGTGTGGTTGTGTGTGTGTATGCACACACATGTTGTATCACAAACAAGACGTTTATGACCTTATGAGAGGTCAGAGCAAGAGCTGTTTGGAGCATTTTCATTGTACAAAACAAAAGCTCGTCCTCACGACAGGTGACACAGAACTGGAACAGTTACCTCCCAGAACCCTACCGAGCAGATGTTACCCCTGGCCCCGGTAACTAATGCTCCGCCAAAAGATTAGGTTATGGGCTTATAGCAGAGCCGGTCTCTTGTCAGCCCACACAAACAACAACGGCAAGTGGGTAACAGCTTGCACCCATTTCCACAGAGCTTTTCCACATGCCCTTTCTTCCAGTGATCCACCCTGACAAGCTTGGTCTGCGGGCAAAGCCAGCACTGTCGCCGGTGTCACACGCACTGTTAAATCTCCCACAGCTATTTTGGGATCAATAGCCCATCACCAGCCACACATACATGCTCTCCAACACACACGCATGCTCTCACTTTCACTCAAGGCTATAGATAGAGGCTGGAGCTGTCTGTTTCAGTCTTGCCCTGTGTAAACGCGGCTAAAAATAGAATGAGGACTAATGAAATGCAGAGATTGTGAGGCACTTGATTAAAATGAAGACTTCCAGACAGGTATCCATTTCATTTACAATATCACAATGACCCTGTTATGAGATAAGGATGTGCATAAACTATACATGAGCACAGACATGCTATAAGTGCTCAGCTTTATTTAAAGAGATTTACAGTGTTTTTAATTTTGGCCAAAAAGCCAAAAAGCATAGGCCTACTGTTTATCTAAAGCTATAGAGGCCATTGACATGTTTGCTTACTGGCATGAACAAGGTCACTAAACAAGGGAAATATATGGGTCCTAATTCACTAAAAGAATAATCAATATCATTCACCACATTGTCTTTGTAGCTATACAAACTAAAGGGTGAGAGCAGTAACATTAAACAAACTAATTCAGTTAATAAGCATTTTTAAATATTGTTAATCCATATTAACTATTATTATAAAATAGGGAAAACTACTGAAAAATATCCTCATGTTCTCTTGATATTGACTTTACTCTGACCGATGGTATTTTTAGATATGTATATTTTATGTGTGTGTATGTGTGTGTGTGTGTGTGTGTGTGTGTGGTATATATATATTTTATATTATACATATATATAACACAAAAACATATTACACAAAACACTTAAAATTATACATAATTACTAGCTTATTTTTCGGTCAAATAATATACTTTCCATCAAATTCTTTTTTAGACTAATTAAAATCCATTTGAAGGTATTCTTTGGCAAATTTGGCATGTTGTTTTTAGAAATCTGACTGTTGCTTCTGATGGGTCAACCCAAAAATTACATTCTAAAAAATGCAATAAACAAATATAAACACACAACTGGGTGCTAGTGTGCACACTAAACAGAACATGTTTTATTCAATTATTTGTATTAAAATGTCCCTGGGGACTAATAGATACCAATAGGACTAATAGGTACCAAATAGATCATGAGGGTTAAAAACCACTCAAGTTACTAGATTTATTGTTTAAAAAAATTATTTATAATGGAAATGCTCTTACAATTTAAATTACAGTGTAGGCTACATGACCTTATTTGTTACAAGCAAGATATTTTAAATGCCACTGGGTACAAATAAGGGCTATTTAAAGCTAAATTATTCTGTATTGCATAATATATAATTGTATTTTACTCTTTCAGTGCATAAAGGGGTAAGTGTCAATCACAGTCTACTGCAACCTGTTTGCTGCATCCCCCTTTGAGTCATCACTGGAGGAGCGGTCCATCTGTTGTCATCACCTGACATTCACTTTCCCTCTCTTTGCTATAAGGGTTTAAATTAGTCTTTTCTCTCAGTCTGATGACTAAAATATGATAAACGCTTATGGCAAACATGCCACATCAACCTGTTTGAGCAACTGTCAATAACATTAGACTACTGGCAGCGGCTGTCAAGGTCAAGGAGTGCACTTCAGAAACTAGGCTACTATTACAAATTCAATAGCATCATCAAATGGATTGCTTATGCTTTTTAGTCTTGTGCGCATGATTATTATAGCACAATCTGTCAACCAATACAGACTTTCCAACTTCTTCATCCCCTTAAACTCTTGAGTAAAAGTCATTTGTTTAAAAGTGACATGCAAGATCTAAGCAATGCAGAATACATGGAATACTAATATATACTTTATAACCAACTATATATAGAATAGTATGTAGTATAGAATATGAAATCATTTCTGCATTTATTTGACTCTCTCTCGCTCTCCTTCTCTCTCTGCATTAATAAAGCAGCAGCACCTGTCAAAGCCCTGCTGTACAGATGCAGGATGATCTAATGGAGTAAGTCGGCGCGGTTATTCGGTACCTGTGCGGGATGTGGCAGTCCGGTGTGCGTATCTTCTGCGCGGTGGCTTTGTCTCCCTCTCTTGCCTTTGTGAATCAAGCTCGCATTCCAGCTGCGATTCACTAATCTCCTGACTTTACTGCAGACAGCTTGATTCACCAATGACCGCCTCCCGGCATTCAAATGATGTTGGCTCAACCCACTAATGAAATGCAGCGTGCCGAGCGCGGGGCGGATTCATGGACCAATAGCGCTCTCCTAAAAGCGAATATGCAAATCGGCGCAGTTACGTCAGCGCTTTCGCCAGCAGTTGGATGATGCTGTGCTGTGACACGTTCAGCAGGTTGTTTTTAGTAAATGTGGTGCAGGGCAAAGCAGAGATTTCTCGAAATGATGTCTGTCAGACTCCAAAGCACTTGCAGCACGAGTTGAATAGTGCGGTGAGTTGATTTAAAGCATATACTGTAAATGCGATAAAACACCTTGGGTGAGGAAGTGTTTATGGGTATATGTTAAAAGCATATAATAAAAGGAAACCATGCTGAAAGAAACTAGTTTGCTGGTCTCCCAGTAAGGTCAAACTGGTCTGTTTTCTGGATTGGGGTACTTTTCAGCTGAAGACTATCTTGGTCAGTCTAGGAAAGCCCTGCAAACTTTTTTTTTCTCCTCCTATATGTATAATCCTTTTATATATCTATTATTTAGCAGTCAGAACTTTACATAATGTAATGCCTAAAGTCTAGGAGAAAGCTCTATTATGTTATTGCATTAGGCAACAAAGTGTGTGTGGTATGTATATATATATATCTATATTTATATATATATATGATACAAGACCTCGCCTGCTAAAATACAGAGCATAAGAAATAGAAATTATTAATTTTACTCTAATGGCAATTATAGGCCTTTTTCTATGCAATTAAAGTGATAAATAACGGAGACATAATATAGGATGCCTGATAAAAATGCTCATTTTTAAAAGAACATTTCAGATGGCATTAGAGGCTTGGCATCTGGAACTCTTCCTACATGTGTGTATATATAATTATCTATACACTGACAAATTATAACTTTTTTTGCCCTCATTTTTCATGAGCTGAACTCAAAGATCTAAGACTTTTCTATGTACACAAAAAGGCCTATTTCTCTCAAATATTGTTCACAAATCTGTCAAAATCTGTGTTAGTGAGCACTTCTCCTTTGCCGAAGGATAAAACAACATTTTCCCTTCCACCTCACAGGTGTGGCATATCAAGATGCTGATTAGACAGCATGATTATTGCACAGGTGTGCCTTAGGCTGGCCACAATATGGGATGCTTCCACACGACGCCATACACGCTGTCACAGATTTAGACAGATTTGTGAACAATATTTGAGAGAAATAGGCCTTTTGTGTACATAGAACAAGTCTTAGATCTTTGAGTTCAGCTCATGAAAAATGGGCGCAAAAACTGTTGCGTTTATAATTTTGTTCAGTGTATATCTTATGCTCTGGTCATTTAAACAAGGTGAGTAACATCACCAGTTTACCTCATAGTTTACCTATAGCTAGATCATAATGCTATAGATCTTTATATCACATACCATTTCATCATACATATAAACCTCATTATGTGACAATTGAAGTTTCTGTGTAAAAATATAAAGGATTCACAGGACAACAATCATTTCTGAGATGCAAAAATGTTTGTGTGTGTGCCTGTGTATTATTATTTGTGTCAATGAATGTTAAATGACATATTATATGAAGGAACAGAAATGTCATATTAAATGACCTCGCACTAATGTTTTATTTTGTTATGTCACTCCACTTTTGAGTCTAGTATCCATGTTTAACATTGGCTTTCTGCTAAACATCTCTGGAATGTTGTGCTTGAGGAGTCTTTGATTTTGCAAAGTAGGCCATGTTCCTGGATCCAACATCATTGATGGTCCTGGAAAAACATTCCTATCCAATCCGGACAGGAATTTTGTTCTAAGACCAACAAAAGATGATGTCTGCTTGGCAAAATCACAGCATGGTTGTTCAAGTAAATTGAAATATAAAGAAGGAAACTTCTGCAGCAAAACATGTTCTTTATTCCAACACAATTAAACTTGTTATTTAGTGAAATGCACTGCAAAGTAGCACAAAGGATTTTCATCTTCCAAATGTATACAATGCCAGTGATTGATTCAATCAAGTATATATTTAATGCATGTAAACATTCTATTTGACTTACGAATTAAAGATGCTTGCATCCGAGCACTTAAAATTACTCCAACTTATGTCATGTAATATTATCCAGAAATGCGTGTACACAGATGCAGTAAAGAACTTACAGACTACAAGACAGATGTGTTTATAGAAACAATCCTTTTCCAATACAGGAAAATAAGCATGGTGTTATACACATAATAATGTGTTTACATATTTCTGCTTCACAAAAGAGAACCCCCACTTAGTTATATTGTCTATAAACTTGTCTTTACTCCATCTATTTCGTGCACAAGATGTTTAAATGTATTATATGACTGCAGTCACATACAGCAATGAATTTGTTAGTTCAATACATCCTGAAAATGATAAAGTCTCTCAGTCTGGGAAAGGAATTTCCACAACCTCATGCTTTCTGATATATATCATCTCTATTATGCCATCAGTTATACAAGAGGTTGACCCAACAAAACTGTAAGATATAGTAAAGCTACTATCCTAAATTACCTTTAGAATTTTGTGGCTTTTTGCGTTTATTTTAGAGATCTAGTATTGCTGTGTCCAAGTCACTGTTTAACTTCAGCATGAGCTTCACCCTTTGTGAAGCCAAAGGATATGCGGTGATCTCTGCACTTTGTGGCAGAACTGTCAACAAAGCTCTAAAGCAGTTAGCAAGGCCTCTGAACATGAAGGCGATTATTATGCTTGTATCTCACTGTAAGGGTCCGTTGGGTGCTGGTGTCTCCACCAAATTGCCAGAGGGCTCTGCAAGAACCAGATGATCTATTATTCACGTGCAGTGTGACCACATAAAAAAATATACAATGCCTACCAGTATATTCATCTAAGTAAATCGGTAAGTAAAGATTAACTTTTATAACTAGTTGGTTTTTATCCACATATCTAATGAACTTCATGTCAAAATTGGGGTTGGTAGATCTTTTAAATGTTTGAAAGAGGTCTCTTGCATTATTTGATATAAAATTCACTACATAACAGTAACAGTAAACAGAAAATATTACTTGCAAATTAAAATAAAGGTGTTTATTTTAATCTATTTAAATGTAATTTATTCAGTGGCAACGATGATTTCAGCTGCCATTACTGGCACATGATCTTCGAAAAGTAGTAAATGCTGATTTGTGCTCAAGAAACATTTCTTTATTATATCATTATTTCTTCTTATTATTATTTTATTCTTATTTTTTTTTACTGACCCCAAACTTTTAAACAGTAGTGTATGCATTTATTTATTTATTTGGATTGGTTTTGTTCTGTCTGAGTTTGATGATAAAAAAATGGTTATTTAAAAAATTATTTATTAATTTATTATGTATTTATCAAGTTGCTGTAAAACACATCTTGTTCCCCTCCAAAAGTATACCTTAATGACCCATAAAATAGATCCACGTTCCTCGTATGAACTTAAGTCATTGGTGGGCGAAACTTACAAAGCTATTTTTGGTCAGGCCCGAGAATTGCAAGGGTAAAGAGCAGGACGCTGCTTAAGCATTAGATTGGGCTGTTGTTGGGTAAATACTGCCATAGGAACACATCTGGAAATGATTAACCTGATGCCTACTTTGAAGCCATCTCTTTCAAGGCTTATTTACCATTCTCCATTGGACGTTACTCTTTCTCGGGCATCTTACCGGTTTGGGTACAGGATCCAGCGGGGTGAATTCAAACTTGTAGAGGATGAGTGCCACAAACATATGCAATTCCATAACAGCGTACCACCTGTTGACACAATCAACAACACGTGCTTCTTATTGTCACTTTCTTTTTAATGTGCTCTTTCTCATTAAGAAAGAAAATCTCATCGTACTGAAGTGCTCATCACTTCACAAGCCGGTTTGAATAGTACTGTGTGTATTAGTATTCTGATGGAATATTGCAAGCTGCCATTGCACCCTCCCTTGAGTGCTGCTGAACACTGGGAAAACTGTGATTGAAATTGCAGGTAGAAAAGCAAAATGTGAATGAATGTCTTGTTTTGCATTCAAATTCCAGGTGCATTCATAGCCACAGTGGCCTTGTTTGGAGGCAGACTGGGGAGGAGGAATATCAGGTGAATCGAAGTGCATGAATTAAAGCATGGAGAACAAGATAGTTCCTGGGTGAGAGAAAGGAATAAAGGGAGGGTGAGAGATGCAAGTCATGTTTCTTTAAATAATCAGCCCAAGTAACCTTGAGGGACGTGACTCATTCAGGGGCACTGTGTTCGTGACGCAAGTAGCCAATCTCCTAAAATGATCAAAATCGAATCAGATTGAGAGAGGGAAAATGAAATATGTGGGGTTGCCACACTCAAGTGTACTAATTTATGGCAGCGTCCAGCTAAGAGATCTGTACAAGCCTGGGTAATCATTACAAAGCCGCCTCATGACAATGTGATATTTGAATGCAGGAAGTTGGTATGGATTAAATATTTCAATGGCATATGAAATTATTCTAGAGAGAATGTGACAGTCGACACTCACATATGTTTTATAGTGGAGAATGAATTTTATATTGATTTTTATATTTATTCATATAATACATTTTTGTTGTAATGAATTTATTATATTTATCATATATCATTTATAATGTTTTTTATTATAACAATTATTATTAACCCTCTGGTGATGCTCACATGGTGGTCAAAAAGGATGGATTTGTTTTCCAATTAAATGAATGTACTATGTTTTAGTTTGATAATTTCATATTTTAGAGTTTTAGGGGATTTTATGGTACTAAATAATATTATGGAATAGTTTGAAACTTTTTTTTCCCTTTTAACTCCACTTTTTTTGAGCATTGACAAATCAAAAACTTGCAAAAACATTATAGACATGAAGTTGTCCCATTTCAGTCAGTCACGTTCAACGTTACTTCAGTGACTGACGAATTGGGATCTCGCCCCGAGAGCCCAATCACCTTTGAGTGTTAACTAAACAAGCTAATGACAGTTGGCGTGCGTGCTTCGCCACGCGCACCCCGCGGTATAAAAGGAGAGCGCGTGCAAACGCACATCAGCTTTTCGCTTCGGAGCCGAGCCTTCTACAGGACGAATCTCCGCGAGTGTTCGAGAGAAGCAGCTGGCGTTGGTGTGACGGCGTATCACGGGGGTTGCCATCCAGGCTGCTGAAACCTCAGCGGGCTGCAGCTCTCATTCTGCGGTCTCGCTGCGACCTCCCCTGGTCGCTTCAGCGCTCTCACTAAAAGAGTGTTTTTTTTCCATTTCTAAAAGAGCAATTCTAAAAGAGCTCCACGAGCGACGGGCGTTTTTTTAAAGATGGCTTCCCGCTCGTGTGTTTCTGGATGCGGTCGTTTCCTGCCGTCATCTGACGGTCATGATCACTGCCTCTCGTGCTTGGGCTTACAGCACGCTGAAGCAGCGCTCATGGATGAGTCATGTTCTCAGTGCGGGAACATGACCATCGCGACATTGCGGTCCAGATACCTCCTCCTCTAAACTGGGTGGAAGGGGAACAAAAAAAAAAAAAAAAAAAAAGAAAGGAAAATATCCCCCTTGCCTGCCCCGCTCTAGCTCCTCCGGGTCTCGGAGGGCTACTTCGGTTCATGGTCAGGGAAACCTGAGGGTTCCGGTGAGAGCTTCCCCGTCGAGTACGCCTCCGCGGGCCTCTCATTCCTCAAGCAAGGCGCACCACCTGGCTCTCGGACGGGTCCTCGTACAGGGCGGGGTCCAGCATCTTGTGCGGGGTACAGGCAGAGGACAGGATGTCGGTCGCTGCATCGGAGGGTGAGCTAGGCTCTGGAGATGAGGATTCAGTTGCGCTGCCTCCGTCAGGAAGAGTGGAGTTGCCCGAGTCAAATCCAGATCTGACCGCTATGCTTTCCCGGGCCGCGGAGAGCGTCGGGCTGCACTGGAGGCCTCAGCCTCCTCCCGAACGCTCGAGGCTGGATGATTGGTTCCTGGGGGCGCAGGCCGGGCGCCGTCAGCCGCCTCCGGTTCCATTCTTCCCAGAAGTGCATGAGGAGGTGGCTAAGTCTTGGAGGGCACCTTTTTCTGCCCGAAACAGACTTGTTGCCTCCTCCGTCCTCACCACCCTCGACGGGGGGGCGGCCCAAGGGTATGTGGACATCCCTCCGGTTGAGCGCGCGATTGCCATGCAGCTCTGCCCGCAAAGCGCCGCCGCCTGGAGAGGTAGTCCACGCCTTCCGTCCAGGGCTTGTAAGTTCTCGTCCGCTCTGACGGCGAAGGCTTACATTGCTGCTGGACAGGCCGCTTCCGCCCTTCACGCCATGGCCCTCCTGCAAGTCCACCAGCAAGGCGTTGAAGCATTTGCACAATGGTTTGCTGACATCAGGTGGCTGCCGGAACTGCAGCACTAGGCGACGGACCTCGGCGCTGAGGGCGCGAAAGTCACGGCGTCGGTCCCTGGTCGTCGATGTCCACCATTAGTGGTCCAGGAGCGCCAACCTTCATGGCTGCCCTTAGGCGGATATGAGGAGGCCGACAAGCATCAGCTATCCTGTACTCCCCACTCTGCCCAACAGTTATCCGCCGCACAGAAGCAGATGGAGGCGTTCCGACACATCCTGCCCCGGCGGTCTGCTGCTGTCCCGCACCCCACCGCCGTCTGCAGCCCCTCTGTCTGCTCGTCGCAGAGGGCGCCCTCCTGCGGCCTCCACCTCCGCTCGGGCGCGGCCTCAACGGCAGCCTTCTCAACGGCCGCAGCGTGGAGCTGGCCGCAGGAAACCGGCGCAGCCCGCCTCCGCCCCTGCCAAGCCCGTGAAGCGCCAGAGCAGGCGGCGTCCCTGAGACGGGCGACCCGGAGCCCTTGGATCCTGCTCTTCAGGAGATGGTGACCGCACCACTTCTTCCCCCGGAGGAGGGCCGGGTGGAGAGTCTTATGTTCCCTTTTGTTTTTGTTCCGCCACTGGCTACCCAGCCAGTGGTACCCAAAACCTCAAAAAAAGAGCAGTTTCCTTTTCCTCCGGGTCCCAAGAGGGCGAGGATGGCGGTGCACGAGACCCAGTCTCCACTCAGCTGGCCCCCTCTCCCTTCGCTAGTGGGCGGCAGGGTTCAGTTCAAGGACGCTACGTCTCCTCACGAGCCCCCTGCCCACCAGTGGAGCCAGGTAAGTCGCGCGCTGCGCATTCAGACCCCACCCTGGGACGCGCGGCCTCCCGGGCTGGGTCCCTGTGTTCCACTTCGCTGCACCACTGCCGGTGGTCTTCCTGGTTCTCTTCCCTGGTCCCCTAGTTCGGTGGAATCGCTTGGGGGCCTGGTTAGAGCTCCCCAGCAACGGTCTCTGCTGCTCCTAGAGAACCATCTACTCGTCGTTACGCGATCAATTCGCTCCGAGCCCGCCCAAGTTCATGGTCATTCGGTTTCAAAACCCTGGTGCCACAAGGTCTCCGGTCCTGCGTGCAGATAATCGCGGTCCGGCTATCGAAGTACCGCGATAAACAGCCGGTCCCCCTACACAGCCGAGATGAGGTCGGCTTCTACAAAGCTCCTACTTCGTTGTACCCAAGAAAGGTGGTGGGTTAGGACCGATCTTGGACCTGCGCGTACTGAACCGGGCCCCTCACAAGCTCCCGTTCAGGATGTTGAAATGATCTTTCAATGCGTCCGTCCTTTCGAATGGTTTGCAGCGGTCGACCTCAAGGACGCGTACTTTCACGTCTCGATTCTCCCTCGACACAGACCTTTTCTCCGCTTTGCGTTCGAAGGGCGAGTATATCAGTACAAGGTCCTCCCCTTCGTGCTATCCCTGTCGCCTCGTGTCTTCAACAAGGTCCTGGAGGCAGCCCTCGTTCCATTGAGGAAAGCAGGCATTCGCGTTCTCAACTACCTCGACTACTGGCTCATACTGGCCCAGTCCCGAGCGCAGTTGGGCGAACACTTGCACTTACCGAGTTCTGTACCCCGTTCCTGGCCATCAAGACACCTCAGCCCATGGACAGATCTTGCCTTTCTTCTGACAGGAGTATCCCTTGGGCAAGTATCCAGGCATTTTGTTGTGTCAACAGATGCCTCCGCCATGGGCTGGGGTGCCATGTGCAGTGGGAATGCAGCTGCGGGGCTCTGGTCGGGGCCCGACTACAGTGGCATATCAACTGCCACGAGTTGCAAGCAGTATGGCTGGCTAAGGCGGGCGCCGGCGCTAAAATCAATCGTGCTCACGAAACAAAGCACGTATCTGGGTCCGTACGGACAGCACTGCGACTGTTGCGTACATCAACCAACAAGGTGGTTTGCGCTCCCGTCGCATGTCGCAACTCGTCCCCCATCTCCTCCTCTGGAGTCAGAAGCATCTGTGGTCGCTTCGCGCCGTTCACATCCCATGCGAGCTCAATCGTGCAGCCGACGAGTTCTCACGTCAGCCCGCCCTTCCGGGATAATGGCGACTCCACCCCGAGACAGTCTAGCTTATTTGGAGACGCTTTGGGGACGCCCAGGTAGACCTGTTTGCCTCCCCGGACACGTCCCATTGCCAGTGGTTTTTACTCCCTGGCCGAGGGACCCCTCGGCACGAACGCACTGGCGTGCAGCTGGCCTCGGATCCTACGCAAATATGCGTTTCCCCCAGAGAGCCTTCTCGCACAGACACTGTGCAAGGTCAGGGAAGACGAGGAGCAGGTCCTCTTGGTAGCGCCATACTGGCCCAGTCAGACTTGGTCGCCCGACATGATACTTTACACTCGCGACAGCATCAGCCCCTCCTTGGCAAATTCCTCTGAGGAGGGATCTCCTTTCTCAGAGAGGTGGCACCCTCTGGCACCCGCGTCCAGACTTGGGGAATCTCCACTTATGGTCCCTGGACGGTACGCGGAGGTTCTAGGTGGGCTACCTCCAGCGGTAGTGAACACCATTGCTTCAGCTAGAGCCCCGTCTACCAGCCACGCTTACAGGCTGAAGTGGAACCTGTTTGTCGACTGGTGCTCTTCCCGCCGGGAAGACCCCCGTAGAAAGGATGCCCCGATCGCAGTTGTGCTCTCTTTCCCCCGCAGGATTGGGGGGGGGGGGGTCTTGGAGCGAAGGCTGTTCCCTCCACCCTGTAAAAGTGTATGTTGCGGCCATTGCCGCGCATCACGATGCAGTAGATGGTAAGTCTCTAGGGAAGCACGACCTGATCATCAGGTGTCTCAGAGGGGCAAGGAGGCTGAATCCTCCGCGCCCTCACCTGTTACTCTCTTGGGATCTCCCCTCTGTCCTGGCGGCCTTGAAGGAGGAGCCTTTCGAGCCTCTGCAGTTGGTAGAGCTTAAGTTTCTGTCGTTGAAGATAGTGCTCCTCACCGCTTTGGCCTCGGTCACGAGGGTAGGGGACCTGCAGGCATTATTCTCGGGGAAAAGTCGACGATTCATGCCTAGAATTCGGGACGGGTAAATCTCACGTTGTCCTGAGACCCCGGCCCGGATATGTTCCCAAAGTTCCCACCACGCCTTTTAGTGATCAGGTGGTGAACTTGCAAGCGCTGCCCGCCACCCCTGGGAGGAGGCAAGACCCCCACCCTCGCTCTGCTCTGTCCCCCGTTCCGCCAGCCCTGCGCATTTACGTGGACCGGGTACCAGGAGCTTCAGAGGATCGACCAGCTCTCTGTCTGCTTTGGAGGTCCTCAGAAGGGAAAGGCTTTCTCCAAAACAAAGACTGCCCACTGGTTCGTGGAGCTATAAGTCTTGGCATACCAGGCCCAAGTTTACCATGCCCCCTTCGGAGTAGAGCTCACTCTACTAGAGGGAGTGGCATCTCTGGTCCTGTTGGGGCGTGGACGCCTCGATAGCAGAATCGTAGAGCTGTGCCGGCTGGGCGACGCCTACACGGTTTTGCGAGATCTATAATCTTCCGTGTAAGGAAGCCCTTTTCCTCCGTCCAATCGTGTACATCGCCTCATGTAGGCAGTAAACACCCGGACTGCTCGTGTCGCTCACGCTTATGCTGGCGCCATTCCCCTCTACGACCGGATCCCTTGCGCTTATTTTTTGTGCTCCGCAATCAGTATTCCCCGACCATGGCGAACCCTGTGGAGTTCCCTCCCGAAGCACCCTCGGGCGGTCAGGCGCGGGGCGGAGCGCCAGACGCCAGGTCAGCAACTCGTGTGAACTGCCCCTGTCAGCCCTTGTGCTGGCTAGGTGCCGGGTGTAGTGATTCCCCCTTCGGTTGAGCTCCACATGTGTGTTCTTCCACGGTACGGCTCCCCTCACGGTAAGCCCGTGTCTTTCCCTGGCAGTCGTTCACTGCCATCTCTGCTGGGTAGTGATCTCACCCCAGGGGGTTGAGTCTACCGCAGAGACTTCCATATGTAGTACTGCCCTGGGCCAGTCCATATGTGTAATTCCACATTATACCTCCTATGCGCAGGTTGTGGCTTCCGTAGCGTTCCCAACTGGGTACTCTTTCCCAGTGTTATCCAATGTACCAATGTATGGAACAGCATTGGCGGACACCTCTGCCTAGCCGCTGTTCTATCTTCCGCCCCAGCTGGTGTGGGTGGACTTGCCGGCTTCCGCAGGGCACTGGAGGGGGTCAGCAATAGTGGCGTTTTTCCATACGGATCCCAATTCGTCAGTCACTGACGTAACGTTGAACGTGACTGACTGAATGGGAACGTCTAGGTTACTTGTGTAACCCTCGTTCCCTGAAGGAGGGAATGGAGACGTTACGTTCCGTTGCCACAGTTGCTGTACCACCGATGTAGCGCCGGGCCGTATTCCTCCGGCTCTCAGCGAAAAACTGATGTGCGTATTGACACGCGCTCAGTCCTTTTTATACCGTTTGGTCGGGTTTCGTGTTGGGTTTAGTAAGGGTGGAAGAAGGGGGGCGGTGAAGTCGGGGGGCGTGGGGTGACTCCTCTGGGTACAGGGGTGGCGAACCGTCACGTGTGACGGCTTGTGTTCTGGTGCATGTCTCTCTGGTGGTGTTAGTGATCTGTGACTGCAGGCTGCGGCGAAGGTGATTGGGCTTTCGGGCGAGATCCCAATTCGTCAGTCAATGACGTACTCTCCTGCCCCATCCTTCATGGACCGAGGGTTTACACAAGTACCTAGACGTTCATTATTATGTACAAATGCACTAAAATTCTTATAAGAAAAATTATTATTCCATAACATTTTTACTCTTCGCGGGGTGGTGGTGTGGGTGTTTGGGTGTGTCTCAACGACAGATCTCATAGATGTTGTGGTGATGTGTAAAAATCAAAATCCATAAATCTAAACAACTTTATTAAAAACCCCTGGACTCAATACACTCCTGACTTCTGTGGTCCGTCTTACAAAATTTAGCGTTCAGTAGATTGGGTTTTTTAGCATGTGATCAAATCTCAGACTGGCAGCTACATCAATCATACCTATAGTACCCACTCGGTGTGGGATCAATAACCATTTATTTTCCAAGACCAGTAAATTACATTAGGCTCATACATAACACTACCAGTCAGAACAATTTTAACTTTATGTTTTGAACAGTAAGAAACGATCCAAAAGAAAAGATCCAAAGATCCGCATCATATGAATAAAAGCTTTTGTAACATGATCATAAACCATTCAAAAGCTTGGAGTCCAGTATATTTTATTATTTTTGGGAAATTATAGAAGTTAATACTTTTATTTAGCAAAAAAGTGACAATGAAGACATTTATAATGTTACAAAAAAAAATGATATTTCTGATAAATGCTGTTCTTCTGAACTTTCTGTTAATCAAAGAAACCTGAAAAATTCTACTCAACTGTTTTAAACATCATAATAATAATAAATTATTTTTGAGCAGCAAAAATCTGAATAATTTCTGTGACCTGGGTAATGATCGAAAATACAGCTTGAAATCGCAGGAATAATTACCTTTTCAAATCTATTCAAATGAACAGTATTTTTAAAGAGTAAAAAGATTTCACTCATAGTACTGCTTTTTGCTGTTTTTGGAATCAAATAAATGCAGTCTTGTTGAACATGAGACTTCTTTGAAAAACATAAAAAAATTCTTACTGGTTCAAGAATGTTGTGGGACGTGTATATAAAGAAACTATTACGGGGTGTGTGGTGTGAAAAAACAACAATGGTGTTATATCTATATATATATCTAATATATCTATATATAATAGTGTGTAAAACACTGTATATATATATTTATATATCTCGAAGTGGTGATGGGCCGCCTGGACCAAAAAAATGCCAGGGCCGATTTTTTTGTCCCAGTCCAGCCCTGGTTGTGATAAAGAGTGGCACGGTCACCCTGAAATATGACTGCCCCCACTGGATCCCCCAACATTATTGGGCTAGAGTACTGTCAATCTGACGATGCCTGTATGCCACTAGATCAGAGTGCTGTCAATTGCTGCCTGATGCTCTGCCCTGCATGCAAAGTTTGCATTTGGAGTGCTCATCAACGCCATTAGATCAATAGGTTCTGTCAGTGCTTTGGCAAGGTAACGCTTTTTTTTTTGCCATGCAAGAAAGCTAAGTTCAAAGGCCAATTTAAAATATTGGTCCAGTAAATAAAGTGCACAAAATCAGTATTTTGTTTAGGCAGTATTTGTGGCAGTTGATAAATCATGTTGCGAGATTTGTCCAAAAGGTTTGCGTTTTTTGCGCCAATGCTCTCGTTGGGATAAAGGGTGGATCAGCGGGCGTGTAATATTCCCATATAAACTTTAACAGCCAATTAAAAAATATTGGTATAGTAAAATTAGCTAATTCACGAGATCAATACATCCTTTATTAGACCGCTTTGTCGAGTGTAATGCATCGGAGGTGTCGAAATGCTGAATCAATTCATTCACTTCCAACAGCGCTTAATGGGAGCAGCGTCATAGAGGGCAGAGCGTCACGCTATTTAAAGGGGAAGTTTGCGCGTTAATGAGTAGCAAAGGATTAAGTAGCTGCATTGATTACTTTTATTCCACTGATCAGCCTTTTATATGTAATTTGGGGTAACAAACTTTTTATAGGTTTGACTGAAATAATAATGCAATAACTGACACTTTAAATCAATGTTTCAAGAAACAACAACAAAAAAATAAAAAAAAAAACAGATAAAGACAAAAAAGTAGCCACTGATAATATCTAAACATGTATCCAAATGTAATAAAAATTTATTTATATGTAAATTATGTGCAATATGGATTGTTACATAGGGCTATACAGACATCTAGTGGCAACACAATGATATTACAGATAATAAATTGTGCAAAATGTTTATCTTAACAGTCAGTTTACTAATAATGCATTCAGATTTGTGGAACTCACAATGTGCTGAATCTCCACAAAGTAGTGTCGTTACTATGACAACCAAGCTCAGCTGTTGAGAGGAATAAGTCCAGAGGACCCTGTAGGAACTGTGTCCCTGAAAAGCATATGGATCACGATGTCGCCTAGGAGTGAGCGCGGGGTGCACCATGCCCCCGGCTAGAACGGCTGTGTGTATGTGTATGTGTATGTGTATATGGTGTAATTGTATTTGTAGTTATGTGTATGTGTGTGTGTGTGTGTGGTTGTGTGTGTTTACTAAGACGAGCAAGGAGACGCGCCAAAACCTTTACCAAGTTCCAATACCTTGCAATGAAGCAAAACAAAATAATAATATAATATCTCTTGTTTTGGTCAAAAAAGACCAAAAGCAAAACCTATAGAGGGTTGACAAAAAAAACCATTTACTCCCTTTTTCTCGTAAATAATTGACAAGTCCACCGGCGTCCTAAGCATACTCTTTCTGTTTCTCCCTCTCATATATTCCCAGACTGATAAACGTAGATGCATCTGTTCTGGTGGGTTTCGAAAGGTCACTGGTCTGTGCCTATGCTTTTGATCTTCCTGTGCAGCTGGGAAAGTTCTCCCAGTCTTTATATGGCTCTATTAACGTCATACTGACCCTGGCTGCACACTCCCCAGGGCCTTCATGATGTCATCAGTAGGGGCCCAAAGGGCTGGGACATAAGGGCCAAGAATGCTCAGTACAACATAAAAGCAGTGCCATGAATCTATATCAATATGGCAGTATACCAGGAATGGAGCCATAATGCACACTATCAATAATGCAGCTCAATGATTTACAAGTATCGCTTGTAATTCAAATTACACCCTGATAAAGTTCTTGGTGGTAACAGCAATGAACTTTTTTGTGCCAGTCTTGGTGTAAATAACCTAAGGGAACTGACATTCTCAGCAAGAGAGCCAAAGGGGAAAGATGGGCTGGTGCAGCTTGTGGCATTTGCTATAGGCCAATTTGAACCCATAAAGTTCCTGCTACAGGCCAAAGACCAAACCACCAAACCTTGCTAGAGGGCAAAACAGCCCCCGACTCACAAAAGGTGCTTCCAACTTTCATAAACTTTGTTTTTATTATGTTTTAAATGAAAAAGTATATTATTTTCTCATATCACTTGTTTTTTTTTTACTTTAGAACACAAGAGCATTAGCTGAACCGCTCTTAAAAAAGCCTTTTTTGTTGTTGCATGATTTAAACTAGAGAAGTTTTGATAAGTATAATACCATTACTGTCTGATTTTATTGCTGAATACAATTTTATTGCTTGCTTAAACATAATTTTGACTGACATTTTTATATATTTAGGTCTTTCCCTACTGGAAAAGGAACTCAAATGCAACCGGGTCAGATGTGCATGGTTCAAACATCTCTGAACTGACTTCATGAATGATGCAACAAGTTCAATTGCGTTATTTGTGCAAAGTTCAGTGAAGCTGTTGAAAAGAAACAAAATGCACTAAGAAATACAAAATAATGCAAAGGAAATTTTATGAATGAAAATAACTAAACTAATCATTTTACATTTTACTATCAATTAATGTTTTGCAACATGTTGCATCCTACAATATTAATAGCAAATGTCTGAAAAGAAAAACTCAAAATGAAATTATAAATATATACATTTATTACTTTGAGACAAAATTATCTAGTAGACATGAAAAAATTAATTATTTATATATTCAGTTATAGTAATTATATTCAGTTGCATGGAATACGTTCCTCGATTTAATTAAGTTCATTGAATGTTATTATTTTTGAGTGTACATGATGATTATTTTGTATAAACACAAGAGTTTTTCTTACCTTCCTGGGCACTGATTTTTCCCCCCTCCAAATGCCACAAACCCTTCCAAGTAGACATTCTTTTCTAAATCTGCCTTTTCCCATCGTTCCTGTGGGAAGAAAAGTTTCATTAAAAATAATCCACCCAGACAAGGGCCAGTCCAGAATACACCATTTGAGCCTGTCTTCCAGTACTCCAAGATTTAATTTAATAACAAGACATATTTACATAATCTCTGAATAACTCTCAATGCAATGTCTATCTGTTCACTAATGCAGCTTTATTGTGGGCATAAATGAATAATTGCTCTTAAATTGCATCAACAAACTTAGAAGTCTTTCAAACTGGTCAAAAAGTCCTGCCTTCCAAGATTTTCATAGATTCAAAACAATAGTTTTCCAATGCAAAAGACCACTGAATGTCCATTTAGTCATCAACCATATCTATTCATTGTGTAAAATATTTTGATTCCATTAAGGAAAAAGAAGAAAGTGACCCATGAATGCACTCTTTAAATACATTCTTTACTCTTTACCCATTAATGCACTCATTTAAATGCATTTCCACTGTATAGAAGAGAGTTGATTTGAAGCTAAACATATCTTTTGCTAAAAACAGCATTTAAAACATATAGATGTGGGTCTGACCCAGTCTCTTTGAGCTATGCTATTTCCTTTAATACATTAGTAGACAGAAGTGTAATGGAATCTCTATAGGCGTTTGCCGTAAGGTTAATTGTAAAGATAACTGTCAGGCTTTCCTTGAACACATACAGACCTATTATTTCTGTTTTAATGGAGCACAGCTGGAGTTTTCAAGTACATTGTGACCAGCACTCACAATGGAATTCACAGACAAAATAGAAGGAGGAAGTTTTATTGAAAGAAAATACCAATAAAAGAGATGCCGGTTCCATCATAGAGCAAAACAAACTCAACAAAAAAAAAACTCAAAAAGTACAGGAACAGTTAATAGTAAAGCACTTTACTTGCTATATATAAAAAAAAACATTTTATGAGCATGTGTCTTGTGTCTATTTTATTTTGGTTTATAGAGGAATTTGTGTTAACCTCATCCTGTGGCTGAGCTCATTCGGAAGAGTGAAGTTACTCACAGGTTTGAAATCTTCCGGGTCTGGGAAATACTTGGGGTTTCGGTGAGCCCAGTAGGGAGACAACATCAGCAGGTCTCCAGGTGGGATAACATAATTCTGAAAAGCAGTTTAACATGCATACAGTTTTTTTAGCTGAGAGGAAAAAAAAGCCTGGTAATGTTTGCTTTGTAGCCTGTGTGAGTCAAAAGGGCAGATCTCAATATACTGATATATAATTATTAATATATAGCTCTATATATACACAGACTGCACTTATAGACCCATGCATAAAAACACTGAAATAAAATGCATTGTAAGATGAATAATCTGTCATGGCTGACCTGTAATTTGAGAGGCCGCACTACTTTACGAGTGATGGCTCCAGGGGCCCTCAGCCGAATGGCTTCCATGATACACCACTTCACATATGGCATGTGCTGTAAGTCATCTAGGGTCACCTTTGTCTTCTCCTGGTCTTGAATGCAAAGCAAACACACCAGCACTATATTGACTATCCATAGCTTTAAGTACTAGTGATGTGTGCTTAAGAGAAAGTTTCATTCAGTAACAAAGCCTAAACAGAAGCACAGTGAAACACATTTGTACATTTATATTTAACTGTCATGTGCTTTTGCGTTGTGCATATCTAGAATAAAGTGAAAAATGTGCAATATGCAAATCATGTTTATAAGTGCATATGGAAAAATGTGTCTTATTTTTGTAACATATAATGCAAAAAATTGAAATGTACTGTAAGACTTGTCAAACACGATGCATAAGAGTTTTCTGACCTCTAGTGGATAATGGAGGAAGTTTAATGTATAAGAGGCCTCGAAGAGAGAGATCAAAGAATGCTGAAAATATGTGTATGCATATATGTGTATCAAGATTTCACAAAAAAAAAAAAAAAATCTAAAAAAAATATTTTTTTTCAACATTGATGATGAGAAAGCTTCTTGAACACTAAGCGGTATCTTAATGGAGGTCTGCAGGTAATGATGAGACAATGATGACTGGAGTAATGACGCTGAAAATTCAGCTTTGTCATCACAGGAATAAATTACATTAAATATATTTCACAATATTACTGCTTTTACTGCTGGGATTAAATACATGCAGCCTTGGTGAGTCAAAAACATAAAATCTTACAGACCGTACATTTTTAAATGATAGTACATAATGTTAGTTATTTGTGTAGTTTATACTGAAAGCAATAAATGAAACCAGTCTTGGTGGGGCTGTACAGTTTGAAAACCATTGGTTTTAAGATATCAGTTTTACCTTGGTCTCTGAGGGCAGCGTTGATCTGATCCATTGCAATCTTATACGCTTCAGGATTGGCCAAAATAAAAGCAATGGCCCAAAATGTAATCTAGAATAAAGTGAAAATCGTTTGTCCCCGTTACGTTGAATGTCAAATCTGAGCTAACACATAGAAAGATATTATATAATAGCACTGAACGTCTCACTTACCGGTATAGCATTTGCCAGGGAAGCCCAAAGCAAAAGTAAACCATAATTGGGAAGATATTTGTCACTTATTGCAGTAGCCAGGTGCTGTAGTAAAGTCTAAAGAGAAACAGTGACAGATCAGAAACTTGTTTTTTTTTTTAGTTTTATTATACAATGGCCAAATACTGCAGATAGATTTCTAATTTTATGCTGATTCCAAAATCAAAAAAATATTTATGATGATGAGAAGAACAAAACTGTAAAACTTCAGATGCCATATACAGTAGTCCTGCAAAAAGGCTTAGAAGCCCGATGGAAACTCTTTAGCTCCCTCTGTTGGTGCAAACATGTTTATGTACACATTCAACGAGATGGTCCTCACTGCAGAACACAAGATCCAAGGAGCCAGGTTGGATCCAGATCTAACTCCTCCCACCGTCCTACCATAAAACTTACCCGTATCTTCACCCCGACCTAAACCTACCCATCTCCACCCCCTGGATGGATCTTGTGTACTGCAGTGAGGGGCTACTGCATTCAACAGACCCATAACGAAGATTAAGTTTGGCCTTAAACTCTTATTTCATGTGTTTCAAGATCAACATCAGTAACAACAGTAATCCACATGGTTCCAGTCCATCAATTAACATCTTTTTTTTTTAACATTATGTTTATTGGGGTTTTTCCAAGTTAAACACAACATACAAGATACAGAATCTAAATATATAATTATCAATTAACATCTTGTTAAGTGAAAAGCTGCCTGCTTGTAAGAAACAAATCCACCATTAAGATGTTTTTAACTTCAAACCATTGCTTCTAAAATTCTTCTGTCTATAATATTGTAAAAATCTGACTTGCCTGAATCTGGAGAGAAATATGCACAGATCAAGCACAGTTTACAAGTGAAAACAGTCCAAAAAAGTCCTAAACAAATATGTTCATGGATTTTGATATGAGAGGACAACAAACTTTTTGCTGAGGAACCCAATTATAGATTATTGACTTGTATTTAGGCCAGAAGCTATGGATTAAAAATAAAATGCCTTAATGACGAATTCATTTCTTACAAAAACACAGCTTTTCACTTCACAAAACATTAATTGATGGACTGGAGTCATGTGGATTACTTGTGAATTATTGTCATGTTTCTATCAGCTGTTTGGACTCTCATTCTGACGGCACCCATTCACTGTAGAGAATCCATTGGTGAGCAAGTGATGTAAACTGAATTTCTCAAAATCTGTTCAGATGAAGAAACATCTGATGGCCTGAGGGTAAGTACATTTTAAGTCAATTTGCAAGTAAATTTTCAGCTAATTTACATTTTTGGGTGAACTATTCCTTTAAGTAAAAATGTAAAAGGTAATTCAACACTTTTTGACAAGTAAGCTCTGTTTAGAGAGTGAAACAGTTGATAGATAAGAAATCCACAGTAATGCATTACTAAGCCATTAATTGCTGTACATTAAGTACTTCCCCTTGAAAAAGTAAAGTAAGGAATTATTCTTATTTTTTCTGTAATGTCATTACAGTTACTTCTGATGTAACTGTATTGTATGTTTTAATGTAACTTTCTCCCTTTAAATACTTTAGTCAGTTCAATAATAATTTATGCAATTTTATATTATTTAATTGGAAAGTATTAAAAGATCTTGTCTATCCTTGTATTACTGGTCAAAGTTGACATGGGATTTAGAAAGTAATTAGCAACAAGTAATGCAGTCCTTTTTAGAGAGAGTAATTAGTACAGTAATCTAATTGAACTATTACCAATATTACCTTTCCATCATTCTCATTGTAGAGGGTCTCCTGTGATCTGATAGTCATATTTCTCAGCAGAGAAAGGAGCCATTGCTTTGAGTTTGCCCATTGCCTGAAGACACAAAAGATGCATCCTTTAACTCTTTGGCTACAGATGTTTTGAATGTATTTAAACAGAAATGTATGCTGATATGCAAGGCCTTTATTCGATTATTTTTCTAATAACGTATAAACATGATTCAGGAGACTAATTGTGTTTTATAATTGCAGCTTTCAGTAATATTGTGGCAGTAGCGCTCACACACTTCAAGAACATGTCTGGGAGTTGGGAACCATATTCAAATCCTTCATCATACGTTGTGAACTTCTCCAGGAACTCCTGCCTCGTGAGGGCATTATTAGGGGAGTTACATCGGCCCAGTAAGTTGCTCATTACTGCTGGATACATAACACTCCTGAAAACAAGAAACCAAGTGTATAATACAGTTTTCAAGAAATAAATTAATTAAATTATCTTGAAATATTACAATATACAATACAATATTAATGTATAGTGTATTACACTGCACTGCATTACATTTGCTTAATGACATCCAATACTTGTTTCTTACTAATTTTGGCGTGCTGATTTCAAAAATAGTGCCTGTTTTCCTCAAGCATGACACTAGGGGTGTGCGATATTGACAAAAAATAATATCTTGATATTTTCTGGGATTTTATCGATAACGATTATTAGATAATATTTTGCTGAGTGTGTTATTGTGCTGGTACCTTAAGGACTGCCGTGGACAGCTAGCTCCTAAAGTTTTTGATATTCTTCATATTCTGTGTGGTCAGTTCACACTGATAGAAATGAATCTTTTCCAACAAGTTTAAACTGATTTTTACATTTTATGGGTATTTTTACCTTCATAAAGCCATTTTTTCTAAAAGAGTTCATTACCTTTTGAGTCATATTCTTACGTTTAATCAGTGAATTAGAATAATAAAACATTTGGGCTTTTACCAAGCAAATTAAATCAGTGTCAACAAAATTCAACTTTGCAATGCAGAGGAAAGTCAGAAGCTGCATCTGAGTTGACATCTGATATGTTTTACACACGTTTAATGCAGGACATAAATGCATTTAAACTGCAATTACAAATGCATTTTGTTGTTGGTGATATATTAAACATAAAAGGTTGAATACTGATATTTGAAATTAAGATACTTTGAATGTGAATTAAAACCGCAGTAGGTGGCAGCAAGTCACTGTTAAAAAGTGAGTAAGGGCAGTACGAACCGAATCATTTAAACGGTTGATTCATTCAGGAACGAAACACTGTCATGTTGCTCAGAGACGCGGAATTATTTTTTGTGGGCGAAATAGTGCAAAAACAGGAAATATGGTGTCTAAAACTTAAATCCCTTAATTAACTTCTTGTTTTTTTACCGTTGTAAAAATCAATATCACTTTGTAATCAGGGTAATTGTTGGAGAAAAACGGCATATTATGTGAAATTGATAAACTATATGCAGTGTATAAAATATATACATTTCTGCCCAATGTCTTGAAGTGATCATTCTAATGCATTTTATTTAGATGAATCATGCAGACTTAACGTAATGTATGCGTGCACTCTGTAGGGTTGTTTTGAATGTTTTTTGTCAAATTGCACATCGTTAAAACAACAATTACGATATTATCGCCCCACATGAAAAAAATACTTTAGTAATTTATAGTAAATACTATAGTGTTTTTCAACCATACTATAGTAAAGTACTTGAATTAATGTGTTGTGGTAATTCTATAGTTGCTGCAGTAATATAACAAATATAGTAATACAAACAAATTACTGTACCCAATACTGTACTAAGTTTTCTACAACTATAGGGTATACTACAATACACTACAGTTTACTGTAGGAAAAACTAAAGTAGTATTTGTTACAGTTTATCAGTTCACTATAGTTAATACAACAGTATGCTGTAGCGATCATTAAAAAGTGTTGTAAACACTATAATATATACAGTATAATGCACTTTACTATAGTTTGGTTCAAAAACACTACAGTATTTACTATAAATTGTGTGGGGCAGACGATATATGTCGCACACCCCTACAGACTCACTTTCTTACAAAAAATATATGGATTTCATAGCATTTTTGCTTTCGACAACCATTTTTAAGGTGAAGAAATCTTGTATTATCCCTTAATCACAGAAAAACTGCCACAAAGACATGATTCTTATCTTCCTCTGAGCCAGGTTACAACAATTTGTTCAATTCTCAGCCAATTTTAACAAGACAACATTTTATGCCTAATTTTGATTTCAATTTTAGAATTATGGCCAGTGACAAGAAAATGCAAACATGACGTTTTCTGATACATCTGTAGGTGATTTATGGTTTTACTACATGCAAACAATGACAGAAAATTACAGAATTTTTGTATTTATATTAGGTCCTTTGACATTAAATGGAGTATTTGAATACCCCTTTGCAGATTGTAAGTTAAATTATACATTTTGAATACTTTTTGTAACTTTTGACATTTGACTGCACACTTTGGTTAATTTGATAAATGCATTAAAGCTGATATATATGTAATTGTTGTACACTATGGAAAGTTCTAATATTTTTTGAATATTTTTAGGTCATATTAGGCCTTTTTTGCAAACCAGCACAATTTTGTTATAGCTTTGTTATACTCTACATATCATAAGTATAATCCATTGATATACAGTGGCATTACTGAGCACAGAATTTCTCTTTTTTGTGTTAATCAGTTGCAGTGAAATGTATGGAAGGCATGACTACTGTTCTCTAAGAGAAACTTTAGCACAATGTAAATAATTAAAGCAAGAAAACTATACTTGATGATCTCATTCAGCTGTCCAGATCCTTCACTTCCAAGGTTCTCCAGATGGTCATTAAATTCTTCACAGAGATGAACTGAGAGCATTGCTGTGTTGCCCGGAGTCAGTCTGCCTTTGATTACGGTGGCACAGGTTGGATGGGTTTTATAGAAACAGTCTTTGCTGATAGAAGCTGGACAGGAACCCAAGGTTAACATTATCCCATTATCACAGACTATAATACCGATGACGTCCAATCATCAGCAGTATTGAAAGGAAGTCAAGGACAGTCATAAATCATCTCATCGAGTTCAGAGTCTAAGGTCATGTATAAGAGAGTAATGGTGTAGATTCAAGAGCTTTAGAAATCGATTATAAATCTAAACATTTACCTCGAGTATTATACTGTACCTGTGTTGTGAACAGCTTCTTGCACTGCTTGTTCAAAATCAACATCTTTGGAGGTGAAAAAAGCTCGGAAATCCTCATTTAGGGTCACAAATGTCAGTCTCTTCCCAGCAGCTACAACAGTGAAAACTGGGCCATACTAGAAGAACAAACACACTATTATACTTTTAGAAATTAAGCTATATAATTTCTATTTTATACAAATGATTAAATCTTATATTAAGATGCAAATTAAGTGGAAAAAAAAAAATACAGCACAAAAACAGGCAATTAAATATATTTATTCAGTGACCCCCCCAGGGAACCTTAAAAAGCACTCTTTTTGTGTGATTTCTTGCCTTGGCAGAAGCAATTACTGAATTTTATAGAGTAGTTGTCTATTCAGCAAACCTCTCATTATCTCCCATGCTTTCAGAGAACTGGCACAAGTGGTGCCCAGAACAAAAATTGTGTCAAAAAGGGCCACTGTGTGCAGCTTCTGTCCTAGTTGCATAAATTAGTGGTGCTGAACTGAACTGTCTTCAAACTCGGTTAGTATGGCACAGCACAAAAACAAAACACGTCAACATCGGCCACAGGGCTCCAGCACAGCATCTGGGTACATTTTTTGTAGTTGCTAATGAAAGTATTGAAAGTATAAACAGCCAGCCATCACAATAAATACATAAACAAGCATGGTAAAGCAAAGATGTGTAGTTAAGATACAAAGTCTGATGGCAAATATTCTAATAGTGTTTAAAATAATTATAGTACGGTAATAATAATGTGCTGCTCATTTTAGCAGAACGTGTAAAATATAGAATTATATTGACAAACTGTTACTTTAAAAAACTCTAAAAATCAAAATGATCACACTGCACTTTTACATTTTTGTACAGTAGGTGAGTGCAACAGGTTCGTCAAAATTTGCAGGGGAGGAGCTGGACTTCTGGACCCATTGCCAGACCAACCCTGTATGATTTATGCCAAAAACTGTTACCAATACATTTTTACATATTTAATTTACATAACAAATGTCCAGGAGACAAATGTTGAATCAAATGTCTGAAATCCCACTGCACTGTCATTTGCATAAATAAAAAATATATGCAAATATTATAGCTATGAAAAAATCTATATGCCTATGCAAATCATCTAGACGATACAGTTATGATTCTTTATTCAAGTAATTTCCCAGTGGACACACTTACTTTGGCTCTGGCTTGCTGAATGAAATGCAAAGGTGCTTTGCCAAATTCAAAAGCAGCACCAAACCAAGGTATCCAACCTCTTATGCATGGAGGAGCATTGGGATGACTTCTTTTGCCAAAGAGAAGATGAAAAGAAATAATCACAATAGATACAGTCAAAATTAAAGTAATCCATTCCATCGCAACCTAGAGTCCAGTGATGCTCGTCTGGAGCGCATATGATGAGTCTGTGTCAAAAGGTCCTGTTAACATATCTGATTACACTGATCAGATCGGATTTCCATTGCGAATGATCTGAGCAATGAAACTAAATCCTCCCACCACACCGCTAACTCCTCCCATTATGAACAACCCCGTGTGACTTCATAATACTAACCCCTGCCATTAAAGCTTTAGCTCCTCCTACCACAACGCTAACCGCGCCCACTATCTTCAAACCCAGCTCACGCCATAACATAACCCCTCCTACTATATGATCTAGATAGCCAGGTGTTGCAGGCGCTGCTAACTCAGCAGTTCATTCAAACGTAAACAGTTAAAAAATCATCACGCAGAATGAATAAAGAAGTGTTAAATATATCAAATTTGGTGGTTCAACACGTAAGTACATTTGGTCGTGAGTCTATTGATCCAATAATATCTGAGACGCTGAAGCAACAGTGTCAAGAAACTTTACATATATAATAAGTATATCTTAAATTGAAATTAAAAATCAAGTATGGTTTAAACATTTCTAGACTCTGCTACAGAATAACATATAGGTATAAGAATTTGGAAA
The DNA here is from genome assembly GCA_018155175.1 of Sinocyclocheilus anophthalmus. NCBI lineage: Eukaryota > Metazoa > Chordata > Actinopteri > Cypriniformes > Cyprinidae > Sinocyclocheilus > Sinocyclocheilus anophthalmus. The sequence continues at coordinate 173,521 of JADLZN010010716.1, forward strand.
CGTTTTTTTGTTTCATTTGTTTTTTTTTTTTTTTTTGTTTTACCAAAAGGGTAACTTTTGGCGCAATCTAAGATACAGTAATAAAAAAATTATAGAATTAAATAATAGAGCTATAATTAAATAAATAAAAAATAGTAAATCGCTTTCAGTTCAATGTAATATTAAATTAAATTTTTTATTACCAATATATTTAAGAGAGCCAAAAAGCAAAACTAATTGAACTAAAACACGGATTAGATAAGCTAAATTTGCTTTTACATGTATGACTATGAAACAGCAGATTTTACAAACACGCCAGCTGACGGCACCAACGGTACGCCTAGAATACTCGGGGTGAACAAGGGGATGTACGGACGAGAGATAGAAGCGAGAGGAGCGCTGAGACGCGCGCGGCGAGGACCAGAGCTTATGGCCATGACGTCACGGGGTCCAGGAATGGCGGCGCTGTCTGCAGAGAGAAGCAGCCCAAAGAGCCAGAAACTTTATTCCTAACATCGCTCAGCGGCTACACGAGTTCCACCGCTGCACCGACGGCCATATCCTCCTCTTAAAGAGCCAGCGCGAGGGCGGAACCCAGTCTCAACGCTGTTACCGCTGAATTCCGACATCCCAGGCTCTATTAGTTTGCTTGACTTTGCGAGGGCCAAAAGACAAGAGCAAAGGCAGCGACTAACGGTACATAAAACAACAACAAGCGCCCCGAAACACGCTCTTTCGAGTCCGTCCCTTTCATAGAAGGATCTTACTTCTGTTTTGCTAGTTTCTTGTCTTGCTCATACACCGAAAGGCACGACACTGGCCTGATAAGGTGAAGCCACCAGCAGCTGTTTGATGCCACGATGGAGAGTTTAACACTGAGCGATGTCGAGCAGAAATATTACTCTGAACTCTTCCTTTCCTGTGATGTGGATAACACCAAGAAAGTGGCTTCCAATGGCAAAGTTCTGGACCTCTTCCGGGCGGCCCAGCTCTCAAACGAAGTGGTCCATCAGGTACAGTATGCATCTGATTCAGATGTGTGTGTCTATTAGTCAGCAGATCTGTGTTGTTATGCTTATACACTTCGGTAAGTTGAACTGATGGCTCGAGTTCATCGTTCCAGACATGCTAATAGCTCTAATGGATCATTTGGGCGATGTCAAGAGTGTTTAGACCGATCTGATGAATGAATCTCATTGTTGCTGAGTTGCACAGATGAAGGGTGATGCATCTGGAGTGTTAAACTTTGTTTCCTGCATTGTGCAAGTCTGTAGAATTATTAGTTGCGCCTGCTTCCTCTTAAATATCAGCATAAATAGTCATTTTCTGTTTTTGTCACGAGATCCATAAAAGTGATGACTCTTGAAACGTGATTTTCTCACTTATCAAAGCATTAATGCAAGGAAGAAGATTTGGGGTTATGCACAATGTGTGACCCTTTATTTTTGGTCAAAACAATCCGTTGAATTTATTAACTATATTTCAACTGATCATAACTTGTTGATAATATTTGATTTCATTCTATTCTGATTGTTTTGTGCTAGGGTTGGGCGATGTATACACACTTGGCATTCGGCCACCCACGATGTCTACAGTGAAACATCGTGATGGACGATGACAAGCGGCGGGGGGGAGGGGTGTGGGGTGGAGTTAGGGGGTGTGCCCGAAGCGTGAATCCTTATAAGGGAAAACAGGATTCCTAACACCGTGTCTACACCAGACGCGAGCGGTGCAGCGCGACACAATACTATAGAACCACTGATCTCTAATAGAGATTTATTATATATAGATCAGTCTATAGAACTCATTACAATCAGTGATGCTGTCTACACTGGATGCGGCGCAGCGCGACATGACAAATCCCCGACAGTACACTGCTGCTGCATTCTATTTATGATGTGCTGACACAAATTTCAAATGATTTTAAACGGTTGCTTTGTCGCGTGCAGTCTGTGTAGACAGACTTTAGCTGATGCGGCACGACACTACAACTGTAGACACGGTGTAATGATTGCCTGTTACATTACAGTACATAAAATTTCACTTACCACATAAACAGAGTAAGGAGAGACTGAGGACGATGGCGAATGATTTGCAGATCCTCAGTACCACTGACAAACACATAAACTTGTAAAATGTTTGGCAAGTACTGCCGCTCCATAGTATAAACAGAGTATGTGCAATCTCGAAAGTGAAACTAAAAGCGATCGTGCATTCAAAAGCACGATGCCAGGTATAATAGCGGCTCCCTGATGCTGAAATATATATATGTAGTATAATTACCCAATTATATAACTGCGAGGAAAATATTGAAATATATATATTTTCCTCACGTCTCTCGTCAAATATTGAAATATATATTTTCTCCCTTTAGGGGTTCTGCCTAAATGTCATTTTCTTTCTGAACACGGTATTGGATGCGGGAGGAATGGTGGGGGGGGGGTGGGGGGGAGGTGGGGGTCATGATGCCGGCTCAAATCGTGATGTCTGTCAGCCATCGGCGATGGATGATGGCATCGTCTATCGGCCCAACCCTATTTTGTACTGTCAAGCATCTTTTTGGAGGTTGCTGGTTTTTGAAGTGTCATAGAGTGGTGTTTGTTTCTTCACTGATGATTGGTGCACTCATCTGTTGCTACACTCAGCACTGTTAGAGCATAACAAGTTAAAAAAAAACTTGTGGTCTTCATAGTCTATTTGCTTCTAGGTTTGTGCCCTGAGTTTAGTGAAGGGGTGTGTCCATGAGTTGCTAGTGACAACTGCCCGTCTTTTTATTGTGTTGATCTTGTCTGAGCAACAGATTTATTGATCTGTAATACTGAAGTAATTGACAGGGGTCATCAAGGGCATTTCATTGAAGGTTTACATGTGTGAAATTACAAAGTTTTTTACGTGTTGTTTCTTTACTAATGGATTTTTAATGTTTTACCAGGCTGATTAACAGCTATGTATATTAACTATTATTAGTTTTCCGGGTTGAAGTGAGTTGTAATATGTATTCTGCCATTATATTGGCGATTGACCAAAGTGTTGTCTAATTCAAGAGACCCATGGTGGATAGAGCGATTGAGACCCCTTGTTACATATTGTACAAAAATGAAGTGTTGCATTCTATGCCTGGCCTATAATATCATATTATTGTATTTACATACACTACTGTCAAAAATCTATTTCAAACAGCTTCTTTGTTCTTGTTCTTTTTATCAGAGAATCCTGAAATGTATTGCGCAGCACAAGTGTTTTCAAAATTGATAATAATAAATATTTATTGAGCAAATCAGCATGTTAGAGGGTTGATAGGATATGTACAACTGATGGGATGGCTTCTAAAAATTCAGCTTTGGTGTCAAAGGAATAAATTACTTTTTAAAATTAATTTACATTTTAAATGCAGACTTGCTGAGCTGACTTTTGAACTTTTTGAGCTTATGATGCAATGTATGTGTGTGTATATACATACATGCATTTATTTATTTAATATTGGTGTACATAGTCATATACATTTACAATATATTCTATTTCAGAACTTGCATAGTTAATAAGACTATCAATTTGAGGACGGGGACAATTTTCCTTAGTGATTTAAAATTAAAAGTTAAGTCAGTCAAGAGTCTGCTTATTGTCAATTCGTATCAAGCATGTCCGCACTTTCACACAGGATGAAATGCGTTACTCTCGACCTGGTGCTATACAGATAAAATAACAGTAAGAAATAAGGTACAGATGATATATAAATACAAGAAGTAAACAACTATAGAAAATATACGCATAATAAAAAAGGGTAGAAGAAAAGATTGTAAACAAAAAAGGAAACTATATAAAGCTCAAGGCATATGGCAGATAGAGTGCAATCCAGTAAAAGTAAACAACAGTGCAGATATAATGATTGTAGTGCAAAACAATGATTTGTAGTGCAAAAGAACTTATTTCGACTGATTAAAGTGACAGTGTGTGTGTATTTGGGAGGGGGGGGGGGGAGAGTCCGTCAGAGGGTCAGAGTTCAGAGGTGCGTGGGGCAAGAGGGAGGGGGGGCAAGGCGGGGGGGGGGGGGGGGGGGGGGGGGGGGGGGGGGAAGGGAGTCAGGCTTCCGACCAGCCTGATGGATAGCTGTCCTTCAGTCGCTGCGCCTGGCTGGAGACTAAGCAGTCTCCCCCTGATGGCCGCAGGACTGAGAAGCTGTGTGGGGGGTGGGATCTATTGCAATGCAGAGGGCTTGCGGGAGACGGGTTGTGTAATGCCTGAAGGGAGGGGAGAAGAGGGCCCAACGATCTTCTCAGTGCTCTCAATATGCGTGAAGTGTTCTTGCGAAGGACGCGTTGCAGGCACCATTACCACACAGCGATGCAGCTGAGTCTCGGATGCTCTCCGATGGTGCATCTGTAGCAGGTGCACCTGATGGGGGCCGGGGCTCGGCTATTCTCAGTTGGCAGGCGGAGTAGGAGGACGCTGCTGTGCTTTCTTGGCCAGTGTTTAAAAAAAAAAAAAACTGAGTTGCGACAAAGGATTGCAGACTGTTTCATGTTCATAAATGTTCTTTCAGTTGTCTCAAATCCAGCTTGGTGCTTTTAGTGTGTGTGTGTGTGTGTGCACGCATTTGTTTGTTTGTTTAAACAGGCTTTAACTTTATTAACCTATACTCACTTCTGGTCATGCTATTGTATGTTTACCTGTGTTCTATGTTAAGGTCAGTTTATCTGATTGATAGTTCTGTTTCCATTTTTCTAGATTACTGAACTTTGCGGGGCCACGCGCCTCGGCCATTTTGGTCGGAGTCAGTTCTACATTGCACTGAAGCTCATTGCACTGGCCCAGTCTGGACTGCCCCTGCGTGTGGAGAGCCTGAACAGTGGTGGGTAGCAACAAACATTCTTAAACCCTTTTATAGCCGTTTCTGCATGTGTGTACCATATGCACCAAATCAATATGCAATATGCTCTTCAGTATCACATCCTTGTAATTTTGTAGATGCTCATTTTACAAATGAATCCATTGTGGCAGTTACAACCCATTACATAACAAGAATTAGAGGATAATCTTACTGCCACTTTGATGAAAAAGACTGAATGTGGATATTGCAAACACGAGCCATTTTTCATTCTGGTATTTAGGTTTGAGTCCTGGAATACTATGTTGTACATTTAAATTGCTTGTTTTTTTTTCTGTTGTATTTGTATATTTCTGTGAAATGTTTGTATGTGCCTTTAAGCCAAATGCAAATGCTCCTGTTTGTTTATTGACTATCATGGCTGTTCTCTATATAAACCCAGTCCCTGTCAGGAAGCCCTGTGCAAAAGCACTACATGAATTTTGGGAAGTTAGACACAAGGCCTTGTAAAAGAATGAGACATTGACAGTGGTATAAATTAGCAGGAAATAAGACCCGGCTCATAGCCTTGAAAATACTGCAAGAACACGATGACACAGTCAACAGGAAATTGCTGACAGTACCCTGAAGTTTATATAGGCCTTGAATAAACTTGGTTTCTATTGATTTCTGTTCCATTTATTTTAAAATTAGTAATGAAAGTTTTCGACCTCGGTAATCAGGGGTTTTGATTCATTTTCTGATCAAGTTAAGCAAATAATATCAGTTTGTTGACAGTATTTGTTTATTAAATCTGTCTCTGAATGCAAAAGTCTAATGTGGAGTTGTGTTTGCAGTCAGGGATCTGCCCCTCCCTCGCTTTGTGATGGGCAAGAACGAGCAGGAGACAAGGCACGCAGTCATGTTCGCAGACACAGAGAACCAGGGACCCTACTTCCCCAGACCAGGCCGAGTGCAAGCCAAAAAAGTGTCAGCGCATGAGATGATTCAGCCCTGTGTGCCCACTGTAGATCCACAGGTACTACAGAATATATTCCATATGCTATTATTGAATATGAGTGGAAATATGAAATCAGTGCATTAGGCCTTGTAAATGTAGCTAGCTAGATCTGTCACTGTTTATTATGTAGTGCACATTACATATTTATTATATAAGAATATTGCCAAAAAAGTGAAAAATCAGTAATCACTTTTTAATTTAATTCTCATTTATTACTGTTCGTTCACTTGAATAATTATTTGAATATATGTATCTGAATATACATTGAGATACGGGGGTTACTTTTTAGGCTAATATGCCATATGCCATTATTTTAAGAAAATAAACGTATGATAATATTTAACTTATTAACTTTTAACTTAAAACATTGTTTAAATAAACAGGTGTGTTCACAGTAGTGTATTTGTTTTTTGAATATTAAATGGGTATCGCCAACTGTGGAAAGCACATAAGTTTAATAATATTTTATATTGTATTTTTTTATATTTTTTTGTCATGTTTTGTTTTCAGTACATAAGTTTAATAATATTTTATATTGTATTTTTTTATATTAATTTTTTTGTCATGATTTTAGTTTTCAGTCTTTGACGCAAACTAATGCCGAGTGCACACTGCACGATTTTAGCACGATTTTTAACTCGTCGACAGGTTTTGTGAAATCGCCGACAAATGCCCGAAATCGGAGGCAAATCGGTGCTCGTGCACGCGAGTGACAATCACGCAGTGTGAATTATCAAAGACGCGATCTGAGGGAATCGCCGATGCGTCGCCGACACCCGCGGAATATTTGGCATGCTAAATATCTGGACCTGTCGGCGATTGAAAATCCTGCTGTGTGAAGTGAGTTCTGAGTGAAAAATACATTGGCGATGACCTACAGCCAATAAAAGACCAAGAATACAGGGCAGAGGGAAGTTCGGGGAGGAGTTATAGACCAGAATATCAGTATTTTAATAGATATATGAACAATTATATCATACAGAAACAAGCACAAACATTAGCTTGACCAGCCACAACATCAGCATACCCGTTACTGCAAAATTATTTACCTCCAACTCTCTTTGCAGAACACCCAATCCCTGTTCCCTGCATCTCCCTCCTGCATAATCTGTTTTTCTTTTTCTCCTTGTAGCTGGACATCAGCTCACAGACAGTTTGCGGGCTATATACAGTATATATATTTTATAATTCCAGTCTTGCTCGTGAACTCCGGTCTGACGCACTCGGGTTCTCGCGTTATTTCCTTATCACTTCTCGCGTGTGTTTTGTTGTGAAACGTAGTTTGCGTACCAGACAGAGCTGTCGGCGATTATTCCTATTGTAAAGTCATGCAGTGTGTAACCTCCTGTTGCCAATCCATCGTGCAATGTGAACATAGCAGCAACTGAATGCTACCCCAGATAGTCACGCAGTGTGAAAACAACGGCGATCCGACGAGTTTGAAAATCATGCAGTGTGAACTCTGCATAAGAGGTTTTTTTTTTTTTTAATTATTGTTATTATAGGTTATTTGTTACCATCTGGGGTGTTGTGTGGTAGTGATCTGATAACTGAAGAGTTCCATGAACTCTTTGTGCCAAGGCAGTTAACTTCAAGATGCTTCATAGAGTCTCTGTATTAAGTGTACTGGTTTGCATCTGTAAAATGGCTATTTGTTTACTTCAGCATGTATCTCTGCTGTTCCAAGGTCATCTGTTTTGCTGGAGGTCTGTAAAGTTACTAAGTAATTAATTTTGTTTATCTCTGGCTCCAGCCGGACACCACATCTCCTGTAGTGTCACCGCACCAGTCCCCTCCCACTTCGCCCCATGCCTGGAGGAAGCACAAACGCCAGGCCAGCGGTGGAAACGTCGACAGACAGCCCTCAGTGCCAGGAGTTGTTTGGCCACCTTTTAGAGAAGCACAGCCAGGTACTCAATGTTTAATAATACAGTCATGTACATTGTTTAGGTCACACAATAACCCTTCTAACATTAACAAACAGTATATTATATTATTATAATGCAATATTTAATGTAGTAATTATTTATTAATTAAAGTGATTATAAAGTAGGCAATTCTAACTTAAAGATCAGTTATACTTACAGATGTTTGATATTAAATGCCACATGATGTACTGGATTCTTCCTAAATTTTCAAGATGTGTAGTTTCTTAAATTGATTCATTCTTATCCTTTTTTTAACTGTTATCTGTTTCTCTTTCTTTCCTCTCTCTCTCTTACTGTGTCTTGCCTAAGGACCAGTTACAGGTGATGGGATGTGGTCCGCCCATTCACCCCCTCCTGTCCAGGAAAGTTGGGTCAGTTTTACAGACACGCCCCCCTCCAGCACACTTCCAATGCATCCCCCCTCAGCTCAGGTAATGCAATGTGGGCCTCCATGTATACATTTGTTATGTATACAACATAATCTGTCACCACTGGCCTGCTGTAACCAAGGCTTCTGTGGCAGAACAGATGTTTACGTTTGTGTTAACAAAAGCAGACTTTATTAAATATTTGCCAAGCCCAAATGAATGCATGTTCAGAGAATTACCGGTCATACAAGAAATTTGAAAACAAAGTAGTTAAGCCGTTTTTTATGTTGTTTAAGCTGTTTAAAAAAAAACACAGTTGAAATCTTCAGATTTAAAATTAATAAGCAGCACAACTGTTTTCAAACTTGATAGTAGTAAGGGAATGTTTCTTGAACACCAAATGTTTCTTGAGCATATTAGAATGATTTCTGAAGGATCATGTGACACTGAAGACTGAAGATTCAGCTTTGCCATCACATGAATAAATTACATTTTATAATAAATAAAAACATTATTTTTTTATTGTAATAATATTTCACTATTACAGAAAATCTTACAAACTCCAAACTTTTAAACATTAGTGTACATAATATAAGTGTATTACAAAATTTAATTCTTATTTTTCCCTTCCTTTTCTGCTCCAGCCGGAGAGCACGACAGTACGAACTGTGCCATCTGCAATGACCACAAATGAAATCCAAAGACAGATCAGCGGTTATGATGACCCCTGGAAAATCACAGATGAGCAAAGACAGTATTACATAAACCAGTTTAAGACCATTCAGGCTGATCTCACTGGTTTAATCCCTGGTTAGTGAGACCTTGTTTTGAACAGTAACTGCCTTTATGCTGTTTTCTGTTTTGAATTTACCAGCCTAAAAATGTATCCATTCTCTATTGTTCAGGCTCAGCCGCGAAGGAATTCTTTACAAAGTCGAAACTGCCTATTCTAGAACTGTCTCACATTTGGTAAGTAGTTTTACATGAGTTACACTGTCTCTCTTTGTTCATTTTGGATGACCTTGGTGTAGATTGTCTGAAATAGATGTGTAACCAAGAACTCATGCATATGTTGCCACTCCTTAACAGCATCAGTTGATAATCTTAGCCATTTGCATTCGATTTGTTAATGCCCTGTCTTTAAAAAAAGGAAGTTGTCCCCGTCATCTGTTGTTTTTTTTTTTGTGCCTTAAAATATTCATCTTACCTGTATTGACTGACCTGCTTTACCTTGCAGGGAGCTATCAGATTTTGATAAAGATGGTGCATTGACCCTGGATGAGTTCTGTGCTGCGTTTCATCTTGTGGTCGCTAGAAAAAATGGTTATGACCTTCCTGAAAAGCTACCCGAGAGCCTAATGCCAAAGCTTATTGACTTGGATGACTTGGCAGGTAAGCAGAAAAGCCTCACGCCAACCAGAGCTTCAAATTGGGAAATATGCAGCTCAGTTATTTCTGAACGTTCTGCATACAGAGTGCTTCCTTAAAACCTTTTCTGAATATGATATGTGCAAAGTGACGTTTCCAAATACACAGAGATATATGAAGAAATACTTCTGTAGTGTAATTACACAGGGTTTCCGCGTTGTATCAAATTTAAGGCCTTAAAAAATCTTAAAGGGGTCATATGATGCGATTTAAAATGTTCCTTTCTCTTTGGAGTGATACAAGCTCTTGGTGCATAAAGAAGATCTGTAAAGTTGCAAAGACTAAAGTCTCAAATCCAAAGAGATATTCTTTATAAATGTTAAAATTCAGCCACCCCTACCTAAAACGGCTCGTTCTAACACACCCCCACATACCTACGTCACTATCTGGGAAGATTTGCATAACGCCGCCCAAATGTTCACGCAGAGAAAGAAGGCATAACTTTTATTCTCGCTGTAGTATTGTTGCCACAGGCATCACAATATGGTAAGGGACGTAACATTTCCGTCACACGCTTGAGGAATTCGGCCAATCACAACGCATTGGATAGATGGCCAATCAGAGCACACCTCGCTTTTCAGACCGAGGAGCTTTGTAAAAAACGACGCGTTTCAAAAAGGCGGGGCATAAAGGAGCAACAATAATGTACAGTATGTGGAAAAAAATTTTTTTTTTTTTTTTTACCTTAAACCGCATAAACTCATTTAATTACACCAAATACACAAAAAAATGTTATTTTTAGCAACATCATAGACCCCTTTAATTATGATTTCAAGAGGTCTTAAATTGGGGCGGAAAGGACCAGAATTGCGATAGGTCAATGCTGACGATTAAACTTCAAAAGGTATGTTTATGAAATAAAACATGGGATGCAATTACAAAGTCCTGTGTGCGATGCCTGCTGTTCTGGCTGTTACCGGGGAAACAGTTATTTTATACCAAACGCTTCCACCTGCTGTCCGAGAAGAATGAGCAGTTTCAATAAAACTGTTGTTTTGGTAGCAAAGTCCGACCAATGCAAAAATGACCATGTTTTACCTGCAAACACGCCAGAGCTTAGAATTGAATGGTGGATCGATAAGAAGACAAGCATTATGAAAATTCTAAACAGTATAGGGTGTGGGATAATTCGTAATTGTGTTTAAAGAGTGCGATTGGTATTATTGAGTATATCGCGGAAAAGCAAACAAAACACTACAGAGTGAGGGCATACATTACGGGATGAAGTCTAGCAAGGTTAGACTAGTGCAAACGGCGCATGTATAGTGAGTTCTTCACTGCATTCATCAGTCTATTAAATGCTTTTAGAATATCACATCAATCAAGATAGGGGACAGAACTTATATATTTAATCATTTTCATATAGTTATATCACACAAGAGTGACTTGTTTTTCTCAAAAGTAAGCATGATTACAACTGTCTATGATTTTATACAAACGTTCAAAAACATAGAAGTTAATCATTAAGAGACTTATGGTTTAGGACACCGTATTTCTGTTTTTGCTTATTTCTCCAAACACAAACATTACAACACACAGCCACAGCGATGTTTTGTGTTCTCTGCGCAAAACGACGGTGTTTAGTGTTGAAAGAATCCAAACCGTGTAAACAGGGATCCTCAAATCTGGCCCACGAGATCACTTTCCTGCAGAGTTTAGCTCCAAACCTAATCAAAACACACCTGAGCATGCTAATCAATGTCTTCAGGATGATTAGAAAATCATAGGTAGGGGAGTTTGATCAGGGTTGGAGCTAAACTCTGCAGTACATTGGCCCTCCAGGGCAAGATTTGAGGAACCCTGTGTACTAATTGGGTTCAGTCGCAATGACCGCTTAACAGTGACGCTGTCACATACTGGCGGTTTTAATTTCACATTTTAAAGTATCTTTTCATTTTTTAAATAGTTTCAAATATCAGTATTCAACGTTTTTTTTTTAATATATCAAAACATTATTTATTTATGCATTTGTAATTGCAGGTTAGAGTATTCCATGTCCCTCGGAGCTGAATTAAACAGTATGTAAATACATCTAAATTGGTGGTTCAGTGGTAGAATTCTCGCCTGCCACGCGGGAGACCTGGGTCCGATTCCCGGCCAATGCAAGAACAGCCTCCTTTGTAGGGAAGTCGTGGCCTAATGGTTAGAGAGTCAGACTCGTAACTCAAAGGGTTGTGGGTTTGAGTCTTGTACCGGCAGGGATTGTAGGTGGGGGAAGTTAATAACCAGCGCTCTCTTCCACCCTCAATACCACGACACACCGAATGTCCCGCCGGGAGGCGCAGACAAAAAATGGCTGCTCCGTTGTGTGTGTGTGTGTGTTTGTTCACTGCTGTGTGTGTGCACTTTGGATGGGATAAATGCAGAGCACTAATTCCAAGTATGGGTCACCATACTTGGCCACATGTCACTTCACTTTCACGTTCACCAAATGCCATTCCGATGTGCAGCCTATGTTTCCTCGGCATGGCAAAGATCAATTTTGTTGATACTGATTTCATTTGCTTGGTAACCGCCCAAATGCAAGAATTTGACACAAAAGATGGTGTACACTTTTAGAAAAAATGGCTTAAAGTTAAAAATGCCCATAAAACTTGTTGGAAAAGATGAATTAATATCTCTGCTGTGAACTGACCACACAGAATATGAAGAATATCAAAAAATTCAGGAGTCAGCTGTTAGCACAATTAGAGATAAGATAGCAGCACAATAACACACTCTATAGCAAAATATTGTCTAATTATTGTTATCGATAAAATCCCAGAAAATTATCGAGATATCATTTTTTGTCAATATCGCACACCCCTAATTTGTTATTTAATTGATATTATAATTTATTGATGATAATTGTTTAAATATTTAAGGTTATCATTTTATAAAACGTTCGTTTTTTTGTGAAAATTTGTATCTGACGTAAGATTTAAGCTTATTTACAGGCACTTACGTTTAATATTGTATTATAGACATTGCCCTACCCCGCTCATATGGTAGTAATTTTATTGGCGGTCTTAAAAAAGGTCTTAAATTTGAGCTTAAAAATAATGCCAGAAAACTGTTACAGTAATTTTTTGTGGCACTGGGTGTCTATTTGGACAAATGCACTACCATTCAAAGGTTTGGGGTCTCTTTTTTTTTTTTTTAAGTTAATATGGTTGTTCAGCAAGGGCACAGTAAATTGATTGTAACTGACAGTAAAGACTTTCTTTGTTACTAAAAAAATCTGTTTCAAATAAATGCGGTTCTTTTGAACTTGCTATCCATAATAAAAACACATTTTAAACAAAAACTTTAAGCAGCCCAACTGTTTTCAATATGAATAATGAACATGAATAAATCTGAAAATTCATCTTTGCCATCACAGGAATTAATTAAATTTTAAAACATTCAAATAGAAATGTTATTTTAAGTGGTATTACGGTTTTACTGATTTTTGATCAAATAAATACAGCCTTGGTGAACATAAGACACTTCTTTCAAAAACATTAAAAAATGTTATCAACCCCATTTTTTTTAACAATAGTTCAGTTATTGTGGGGATTGTCATATTCTTTGTGTTATTTTACATAGGCACATTTTAAACACAACTGTGTTTTTAACATTTTCTTATAACCAGGCTCACTACAATAGTAAAAACACTAAAAGTGCTAAAAGCTAAAATGTCTTTCAATCTTAAGTTTTTGCCCTAACCAGCTAAATGTTCTGGGTTGCAATAAACTGATTTTTAAATCTCAGTCTTCATAAGTACATATAAAGTCTAAAAAATGTTGCAGTTGGTTGTGATATATTGTTACTTCTCAGCATTTTAGTTTCATTGTAGACCGAGAATGAACTTGCTTCTCATTACAATATTCTAATAACAGCTTGATAGGAAGTGAGCCTGTATCTTAGCAACAGTTTTCGCATATTAAAATAGAACATAGAATATGCCCTTGGGACCCTGAGAGTCCTTGTGAAGTTTTATGATGTTTATGACCTTTAGATGCAATATTATTCTGCTGATTCCATATTCATGCTGAATGATGTTCAGGTGTCTGCATAAGTTCTTTATTGTCTGTCTGTCTGTCTGTCTGTATGTTTCAGGAGTTCCAGAACCTGCCACTGAGGTGGACTTTTCTGCTTCTCCTGTGGAGGTCACTCCAAATAAGTCTCCTTCCATGCCTTCCCTGAACCAGAACTGGTCTGAGCTCAATCAAAGCAATGAGGTTTGGACTTTGGTGTTCTCAATGTACCCTACCTCTTTCACTCTTTTTTATTTTGTAGTTCTGTCTGCCTTTCTTTATGGGGAAATAAAACTAATACACTTCTCCAGACATGTAACACTCTCATGAGAATTGTTGTGACAGTTAATTCTTCACTGTTTTGTTGGGAATGTGGCAGCCTTGTAGTCAAAACTGCTGACCTGAAGTCACATTTTTTAAAGTCTTAGATTAACCTCCTGAAATACTTTTAATGGAATACTCCATAATATAACACATTTCAGAGTGAAACAAAATATTCAGTGGGAAACAATGGCAGGATTTGATTGGATCATGTGTGTAAATATTATAATTTTATTGGTTGATATTATTTTTCAAGGTTAGGTCAGCTTGAAACCAGAAAAAGTTGTACACATTTTAAAATAAAATATGATGAAAAGTAACATGTTTCTATGATATCCCATTATTATGATATCCCAAATCATACTTGGTAAATAATTTTGACAATTCATATCAATTCATATCAAAATGATGAGATACTATGTCATAATTATGACATGTCAGAATTATGAGTTAAGAAGTCAAAATTATGATTTCAAGCCAATTTTATGTCATCATTATGACACTGTGTCATGGTTTCAAATTTTTATTTCAAAATCATGATTTACCAAAGCACGTTTTTTCCCCCCTTATATAGTAGAAATGGGCTTCCAAACATTTACCTACAGAATAATTGTTAAATATTGCAAAATAGGACTGGAGACATTTAAGACCGCAAAAAGGGTCCATTTTGATTTCGTGTTGGATTTCAGTTCATTTTGAAAATTCTTATTTTATTTGAATATTAAATGCTTTTTCCTATCCCAGCTTAATAGGTACTAAGTAACTTTAATTGAGAGTATTGGTTAATTTCTAAAAAAAAAATAAATAAATAAATAAAAAAAGGCTCTAGGGAGCTTGAAAAATATGTGTTTAGAGATCCGACCGGTCTGACATGGACTATTGGCTCAACCAATGGCAGTGGAGTTTAGGCCAGGAATATCTGTTTGGGACCATGACAGCGGGAGATGGGAAGACTGTTAAAAAAACCTGTTAACGTAGTCATTCCTTTTTGTAGTTTTAATGGATACACTTTTAACACTCATCTTTAACAGGGCTGTGTTTCCCAAAAGCATGTAAGCCTAAGCAACAAGGAGCAACGACAACTTAGGCTTATGAGATGAGGGCGTGTGTCCAAAACAGGGGTGCGTTGTCGAGGAGCAGGGGGGGGTGCCATGTAAAAAAACTCATTTATTTTTGAAATTGCTACAATGTCAAAAAAGAATTATTATAAAAGACCATTTATGATGTCACCCATTTAATTAGAGCATGCACCGAAATTTCGGCTGACGAACATGAGGTCACGGCTCAGGTTCACTTTCCGTGTGTGACGCATCTGCGTATAGTCACGCTCTGGCGTGTGCTCCGCTCAGTCGCTCCACGCGTATACCGTTCATGCTCATCGGAACTGCAAAGTCCACTCAAAAATTTAGCCGACAGGAAACATGGATGTAGTACAGTATTACAGTACAGTCTGCAATAGCCCTACTGTGTTGTAACATGATGTGTGGTATATGGGCATATCTGGTAACGCTGCCCTCTCATTCATTGATCTGCTAACCGCTATGTTATGCTCGCGTGTTCTGATAATAATAGCTTTCTAGGACTAACATTATTTGGATAATTGGTAAAAAAAAAAAAACTTATATCTACCCTACTGTTAGACCGTCGTTATTTTTTTTTGTGCTATCAATTAATTTCTTTATTTGTTCTTTTTTTATTACTGACTGCTTGCTTGTCATTTTTTATTAAATTCAAAGTTTTTAAATCAATCTATCTCGTGCTACTGCACCAAATTTACCCCACTGTAAAATTAAAAAAACATTGAGTGAGCAAAAATTTGTGAGATGGCTAGTTATAATGGTAATTAAACAACGTTTACATATGTTTACATTAAAATCTGTCATATAAATTGGTCTCTTCATTAGAAATTAGCCTACTGATTGCCACCATTGATGGACAACATTTTTTAATAATATTAAAAATATCTGTATGACATTATATTCTGCAGTTCTTCCCTGTTGTACCGAATATCTATACTTTTCAAATGATCATATCAAAGTTAGAAATTCAAATATTGTGACAAAATAAATTTTGTAGGGTGCCAAAAGTTTGTTAAAATTTCCAAAGGGTGCCGCGACTAAAAAAAAGTTGTGAAACACTGATTTAGGGAAACGCAGCCCAGGTCAGTACGTTTTGATCTACAAGATCTAATTATTGGGGTTTCTCTTTTGATGACTACAGCCTGTTTCTTCTAAGCTGATCCTCGTAATAGGGAAATAAAATGTGACATTCTACCTCTCAGCCTATAAGGTCATTAGGAAGACAATTGGTCCTCTGTGGACACCAGAGAGAATGCAACAGTACAATGCAGGACAAATCACGGGGTTCTCCAAACAGTCAGAGGGCGGAAAGGGCACTCTGTTGTTGTATTATGACCTCTGTTTGCTTGTGTGAGGAGTGGAGTTGCTCCACCTTGTTGACATGTCTCTGCTCTGTCTCTCCAGCAGTGGGAGACTTTTAGCGAACGCTCCTCAAGCTCACAAACTCTGACCCAATTTGATTCTAACATTGCACCAGCTGACCCTGTAAGTCAATCACTCAGTGCTGTTTCATGATTAATGATATTCATTAACCCAGTACTCTGTAAATTCTCTCTGAGAGCGCATGTCCTCAGGATAAATTCACAGCCACAGTGCCATCATCAAATGATTCATTTTTGTTTTTCTTTTGCTTGCTGAGCTTACCGGTAATTCTTTCATGCTCTTTCTCTCATACTGTATCATGTAATCCAAGTGATGACTCTGCTGGCTGTCCTTTGATGGTGTTGTGATAAAATATTTGTTTAGTTACTCCGTGTCAGGTTCTTAACTATTCCTTGTTCTTCTTTATGACTGAGATGATAAATCTTCATTAGGAACACAGTTGTAGTTGTGCGACAGCAGCGGTTAATGTGCTTGTTTCATTGTAGGATACAGCAATAGTCCACCCTGTGCCCATTCGTATGACACCCAGCAAGATCCACATGCAAGAGATGGAGCTCAAGAGAACTGGAAGTGGTGCGTCCGTTTATGTGCATTTTCAGTGCAAACTCAATTTTTGGTTTTATTCTCAAAACTCAAAGTATTTTATTGTTGTTATTTTTGATGTATTCTCCATCTTAATCACTATTGCTCATACTTGAGGTTAGGGGTATAGAATTGTTTTAGATTTTTCACCCTGAAATGACCTGCATTGAATAAAGGATTAAAGGCCGTATTTGGCATATCACAGAGACTTAGGTTTAGGCTTTATTTGACCAGAACACCTTTTTATAGTGTATTAATACAGTCAGATGTGCAGAAGCGCCAATGTTTTTTTTTTTTTATTTTTATTTTTTAAGAAAATGTACAACCTGAGTTGTTTATAGGACATGTAATTTTCCGTCTAGAAATAGGACTTCCCTCTATAGACTTTCTTCCCAATCTATCATTAACATACACTATCATTTAAAAGTCTGGGCTATGTAATATTTTTTAAATGTTTTTGAAAGAAGCACCTCTTATGCTAATCTAGGCTTAATTTAATCAAAAATACAGTAAAACATTACTATTGTGAAATACTATTACAATTTAAAATAAAATAGTTCAAACAATAACTATGTTCTTTAATGTACTTTAAAATGTTATTTATTTCTGTGATGGCAAAGCTGAAAATATTCCAGTCTCTAGTGTCACAAAACCACAAACCAAGCATAACAACCCACAAACCCAACCATGTCCACAACAACACATGACCAACCAAACACACTCCAACAAAACCAACCCAAAAAGCCATCAAAACACACAAACAAAAAAAATCAACACCATTTACCCAACAACCCACACAAAACACAACAAGACAAAAAACACAAAAACAAACAACACAAAACCAACCAAAGACCACACAACCACCACACACCAACAAAAAAACAACCACACAAAATAAACAAACACACAAACAAACACAACCCCACCCAACAAACAACATCAACAAACACACCAACCAACATCAAAACACACACCAAACACAAAACAAAATACCACAGAGAAACACACACACGCAAACAACATAAAAACACACAATCAACAACCATTCTTTACACCACCAACACAAAGCAAAAACACACAGACAAGGGCACAGCAACCAAAACAAACAAACCACCATTACACCAAACATAAACAAAAAAACACAAATCACCCAAAACAACAACCCACAAAAAAAAAAACCACAAAAAACCAAAAACCAACCACAAAATCACAACACAACTCAACAACAACATCACAAACACAACAAACAACAAATCAATCAAACATCAACACAAACCAAACCAACACCCACAAACCAATCACAACAAGCAGCAAACAACAACCAACACAAAAAACACACCAAAACAACAACAACAACGAAACTCAAGTAAACAACAATGCCCACAAAACAAACACCAAACCAGACACACACCACCTCAACACACCAACCACATGTTCCGATATGTACTCAACAAATTACCATACCACATTTTTTTCAAACACACAACAACACATCACAAAACACCATAAACCACAACCAAACAAAACAAACACAAAAACACACCCACAGACACAACCACAAATCACAACCAACCACTACCAAACCAACCAAACAGCAACAGCACACACAAAACCACAATCACCACACCAACCAACACACAACTACAACACCAGACAAAACAACAATTGTTTAACACACCAAAAACACAACAAAAACAGACACAAAACAACAACCCAACGACACACAAACCAACCGAAACACGCCCAACACCATTAAACAAACATCACAAACAGACACAAGCCAAACACAACACAGTTTTTTAAACCCAACAAACAAACACCAACACACACCACCATTTTTAAAACATTGTAATACACAATTACCACAGGAACACCTACCCACCCCCATCACGAAAAAAACCACAAGGAAACATCCCAAACCCCGACAACACCACCACAAACACAACCACACCAACCCCAAAACACAAAAAAAGAAAAAAAAAAAAAAAAAAAAAAAAAACGAAAAAAAAAAAAAAAAAAAGAAAAAAAAAACACAACAAACCACAACCACAACCAGCCAAAACACACACCCACAACAAACAAACACCACCAAAACACACAACAAAAACAAACACACAACAACACCACATACCCAACACACAACCAACATACAACCACATAACAATAAACTCACACCCATTTTTTTACAATCCACGACCACAACCACACCAAACGACACCCAAACAAGACCAAGAACCCAACCCAACACCAACAAAACCCACATCAACACTAAACCACACAGCAAACAATCACAACCACATTTACACACACACACCAACAACACAACACAAACAAACAACACAACCAAACCAAACACAAACCAAAACAACAAAACAAACAACAACACAACACACAAACACACAAAGAAAAAACACACATGTACACATTTTAATATACTGATTTGTGATCAAGAAACATTTCTTATTATCAGTGTTGAAAACAGTTGTGCTGCTTAATATATTTTTTAAACCATGAATTTCTTCAGGATATTTCAATAAATAGAATCTTTGACAGAAGTGAATTTATTTGAAATGGAAAATATTTGAAACAATGTAAAAATCTTTACTGTCACTGTTGAATAATTGAATGCATCCTTGCCAAATGATTTAAAAAAAAAAAAAATAATAACTTTTTAACTGTAGTGTAGTTACTAGATGGATGGATGTAATAATTTGATTTTAAACTAATTGAATTACTTACTCTTGGTTTTACAGATCACACACATCCAACAAGTCCATTAATGGCGAAACCACCAGAACTTTCTGATGAGACCAAGTTAGCAGCAACTATTAAGTTTCCTGGTACCACTGTTGGTAAGTACATCTGGGCTATTCAAGCATTTAACTGATTGACAGGAAATCTTCTCCCATAATTCATTCAGAGCCATTACCCTTCCTTCTTACAGGAGATGGCTATAGCAGTTCAGATTCATTTACATCTGACCAAGAGCCCATTTCCAGTGCTGTGAACAGACAAAGGTACTTAACGTCCTTTGCAGGACTTTGTTCTTTGATGTTTGTGTTGTTGTAGCTAGAAGAAAAGCTCAGATTAACATGAATTAGATTTGGAAATAATTTAGTTTAGAAATTATTTACTTTAGATTCCATTTTTTAAATAATATCGTGTTATCATGCGAGGACTGGGATAGGGAAACGCTGGGTTAGAACATGGTGTGACATTTCCAGTCAAAAAGTATTTACAGCTCGTGTTATTACAGGTCTCACTCTGGCACTTCTCCGGAAGGACTGAAGGTTGTGGCTCCGCCCCCGCCTCCACCCCGCCCCCACGCCTCTCACTCACGCTCCTCCTCTCTAGACATGAACAGAAACTTTGCTGCTGTCCCTGCAGGTATGCATGCACACAAACTGTTATCAGGTAACTCATTGCTTCATGTTTCGTTGGGGTGCGGTTAGGAAAAGCTGAAGTTCTCTTTTGTATTTACTTCTCCATCAGGTCCGCAGCAGCCGGGTGTAGTTGCCTTTCCCCCAGCAGTGCCTCCCAGACCACTGCCTACACAGGTATAGCCCAGTGGTTAGCAATTCTGTATAAACTGCTTTCAGATAATTAGATAACTATTACACGTTCTTTAGAAGAGTCATTCAATATGTAATGTTCAAATCCCCAGACATCAGTGCCACATGGTCACCGTTCGGTTGAGGGAGATGGTCTTCCAGCACATACCAGCACGTCACCCCATCAGATGCCAGAACAGCCCAACTTTGCTGACTTCAGCCAGTTCCAGGCTTTTGCTGTCGACCAGCCGGCAGATGATGGAGAGAATACATCTGACAGTGGACAGGTACAAATGGAGTCATTTATTATGATGACGACAGATTATGAAGGAAAATCTTTTTTGTGATGCAAAAAATATGCACAGATGCACTTCAGCATGTATTAAGTAAATGTTACATTTCCGATAAAGAAATGTATATACACTACCCTTCAAAAGTTTCGATTTTTTTAAATGATCACCAAGACTGCATTTATTTGATCAAATCATTCTAATATTCTTATTTGGTGTTTAAAACATTTCTTATTATTATCACTAATGAAAACAAAACAGTTGTGCTGCTTAAAATTTTGTGGAAACCGTACCTTTCTTTCTTCAAAAAAAGGCTCATTGACCCTACACTATTGAACTGTTGTTTAATGCATATGTATACATGCAGGCAGAAAGATGTGCAGAAACCACCGGGACGATGAAAACAGCAAAGAATGACATTCAGTCAGAGGAACGAAATGCAACCACTGTCAACTCTGTAAGCCATTCTCTACCAACCAATCTTCATATTGCATATTACTTCAGCATTATAATCGCTCAGTGTATGTTTTTGACAGGCCAAAGTATCCACTCCATTGGCCCCACCCCCTAAACCCGTTCGTCGAAGACTGAAATCAGAAGATGAGCTCAGACCAGATGTGGAGGACCTTCCGCAAAAATCTAACGTCATAGCCACTGTTCTAGCAACCCAGCCCTCAATTCCACGGTAAGGTCGTCAGTCACTCCACCAGGAGAGAATATGGAAAATGTTATTTTATTTACTTATTTTTCTATTGATTGTGGCATTATTTTCACAAGTAAGCAATAAAAATAAAATGTCAATACAGTTATATTTTTATTACTGTATGTTGCAAAATAAATAAAATAATCCAAATACACATAGGAGTAATTTAATTAAAAATAAATAAATAAATATTATAAATAAATTTACAATCTACTATAATTAATTTTATAATTTATTTATTTTATATAATAAAAATAAAATAAATACGAATACATATTTATAGATGAACATTAATAAAATGCAATATATGTATAAAAATATAGTATCTTTTTTCCCCTTATATATGTACTGGAGTTTTTGTTGAGAGGTTTGCCCAGCGATGTTCACAATGTTTGCTTGTACCCTAAAGCATGCTTCCTCTTCCTGTTCTGTTTAAAAACAGGTCTATCGGTAAAGATAAGAAGGCCATCCAAGCTTCCATTAGAAGAAACAAAGAAACGAATACAGTTTTAGCCAGACTCAACAGTGAATTACAGCAGCAGTTGAAGGTATTGTGAGATGTCATTGAATGTGACCACATTTTTTTTGTTTTTCATAAACAAGTGTTCAAATGTCTGACAATTTGTCTTTTTCCAAATTTTGTCTTCTTGGGACCTGCTAGAAGAAAGAATATCGCTTGAAGTGCAACTGGAACAGCTTAGACCTTTTTCGCATTTGTAAACATGTTGTGTGTCGCTTCAATGAATGTTTGTGTGTATGAAAGAGTGATTACCCCAGTTTTTCTTTTTCTTTTCTTTTTTTTTTTTTTTTTTTTGGTGGGTCTGTGGATCCTCGGCAGATTCCATTTCACCCGTCTCCACTCCTCTGCTGACTGTGGGAGAAGACACACTCGCTGCTTCCTCCAGACTGTTCTGTCTCACACAGCCATTCAGAGGGATGGGGTCCAGAAACATTATCCGTTATGGCACTTTGATGAAACAGAAAGTCTGAGTGGTTGTATGTGTAATACCCCAGACATTGCAGGTTATGTTTAGTGTGTGAGGCAAGAGCCTGACGTCATGTCCGGCAGGAGGCTGTAATTCTGGTAAACATGAAGGAGCCTTTTCCCCTCCTGTTCTCCAGAGTCCCGAGGCAGCTTGTCATGTTCTTCCATGTTAGAGGCACCTGTGTGTGCTCAGACAATCATGTTAGGCCATGCACTGGTCGTACAGAGGGGAGAACTGATTTTTGGGAGATCATACTATTTCAGAAGTACGCTTTAGAAACCTGATTCTGACAGGCACTTGTTAAAGGGACAGTTCACTCAAAAATTACAATTCTTTAGTTTTTTTTATTCGCCTCATGTTGTTATAAACCCATATGACTTTTTTTTTTTTAATTTTTAAATAATATTGGTTGCTGATCTTTTTCAGATAATGACAGTAAACAAGGACTGGGGATTTCAAGCTCCAATAATACAAAAGATGCTCCAAAAAAAGTGTGCTATATTGAAATGATTTCATGGTCATATGATTGGTTTTGCAAGGAACAGACACTGAGTGTTTGTTGTGTAGTGTTCTTCTGCTGCGACTGAATCATTGAGTTGAACTTGAGCACTGGATCAGTCAAAATTGTGAATGATTCATTCTTTTTTTTTTTCTTCTGGATAATCTGAATCTTTGAAAAGTTTCAAACGAATCAAATTAATCTTATGTTTACAACTCAGACAATTTAAATTTCAGTCTGTTCCTCGTGCAAAAGCTATTTTATGGCTTTAATAATTAGAAATATAATGCAAATGCTGTATGGGATACTTTTACGCTGCTTCTGATTGTAAGCCATCTCATTATATTAAAAAGAGTGACCAGGATATTCTCCAAAAATTCACCTTTTGTGTCACATGAAAGAAAGACAATCTTATAGGATTTGAGCAAATGACAGAATTGTTATTTTTGGATGAACTGCCCCTTTAATATTTCTTCCTCACCATACCGGTGGACTGTATGGCATATCTGTGCGTGAGAGAGTTTGAGGACAACAGGTATGACATCAAAAACTGCTTTCTCTTTTCGTCTCTTACACGACACTCTGTGTGTTCAACCTCATTCAACCTTGTACAGTCTTTCACCCCAGGATGGCAGGTGTCCCTCTCTCAGTCTCAAACGGTACATCATCTGAACCAGTCCTGCATCATACCTTGGACATGCATTATATACGTAAACTGAACCTAAAACAATGACTGCACTTTCCTCCCCCTTCGGCTTTCATTTGTCCCTTTTCTCGTTCACTATTTTTTCATGTCCCGTCACAGTCCATTTTGTATAAAGGCTCTAACGATGCAAACCAACTCGTTTGTATCTGTACGTCTGAACTATATGTGCCGTTTTTGTTTGTTACATAGACTTTTGCGAACCGTCCGTTTTTTGTTTTGACTGATGTCGGTTTTTTCTTTACTCCGCTTTCAAGCCTTAGACGGTGCTATGTACGTTCCTGGTGTGCTGTTTTCACAGTAATTTGTCCCTCTGCCCATTTAAATCAATGCGAGGCCTTTTCTCCCTCTGTTCAGGCTGATTAAGTATCATGTATGTTTTATATTGTATGAATACACACCTTTTGAGCTCATATGTAATTTCATTAATTGCTGACTACAGCAAATATCTATTAATTGCTTATGTATGCTGTGGGATCATAAATGTTAACTGCATGGATGTGTCCTGCAGAAGAACTAGCAGCTGTGTGATTTTACACAAAAAAAAATAAAATGGCACATATTTTATAATTTTTCCTTTTTTGTCAGCGCTCCAACTGTTTTCCAGTATTCCATAGTGCTTTAGAGTCAACTCTAAGCGTCTTTCGAGTGAGTCTAAAGTGGTGAGTTCAAAAACACTGATTAATTTTTCGCTTAATCATTGATTTGGTTCAAAAACCCTGCTTCTGTAAGTGTTTGCTAGTTATACCCGAGAGGGTGATTCCGTTTTGACTTTGTTGTGCGGAAAAACTCGCAATAATTATTTCGACAAATTATCGTCTAAAAAAGTTGCTTTCCAACTTTTTGTTTGTTAATTGTGTTGTTAGCAATATCGCCTCTTCTGGGGGGCAGGGTGGATCGAGAGTGGGGTTCAAAGTCTTCACTGGGCCCGTTGCGGTGGCATGAGTTGAAATACCGGTTGCAGTAGTTATTGAAGAAAAAACAATTGAACCACCTAACGGCTCTTCATGCGGAATTATGCAGATAATTAAAACTATACATTGTTTTGATCCTCTATCCAGGGGTGCCCAAATTTGGTTCTGGAGGGCCGGTGTCCTGCAGATTTTAGCTCCAACTTGCTTCAACACACTTTCCTTCAAGTTTCTAGTATGCCTAGTAAAAGCTTAATTAGCTGGTTCAGGTGTGCTTGATTATAGTTGGAGCTAAACTCTTCAGGACCCCGGCCCTCCAGGACAGAGTTTGGACACCACGGATCTTCTGTATTATCTGAGCAATAGACATTGTTAGTTTAGATGGTGTGTATTTAATGCGGAGGAAAATGAGGCTGTGTTAAAGGTCCTATTTATGAAGTAGTAGATTACATTTTCACAACTGTTGTTTTCCCCAGTACAATCCATTTAGCAAAGTGCTTCTGTTCATCGAGCCTCATTTTCGTGTCAAAAATGAATATTTGGCTCTACACTGATGTCTACAATCTAAAACCACATTAAAAATATAATTTAAACCTAAATATTTTAGGATAAAGAGTATCAAGAATAGAAGTCTTATATATTTATATTTTATAATTATATGTTCAGATTAATTATTCATTATATTAACACATTCATAATTTATGCAGAAGCCATTAATCCAAGGGTAAAATTTAATTTTCTGTGATGGCAAAACTTGTTACCATGCAGAATGCAGAACAGCACAGAAATTATTTTATTTTTAAGTGCAATTAATAATAAGGTTATGAATTACTTGCATGCTCTCAGAAGAGATGCATCTTCAGTCCTGTTTTAAAGCTTCCTGCTTTGTTTGGATGGAGACTGGAAGTTCCACCAGTGGAGGAAATAGAGTGAAGGTTATAGAAGGTGCCTTTTTATCTTTATTAAAATATGTCTGAAAATCTGCAGTGTGAAATTGTCTTGCTATGCTGGAAATGTTACACCACATATCTTTTAGCTCATTAAGAGTTGAGGGAAAAAAGGGGAGTTTTGAGTTTTATTGGTATTTGACAATGTACAGTTGACTATAAGTTCATAAGCAACTTCTATACAATGGGGCCTCTGAGTGTTAAGCAGGATGAAACAGCAGGAATAATGCTAGACAAAAGACATCCAGCTACATGAATACAACATCTCTCAATATTATAATTCTAATTCATAAGGATCTTCTCGGATGCTTTTCAGGTTTCTCAGAGAATATATTTTCTTCATCAGAAGCACCCGCCCTCCAAAACGTTTAGTTTGTGATCCTGGAGAGGAAAACATGAATATATTTGATGCATTTTTAATCATATTAATAAGATTTTTAGCTAATTAAAATGGATTGATGTTAAGACTCACACAGTGTTCTGTTTGTAACGATCCAAAGCCTCCTGTGCCACCACCTCTGAGAATTTCGGGTCTCTCCAAGGAATGTCTCCCGGCACTGTGAAGCTCATATCTGGCCCGTCAAACAGTTTGACTGACACTTTAGTGTCTCCTGGGTTCTCTGCGTTATCAGAGCCTTTTGACATCACCTGCACATAAAATGTTGGCAGTTGAGAGATCTGCATAGTGGAAGCAGTTACCGTTGTGCTGAATTAACACCTACAGCCTGTATTTTAAAGAAGCCATCTTCATTTTTGGTGTGGTTCGCTAGAGAGGACACCCAGCCGAATTGCTTGTTGAACAGGTCCAGCACACTAGAGGTGTTGAACATCTCCTCTTCGAATCGTTTTAGCACGTTGTTGTACTCCTGGGTTAAACTCTCAGCCCTGGCAAGAGCCCTTTCCAGCTCCTCCTTCAGGGGGCCTTCCAGGGGCCTCTTTCCAGAACAGTCTGAAGAAGAAAACAAAGCTTTAATTGTAAGATGGAATTCTCATCAAAAACTCCCAAACTGGGACCAATTTTTTTTTCATTTCTGTGCTGGATAATATAACGTAAAATTGTGTATTTTAGTATCGCACTTACCAATATGCTGGATCTCTTTACATTTCTCACACTCATCCTTCAATTTAATGCAGCCAGCAGAATTGCGACGAATCTCCCTGCAGGTCATCTTATCATTTCCAAATGGTTTAGTTATAATAACATCCTCGTTTACTCTGCCATCTGGGAATACAGGTTTACAGATTAAATGCATGGGGTATAAGCGGTCTGTAAGTAAAAAAAACAAACTACTATTTTATGTCATTATAGTGTATTATGTCATATTGCCATATTAAAGAAATTTTTTTTTTACATGTCTGTACAAAAAAAGCAATTGGAATCTTTAAAAAAAAATGGACCTAAAATCTTTTTAGCATCCTTCAAAATATCTTCTTTCATGTTCAACAGAAGAAAGAAATTCATACAGATTTGGAGCGATATGACTGCGAGTAAACGGTGATGGCATTTTTGGTTGGACTGTTACTTTAATTGTGATGAATATTGCTTACAGCACTTTTAACTTTGTAGATGTTGTTATATCCACCAGACTTGTAGACCCTGAAATTTACCTTCCGAAGGGAAATCCATATCACTTCCCATGTAGGGCCCGAAGGAGTCGAACATGTTTCTTGCCATGTCCATCATGGGGCGGAACATGCTGTGGAAGCTGTGGAACTCTGGGTTGTGCAGAGGGGACCTGTAGACCCGAGCTGCCCGGCTGGACTGACTACCGAACATACTGGGCATACGGAAGGGACTGGGGAAGAAGCTGGGCTGGTGGAAGGAACGCATGTGGTCGAACACCTTCATGCTGTCCATGAAGATGTTGTCCACTCCGTCTGCAACCTCTGTATACCGCTCCTCCAGGTCCTCGAAGCGTCTGGTCTGCTGCTGGTCCTCGTCCACAAGGGTCTCAATGTTCTGCCCGTTGATCCAAATGGAGATGGGAGAGGTCCTGTTCAAAATGTCCTCCAGCTAAAAACAGACAGAGAGGGATGGTTGCAAGCACCAGAATGAAGTCAGGATAATTGCAGGGATGTTTGTGCAGACGTATCACCTGTCTTCCCACCAGGCCAGCTCCACTGCTGCAGGTGCGTGAGTAATACTTAACACACGTTTTCCTCAAGCAGGGCTTGCACTCCTCCCACAGAGCCTGCACGGTTTCATTACACCCGCTCTGTTGCTCACTCAGCTTCTCCTCCATCTCCTGAGCCCCCTTCAGAGCATTCTATTTGAGGGAATAGCACAAGAAAGAAAAAAGACCAATTAACTGCAGGGGCCCCAGAAAATATTTAGACACTTAAGTCAAACTTAAAAATGTATGAAGGTTATTTTATTAGATCACAGGTACACTCTACATTAAGGTTCAATTCATTAACATTAGTTAACAAATGCAATGGGTGTCATGAAGTAACAACACACAATTTTTCTCAGCATGTATTGATCTATGTTAAACACTTGTAACACTTCCTTTCTCTTTGAAGTGTTACAAGCTCTTGGTGCATAAAGAAGATCTGTAAAGTTACAAAGACTAAAGTCTCAAATCCAAAGAGATATTCTTTATAAAAGTTAAGAGTCAACCACACCTACACTCTTAAAAATAAAGGTGCTTCAAAAGGTTCTTCACAGCGATGCCATAGAAGAACCATTTTTGGTTCCAGAAAGAACCATTCAGTCAAAGGTTCTTTGAAGAACCATTTCTTTCTTAACTTTTTATAATCTTAAGAACCTTCTTTCGCCACAAAGAACCTTTTGTGAAACAGAAAGGTTCTTCAGATGTTAAAGGTTCTTTATGGAACCATTTAGACAAAAAGGTTCTTCTATGGCATCGGGAAGCACCTTTATTTTTAAGAGTGTACCTAAAACGGCTCGTTCTAACACGCCCCCACATGTCTACGTCACGATGTGGTAAGATTTGCATAACTCCGCCCAAATGTTTACGCAAAGAAAGAAGGCGTAACTTTTAGTCTTTCTGTAGTATTGTTGACGTTGCAGCCATGTCGTGAAGACGCTGTGTTTCTCGTTGTGAAAGCAAAACTACTTTGTTTGGCCTTCAAAAGAGGACTATATCCGCTTCGTCATTCCTGAGCTGATCCGTGCTGGCACGATGAATACATCCACTTCGGCGCTGTGGATTGCCGGATCGGTTTTCACCGTGGACGAAGCGGAGTCCAGCCGTCACATGTGGTTGCCGCAAGCCCGCCGGCCGCTCCTTCGTCGAATCCGGCGGCTGCGCCATTCTCAAGTCCGCCGGCCGCCACTTACTCTAGCCCGCCGTGTGTGACGCTGTGTTTCGTTGTGAAAGTGAAATTACTTTGTTTGGCCTTCCAAAAATAGAAATCAGTGTTTAAGTTTTATTTACAACACTGTTCCCGAACAGTTTAACCCAAATATTCAGATTTGTCCAGCTCATTTTATGGAGGACTGTTTACTGATCCTAGGGATATCTACAATGACGCTGTTCTGACACAGTCTGTACAAAAAATTATTTTTGATTTTCGATGATTCAAATGCTAGTTTTGAGCATGTAGAGTAGCGCTTGTTGTTTGTCATATCTCTGATCACAAATGCAGACATGGTTTTATGTTTACGCAATGCCTAAAAGACAAATAAGTCATTATAATCCATAGTTATGTCCCCACTGTATGCAACAAATGCCTCGTTTGTTATGGGTTTTAATGTTTTTGTCTTGTCACTCCGGGACACGGCATCACAGTATGGTAATGGGCGTAACATTTCTGTCACACGCTTGAGGTATTCGGCTAATAACAATGCTCTGGATAGCTGACCAATCAGAGCACAACTTTTCAGACCGATGAGCTTTGTAAAATCGACGCATTTCAGAAAGGCGGGGCATAGAGGAGAAACAATAATGTACAGTATGTGGGAAATAATGTGTTTTTTTAACCTTAAAGTGCATAAACACATTTTATTACACCAAGTACACAAAATATTGTTATTTTTAGCAACATCATATGACCACTTTAAATGAGAAAATATTATATAATATACATAAAAATTAATATATAAATATATTACTGTAAATTTGTAATATATTGCCTAATTTAAATATTTACAACTTGAAATGTTAATGCATTAATATATGTAGGTTATGTAATTAATCTACATTATTGTTTTTCAGCATTTGAGATTTGATCTGATTTTAAATTAATTTATGAATGTACTATTGCTCATTGTTAATTCATAATAAATGACTTAATGTTCTCAAGTTATACAACTTGAAATGTTAAAAATGTAATAATATATGTAGATTATATAACTGATCTACATAATTATTTTGTTTTTATAGACTGGTTAATATGTATTATAAAAATGTTACTGTTAATTCATAATAAATGTTAATGTTAATTTAATGTTCATTTATACAACTTAATCTATATATTTATATACAATGAATTAACATTTTAAGTTGTATAAATTAACATTAAGAAATGTATTATGAATTAAATTAACAATGAAGTTTATATACAGTATATTTCTACATTATTATTAACCTAGATCAATAAAAACAAGATTAATTATGTATCAATTACATAATCTATATATTTATATACAATGAATTAACATTTTATGTAATTGATACATAATTAATCTTGTTTTTATTGATCTAGGTTAATAATAATGTAGAAATATACTGTATATAAACTTCATTGTTAATTTAATTCATAATACATTTCTTAATGTTAATTTATACAACTTAAAATATTAAAATGTATTAATATATGTAGATTATGCAACTGATCTAAATAATTGTTCAATTGATAGTTAATTTATGCAGCTTGAAATGTTAACTATTAATATTTGTCGATTATGTAATTTTACCAAGATTAATCAATTCTGAATAGTTAATGTTAATTTTTATTTAATGTTGTCCATCTATCCATCTATCCATCTATCCATCTATCTATCTATCCTCTTCCTGTCTCACCTCTTTTTGTTGCTTTGTTTTCTCTAGTTCAGACTGGAACCTCTTGTGATCCTCTTCTGTTCGCTCCATCACAGTCTTCATCTCCTTCACCCCAGTGATGGCATTTTCAATCTGTTTATCCAGGTACTTTTCACCAAGCTGTGAGATCTCTGCCAAAAAGCAATAACGGTTACATTACTGTCCCTAATTGAGCACAACATGTTTGCACAGAAAAAAAAATGCACTTACGATTGAGCTCCTCTTTAGTTGGTGGTAGCAGACACTCCGCAGAGAGGTAGAGAAGAGAAAGTCCCAGCAGAGACCATGAGACCTTCATCTTTGGTGGCTGTTAGTGTCCTGGTTTCAGAAGCGGTTTAACACTATGAACATAAATCAGGAAATAGTGGGTCATTTAATAGTAAAACCTGTTTTAATTAAGCTGTGGTGAAAGTGACTCAGCAAGTTTATGAACATGAAAAATGGCAAAGCCCACACTTTTAATAATGCGGTTTGTGTGAGACTCGCTCAGACAGACTGTGTGGCACTGGGCAATGAATCCATTGTAACGGCGTGTCTGTTTATATCGTAGGTCTGATACAAAATAGTGGCATTTATCTTTCTGCGACCTTTCTGAACAGAGGGCCAAACAGATTTATTGTGCCAAAAAATATTTCATCTACAACATATTCAAAGTTCACTGAAAAATTTAAATTCTGTCATTATTTTCTCAACCTCATGTAATTTCAAATCTGAATGCTTTTCTCTATTTGTGGAACACAAAAGAAGATATTTTTAAAAATGTGGTTTTGTTTTGTTTTTCTCCATACAAGTCAAAGGGTCCAATGTTGTTTCGGCTAAAAAATATCTTCTTTTGTGTTGTACAGAAGGGGAAAAAAAAGTCATACAGGTTTGGAACTGTATGAGGATGAGTAAATGGTGACTCACTTTTGGTTGAACTGTCCCTTGAACCAGTATCAAACCAAAAGGCTTTGAAGAACAAAATCATTGGAGGTGTAGCAAACTTGCAAACATTTAAATGTTCCCTTCACCGATTCCACGGATTTGAAAGCAAATCCCCTTCACTAAAGCTTGCTCTGACAAAATGTAATCCCAGTTTTGTGAGTTTGCAGAAATGTCTGAAGCTTACCCTTTTTAATAATGCTGCACTTTTAATCATGTTTGATATTTCTAAAGACAAACCATTGGTCCTCAACAGCTGCTGTTGAGTTTGTAATTCACACCAGAGTCTAAGTAAACATCATAAAAGCCTTGAGTCAGTCATGGGGACAAGTTTCCTCTTTTTAGCCTCCGTACGTGTACATAGAAACCCCAACTCTACCAAATTAAATCCAGGAGCCTAGTTACATAAGAAACACGCACAAATGTTGGAAGAGCCAATGAACAGACAGAAATACTGAGTCACATGGAAAGTTGCTTTTTTGAGATGTAAAATATGGTGTGCAACTTGCAGTGTTTTGCTTTCTCCATAATCTAACCTTGAAGTTCCTCAAAAATGTTTGTTGCAAGCATACCATTTTATCTTCTTCTTGCTTTTGTTTGAATTAATCTTGCCCTTGTGTCTAATCTTATATTTGTTTTGGAATGAGGTTACACATCTCTTTGGTGTTTGTAAGTATCACACAGTGCGAGGGGATTTGCTTTGTTTAATGATATCTGGCTAGGGAACAGTATGCATCCTGAATGCAGTTGACCTGGCTTAGTTCCCCTCATCGGCTTGGGGCTGCGAGACAAATTCCTCTCTGCAATCAATACAAATTCGCCTAGGGAAGGCACAGACAAACTCGACTCCACAAACAGCCCAGTTAGACTTTTTGGAGGACATTAACCACATGAAGATGGATTGTAATTCAAAAACTGCATAAATTATATGTTGTTCTATCTCATGCCAAGTACAAACAGAATCTTATTTAGATTTATACAGTAGTGGGTTATTGCTCAGTAGTTGGGCAAAATGCATAAATGCAGCATTAATTACAATGCAATTTTATAGTACGTCAAACAGATATTACATCACTGTAACCATAATATAAATAACATCTTACATAAATGTATATATTATGCACAATTATATAATATCTATAAAACCATATTTATATAAACAAGATTGTCAGCATCCTTGTAATATGCTCTGTGTACTCACCCTGCTTGGATTCTTTTTCTTCCCTGCAGATGGACTGTGCCTCCTCTGATTTGTTTTTATACTGGGAGGCTGGGTGATGGTGACGACATGATTCATGGGATGAGAATGGCTGTGGCTTTGGACTTTTCCAGAAACTGTTATTGTCAACAGCAGAGGCTCCGTCTGACCAGAAGTGGGCAATATTGCACCAACTCGCTCATTTCATTGTTCTTGTAGAGGCACAGCCTGAACATGGGGTTTACGGGAAAATATGCCCTCTAGAATTTACCAGCAAAGACTGTATGTGGATAATTCATTACTGTCGGACAGTTGCAACATTTAACAGTGGTAAATCACCTTAATGTGACCTGCATAACATCCACTTTAGCTGTGCAGAGAATAGTTCAGTGAATCATGTAGAACTCGTTCATAACAGTGCTCAAACTAAATAAACAAGTGTGCAGGTTATACAAGCTCAAGTTTAACCCCGAAAATCCTTAACCTAATTTTGTGTTCCCGGTCAAAAATGACTGGACTTTTAAACATTTCTTGCTATTTTATCTCGGTCAGTTTCTGAAGAAGCACTCAAAAATGTAGGTGCATAAGCTCAGATCAATGAGGCCTATGATCAAACATTTGCAAAAAGATATACAAAACCTGTGTTAATTGAAAGAAAGTAAGTTTAATCCATGATTTGGTAATAAGGCTTGTATAAGTCAGTATGTTTTAGCACTTTTCAACATTTTCAGGAAAAAGAAAATCCTCCCCAGGAACACAACATAAGGGTTAATAAACACACTTGACTAGACCTTTTGTATGACCCATTTGACCCCATATAGTAACCCAAGTGGCTCCAGTTATGTGCCATTTATTTAGCTGGTTATGTAACATTACTCACAGTAATATTCAAACTGGACAGAAAAGGCAAAAATGTCAGTGAAAAGTGACCTTCAGGAAAGACTTATACTGAGCCTTATAATGCTCGCAGTCATAACACACATAACCATGTTATTTTGTGAGGGGTTATTATGTATGCTTTTAAAACACGTCATTACTTATTGCTTATTACACATTAAGACACCAAATCACTCCTGCAGTGGATGGAAACTGCTTTTTAATCACGTCATAGCTTGTCAGGTAGCTTTCGTCTCCTAGTCTAGAGTTGTTTTAGTTTTTTTTTGTGAGATGTTCTGAAGACGGAGGAACCTAAATGTCAGGAAAGCACAGCTCATAACATTCTGACATTTAGGCAAATGTGATTCAAAGCCTGTTTATAAGATGTTTGGCATATTGCACAGTGTAGGAGCATGTCTAAACCCACATTTTCCCCTACACGACATGTGGGCAAACAGATAACACCTCCAGACAAACAGCTGCACTGTGGAGCCACACCTCTTTCCAATGTCATGCATCTGTAACATGTTGTCAAGTCATCCTACTCATTAAATATAAAACAGTATAAACTCTATTTTACTCTTAGACTCTTTTTTTTATTATTAATTAGTTGTTTTCCAGAGCAAGCATCACTATTATTATTGCTTATACTGATTTGAACAAACCTGTAACCATACAGTAACTAAGTATTAATCTTCAGCAGTTAACTAATCCTACAAAAATCATGCGGTTTGTTGAAGAAAGGTGTGTGTTAACTTTTCTAAACAATCAAATTTAAGATTTTCACCTGGCCAACAATAAGGGAAGGATGAACTATATCTCAAAGACAAAAGGTGGTGTTTTACCTCCTGAAGTTGGCCAGGTGAAAATCTTAAATTTTATAATGTACTATATACAAACTGGGTAAGTAAGGAAAATGTAATTGTTTAGATAAATATACAGATCTTTTTATTAGTGTGCAGATATGTTATTTACAAAGTGTGCAGTTTGATATAAATATAAATCTGTTAGTTGTGATGGACAATGTATAATTATGAAAAGTTAATTGTTCAGGCTGAATATAGCCTGCGGGAAAAAAAATTTCTTGGCCTAGCTGTTCTGGTGGTAAGTGCTCTGTGAGCCTAACCAGAAGGCAACAGTTTCGAAGAGAGAGTGGGCTGGTTGTGAAGTGTCCAATGTGATTTTTTTTAGCCCTTTCTTCTCACTCTGGAGATAAAAAAGGGAAAAAAAAATCTTGGAGGCTGGGCAGAGGGCACCGAATCCTCTCACCCTCCTGACGGGCCGTTGTAGTCTCTTGTGTCTGATTTGGTATCTGAACCAAAACCAGACAATTTATGGATGACACAGACGACTCAATGATCGCAGAGTAGAACGGTTTTCAGCGCTCCTGTTGGGCCGTTGAATTTTCATCAAGCTGGCGAAGGAAGTACAAACGGCGCTGTCCTTTTTCACGATGGAGTCGACGTGTGTGCCTCACTTCAGGTCCTGAGAGATGATGGTTCCCAGGAATCTGAATGAATCCACTGCAGTCACAGTGTTGTCCATGATGGTGAGTGGGGGGAGTTGCAGGGGGGTTTCTCCTGAAGTCCATATTCATCTCCACAGTTTTGAGCATGTTAAGCTCCATTTTGTTAAGACTGCACCAGACAGCCAGATCTTTAACCTCCTGTCTGTAAGCAGACTCATCTCCACCCTTGATGAGGCCAATGACTGTAGTGTCATCCGCAAACTTCAGAAGCTTGAAAGAGGGGTCCGTTTGAAGTGACAAGTCATGTCGTAAGAGAGATACGAGCCCCCGTGGGGAGCGGACGCCACCCTGGGCGTGCCCAGTGCGGAGGTGATAGTCCTGGATGTGAGTTGCCCACCTCACTGCTGCTGCCTGGCTTCAGGAAGCGTGGTTGATCCGACTGACATATGGAGTTGGCACTGGACTTTAGTGGAAAGTTTGTCTGAGAGAAGGGCAGGCATGATGGTATTAAAGGCCGAACTGAAGTCCGCAAATAGGATCCTTGATTAATTCCCAGGTCTGTCGAGGTGTTGCTGGATGTAATGCAGTCCCATGTTGACTTTATCATCCACAGACCTGTTTGCTCTGAATGCAAACTGAAGAGGATCCAGCAATGGTCCAGTGATGTCCTTCAGGTAGGGCAGGAACAGTCTCTCAAGTGACTTCATGACCAAAGATGTGAGAGCGCAGGTCTGTAGTCGTTAAGTCCAGTGATTTTGGGCTGTTTGGGGACCGGAATGATGGTGGAGCGTTTGAAGCAGCAGGGAACTTTACACAGCTCCAATGATCTGTTGAAGAACTGTGTGAAGATGGGGGCCAGTTGGTCAGCACATACTTTTAAACAGGCAGGTGAAACACCATCTGGGCCTGAAGCTTTTCTAGATTTCTGCTAACTGAAAACCGGTTCACATCCTCTACACAACCTAGGCAGTTGCTTTGTTTTACAGTTGTTGTTTTTATTTGCTGTCTTGTGTCAGTAGTAGCACAACAAAAAAAGTAAATAAAATGGTTATTGTTACAATTAAAATAAATGAAATGTAATTGTTACCATTGTTGTGATTCACGTGCTGAATGTTTAAGTCTGTGTGTGACTTTAGCATATTATCACACACTATTTAAGGATTATATAAACCCAATTAAAAGCATCTCAAGGTATTTATGAAAAATTTAATTTGAAAAAGTTCACGAATAAACACAAAAAAATACACTGAATTAATTAGAAGATAGGTCACCTTCTAAAAGCAACCTATTTATTACTTTTCTTCCCTTAAAATCAAATAACTCTGACTTCAACCTCAAATTTATGAAGTAGCTTATGTGATGTGCTCCACATATTTCAGTTGTAATGAAATTCACATTCATGAGACCTTGGGAAACGAGTGAATGCAACTAGTTAAAGATAAACGCAGACCGGAGGAAATGATTACAAGACTCTATGTTCTTTTCCTCTTCTCTTTGTTATTTGCCATTAGCAACATATTAGTGCTCTGCTGCCTCTCACTGGTTTATTAATGCTATTGGTTCCTTTGTGGCTACTTGAATATTTTAAGTAAGTGTCACTCAAAACAGTAAGTAAATTGTTTTATTTGCCTTGAAAGTAGCTGGAACTTAATAAAACCTAGTAAGTATAACAACTAAGTAAAGATAACTAATTAAATCTAAGTAAGGTAAACTATTGGATTTTACAGTGCAAACACGTCCAAAACTGACGGATAGCCTATTCTAAAGTTTCTTCTGCAGGGGAAAAAAATGAGAGATTGCGCAGGTGCCTCCATATCATTAGTGGTCCCGTCTGGACCAATCAGACACACAATTTTGTTTTGTTATATTTAACAAATACTTTGTAACACTCCTCAGTTAACAAGCCATACGAGGACACATGAACCCTCCCCCCCGGAATGCGTAACACCCCAGGGAGCCGAACAGGCCCCTGGTTCCATGGCAAACAACGCTGATATCACTGGGTTTATTGGCCAAAAGAATGTAAAGCAGGGAAAATCCCTGCATGTCCCAGGACAAAGGCAGAATAGAAATGGACTGTGCTCTAATTAATTCATAGGAAAACCTTTCTTTGAATGAACCCACATATCCTTCAGGTCATTGTGTATACAATTACTGTTCTTGTATAATCGGTTTATTTAGCATTAGTCATGCTTACATATACCACTACTCATCATAGCTACTTACTCGGTTTAGTATCTATGAATTCGCCTTTCTTAGATC
This sequence comes from Sinocyclocheilus anophthalmus, assembly GCA_018155175.1. NCBI lineage: Eukaryota > Metazoa > Chordata > Actinopteri > Cypriniformes > Cyprinidae > Sinocyclocheilus > Sinocyclocheilus anophthalmus. The sequence goes on from JADLZN010010716.1 coordinate 210,733, forward strand.
AAACAAGCGTGTATATTTATATATTGGTGACTATATATATATTAGGGCTCCGAGAACGTTTGGTAATTTCGATTCAAGTCCATTTCTATTTTACCATGCTTTCAAACAAAGCGCCATAAAAACGCCCACTTGGGATTCCGGCCTCTCTCATTGGTTAAGCACATCTTGAAAAGCGGGGATCTTCTCCGACCTTAAAGGACCGGCTTTATGTGACCCGCCCCAGTCGGTGGTTCGTTCAGATGCTAAGATGAAGATGTGAGAAAACGCTTCATGATACCAAAGCATTGTGCCAGGCCTTCTTTCGGCCTTGACTTTTCCATTCACCAAGATTCTCTAACTCAAACTGGTTCTTTCTCATCAACAAACTTCAGCAAGATCTTGGGCCTTAAGATGGCATCAGGAATCTCTTTCAGACAGCCGAGACTCGCAAGTATCAAACTTAGTCTTATTAATTGATACATTAAGTATCAGTTGCTCCCATCAGCATGGCGCCGCAAATGGCAGCAAGGACGCTGAGCTCTGCAGTTCTTCTATTGTTTTTGTTTGTTTGTTCTGTGTTTTGTCATTCTTCTTCTATAAGTTTTACCAGAGACGAACTCCTTAACATTAAGCAGCACATCCCGGACAACATTTTTCCGGTTTTTGATTATTCGGACGTTTTGTTGGACATTCTAGTCGGAGGTACAGCGGTGTTGTTCAAACGCGCGTGCAGACGCAGAAGAGGGAAACGCGCCGGCGCCCTGGTGAAGCTCCGTGCGTGGCATTCGGACTGCGCTCCCAAGCATTTATCTCGCGAATGTCCGTTCCCTTCCTAACAAAACGGATGAACTTCTTCTCCTCACCCGCACCAACAAGGACTTTTCAAACTCTGCTGCACTGTGCTTCAGTGAAACCTGGCTGAGTGAAGCCATTCCGGACAACGCGCTTCATCTGCCGGGCTACCAGCTGTTCAGAGCGGATCGCGTCGCGGAGTTAACGGGGAAAACCAGAGGTGGTGGATTGTGTTTCTACATCAACGAAAGTTGGTGTTCAGATGTAACAACGCTGAAAAAGGTATGCTGTCCTAATTTAGGGGCACTCATCATAAACTGTAAACCGTTGTACTCGCCGCGGGAGTTTTCCTCTTTTATTCTTGTGAATGTGTACGTGCCTCCTGACGAGTGCGTGAGCGCCGCGATGCAACAGCTGGCCGAACAAATAACTGAAATGGAGCAAAGGTACCCAGACTCTATTTTAATCATTCTTGGAGACTTTAACAAATCAAATCTCTCCCGTGAACTGCCAAAATACAAGCAGCACATTACGTGTCCCACCAGAGACAGCACTATTTTGGATCACTGTTACACAGCAATAAAGGATGCATATCACTCTGTCCCACAAGCAGATCTGGGGCTCATGATCACCATACGGTTCATCTTTTACCGACCTACTGGCAGAAACTGAAATCAGCTAAACCTATATTAAGAACCGTAAAAAGATGGACTAATGAAACAGAGCAGGATTTACAAACCTGTTTCGACTTCACTGATTGGAGTGTTTTTGAATCTACTGCCACCGATCTGGACGAGCTCACAAAGACTGTAACATCTTATATCAGTTTCTGTGAAGATATGTTCATTCCTACCAGGACTTCATATCATTTAATAATGATAAACCGTGGTTTACTTGGAAACTCAGACAGAAATTCATGCCAAAGAGGATGCTTACAGAATTGGGAATAAAATCTTGTGCAGCCAGGCCAGAAACAGACTGACAAATGAGATCAGAGTGGCTAAAAAAAACTACTCAAAAAAGCTGAGAAAAGAGCTTTCAGCAAACGAGCCAGCGTCAGTATGGACTGGTCTGAGGAACATCACCATGTACAAGTCACCACCCTCACAGTTTGTGGAGAATCAACAACTAGCTGACAATCTGAATTTGTTTTACTGCAGATTTGAAAAGGATAGTTTACCACCCCCCATCCGCTCTGATCTGCAATTCACACCTTCACCTACCACCCCTGCATCCCCCCTCCCTCCCTCCCCCACCATTCACCTGTGTTTAAGTTTCTGTGTAGGGGATGTGAACCGGGTCTTCAGAAAGCCGAATCTAGAAAGCTCTGGCCCATATTTTGTTTTCATACCGGCCTGCTAAAAGCTGTGTGCAGTTCCCTGCTGCTTTAAACGCTCCACCATCATTCCGGTCCCCAAAAAGCCCCAAATCACTGGACTTAATGACTACAGACCTGTCGCTCTCACGTCTGTGGTCATGAAGTCTTTTGAGAAACTGGTGCTGGCCCACCTGAAGGATTTTACTGGACCCTTGCTGGATCCTCTTTAGTTTGCCTACAGAGCAAACAGGTCTTTGGATGATGCAGTCAACATGGGACTGGATTACATCCTGCAACACCTCGACAGACCTTGGAATTACGCAAGGATCCTATTTGTGAACTTCAGTTCGGCCTTCAATACCATCATACCTAACCTTCTCTCAGACAAACTCACACAGCTCTCAGTGCCCACCTCCATCTGTCAGTGGATAAACAGCTTCCTGACAGACAGACAGCAACTAGTGAGGCTGGGAAAATACACATCCAGGACTATCACCATCAGCACCGGCGCCCCCCAGGGATGTGTACTCTCCCCACTGCCCTTCTCTCTCTACACGAATGACTGCACCTCTAAAAACCACCTCTGTCAAAGCGCCTGAGTTCGCAGAACGACACTACAGTCTCGCCTGATCAAGGATGAGACGGTCTGCTCACAGCAGAGGGTTAAAGAGCTGGCTGTCTGGTGCGGTCTTAACAACCTGGAGCTTAACACGCTCAAAACTGTGGAGATGACCGTTGACTTCAGGAGAAACCCCTCTGCACTTCCCCCACTCACCATCATGAACTGCACTGTGGCTGCAGTGGAGTCATTCTGGTTCCTGGGCACCACAATCTCTCAGACCTGAAGTGGGACACTCACATTGACTCCATTGCAAAAAAGTCCCAGCAGAGGTTGTACTTCCTTCGCCATCTGAGGAAGTTCAACCTGTCACAGGAGTTGCTGAAACAGTTCTACTCAGCCGTCGAGTCTGTTCTGTGCACTTCAATAATTGTCTGGTTTGGTTCAGCTACTAAATCATACATCAAGAGACTACAACGGACAGTCAGGACTGCTGAGAGTATTATTGGTGCCCCTCTGCCCAGCCTCCAAGATCTTTACATCTACAGAGTGAGGAATAGGGCTAAAAAAATCACCTTGGACCCCCTCACACCCAGCCCACTCTCTCTCCGAACTATTGCCTTCTGGTCGGTGCTACAGAGCACTGACCACCAGAACAGCAAGGCACAAAAACAGTTTTTTCCCACAGGCTATACTCAGTCTTAACAATTAATCTTTCATAATTATACAACTAACATAGTATATTTATATTTATATTAAACTGCACACTTTGTAAATACCATATCTATCTGCACACTAATAATCATATCTTTACATTTATCTAAACAATTACATGTTTTCCTATACTTCTATTTCTGTATATAGTACTTATTCAATTTTTTTTTTTTTATTTATTTTTTTTATTAGTTTTACATTACATCCCTACTGTGTTATTCCTAAGTATGTCTGCACTATCATGTATGTCTGCACTACGTTTGTACTTTCTTCTACACTGGAAGCTCCTGTCGTCAATTCAAATTCCTTGTGTGTGTAAACATACCTGGCAATAAAGCTAGTTCTGATTCTGATTCTGATTCTGATCAGTTACACCTTTTTACAAAGGTGTGTTTGAACTCAGAATCTGATGTATCCTTGAAGGCTTAGATCTGCTGAATATGTAAATGGTTCCATAAATGTCATTCCTTTTGTCTCTTTCTGTACTGAGCTAAACTTTAAACCTTTCCTATACCCCTGTATGTGTGTTGTGTGTGTGTGTGTGTGTGTGTGTATGTGTATTAGAACCAGTTTAATGTGTTGTTATGTAGATGTTAGACAGTTTATGTGTTTATGTAGGATGTTGGACTAGTTTAAGTGTTTATGTAGTTTATAAAACCTTATTTGTATCACACTTGACGTGTTCATTGTTGCTCATAACCGGAGTCACTAATCAAGCAGATTTACGCTACAAACTTTTGTAGAATTGTACAGTAAGAAAGTTATTTTCCTTAACCAGGAAATTAATGTTCTTAGAATTGACAAGTCAGTTGACCCTGAGAGGTCAACTAAATATCTACAGCGTATCTAAAATATTCATAATTAATTATAAATAGTTATGATTAATTATTCATATTTCACATGAGCTGATTCGTTACCAGTAATACTATAATACTCCCACAAATACTTGACATGCGCATATATAGTGATTTTATTATTCATATAAAAATAATAATAATAATTATACCCTGTTTTGGTCATATTTACTATTAATTGCCCAGCTCCCCATCAATGATCTAGCGCAGAGACATATATTTCTAAACTGAATGTGCAAGAGAAGCATTAGCCTACTTCTAATTTGGCCATAGAAAACCTGTTAAAATCTAAATTTTTCTATATTAATTTGTGCATTTTTCAATTGTTTATTAAAGGTGAACCCCGTCTTCTCAAATCTCACCTCATAAAACAATGTCGGTAAGTGGTCCAGTCCTCCTCTGTCAATATCACTCGCAGCACGCTGTACAGTATTAAACGTTCCACCCCATTTTTTGGTGTTTTAATGCGATCACACACAGGGGTTTCAAATCTACAGGCACGTTACCTTTGCCAGAACATTGTTTTGTTCTACCATTGGTTCAAGGAATGTCATTTTCTCTTTTTACTTCTTAGCCTACTTTTTTTTAAATGTAAATCTATAAATAATTTAAGATACTGACAAATTTATTTATTTAATTTCATTTAAAGGGGTCATATGATGCTTTTCAAGTTTTTCCTTTCTCTTGGAGTGTTTACACGCTGATTGGGACATAGATAAGATCCCTAAAGTTGCATAGACTAAAGTCTCAAAACCAAAGAGAGATTCTTTATCAAAGTTAAGACTCTGCCACGCCACCTAAAACGGCTTGTTCTAACACGCTGCTACATATCTACCTCACTATGTGGAAATTTTTGCATAATGCCGCCCAAATGTGCAGACAAAGAAAGAAGGCGTGGTTTCAGTACCCGCAGTTAGTGTTGAAGCAGGACCGCCGCAGCCCTGTCCGGAGACCTGGTTTTCTAGGCGAAATCAAAAGCGCTTTATTTGGCCTTCCGGAAGTAGATGCATTAGGAATCTTTAAGATTACTTGCAACAGAACAGCAATGCGTTTTATGGACGACTGTTTCGTGAACCTATGAGAGGAGGTAATTTTGACTTTGCTATGACAATCTGGTGCTTATTTTGAATCAGCGACTGTAAGTATGTTTTTTTATTAGTTTAAGTATTTGCTACTGACTGTTCTAATGCGGAGGTTTGCGCATTGTGTTGTGTGTGTGTGTGTGCCGAGCAGCGAGCGCGCGAGAGAGAGAGAGAGAGAGCGAGAGGGGGTGGGGGGGTTCACATCACAGTGGAGTCAGCTGTCTTAACCATGGCTTGTGTATTGCAAACACATACCAGCTTCATCACTGTGTCTGTCACGCGACTCTGTTCCCTTATTTTGAAAGATGAAGCTCGCGATTATGGTAAGGGGCGTTACATTTCCGACTCGTGCTTGCGGTGTTCGGCCAATCACAAAGCACTAGGTCAGCTGGCCAATCAGAGCAGACCACGCTTGTCGGAAGAAGGGACTTTGTAGAAAACAAAGCGTTTGAGAGAGGCGGGGCGATATTTAAAAAATAATGTGTTTTTTGAACGTTAAAGCATGTCAGCATATTCTGTTACACCAAATACACCAATTAATGATCTTTAAAAAAGCATCATATGACCCCTTTAATTAAAAAATGTTTTTTGGTGAACTCTTTCTTTGAATAACTTTAGTTTTGTCCACTGGGTGGCAGTGACTCCAATGAAAGGCAGAGACTGAAGTGAACAAGCAGAAAGGCTTACATTATAACAGTATCTTCATAAATATGCAAGACAGCCTGTTGAAAAGACGTTTAGGAAAAACATATATTTAGTTTTAGTTTTTTTTGCAAAATTTTGTTTGCATATTCTGAAATGTCACCAAACTCTTTAATTCTAACATGCATCATAGTGTGCCGGGTACCTATTTACTAGTAAAGTCATCTGAATATGAAGTGCCAGATGGTTTTCATACTAGTCTATTAAACACTACTCTATTTGCTGGAATTATTTACAGTTTTGGCAAGCAGATGAAAGTTGGTGGTTTTGGAATAATTTGATGCATGCTAGCACCGCATATGGAGGTACACTGGTGCAATTAACAACAGATCATCTGCTAAGCCTCTCGTTCACCTAAAGATACTTTTTTAATGCAACAAAAGTTCAGAGAAGTTTGATTTTTTAAACCTTTCAACAGTCCCAAAAATATTATTTTACACTAGCAAAATCTGATAAACCGTAACCATTAAAATACAATTTCATACTAGCTGTCAGCTCATCTCTCTTTCCTCAGTAAACACATAATCAATCTCAATCTGTTTATTTATTAGAAGCACATTTGCTTCCACATCTGCACACATATTAACACCAGCCAAGTGAGAGCTTGCACACAAGTTAAATGAAGTTAACCTTCAATTCAATTCTAATTAAATTCAGTTCAGTTCTAACATTATTTATAGAGCAGCTTCTGTAATAACAGTGCATTTAACAGACTGCAAGGTCAAAAAGTGAATGTAATATACAAATACTATGGAATTGTCATTATTTTTCAGGCACAGTGGCACAATGTTTTTGGAAATGTCCCATGGTATTACAGTGGTCTACTTTAAATACCATGGTATTTGAATGTGTTCGTAATTATTTAGTGCTCTTCCTGTCAAACAGCGCTTTTACTTTCTTTCCCTCTTACTTTGTTTCTCATGTTTCACTTTATCGACTTGTTTTGTTCTCTTAGGTGATCATGGAAGAACAATAACAGACATATGGGAGAACTGATCTTAAAGTGGAGCAGAAGTAAGCTTGTTTTTGTTATGAACACATGAGAATGAACGGAAACATTATATCATCTTCTTTTTCCCAAAACCCAGCTCCATGAATGGTTGCAAAATGTCCACATGGGACACAGGATTCCCAGAATTTCTCATCCTAAATTGACCTTTCTCGCTTGATAACATGGAAGCTGTGTAATTTTATGGCGTCATTGAATTTGAAGCCATAAATTACATTTGTTTGACCCTTGACTAGTACATGATTAATATTTCCCTTTCAGTCGGTCACTCTCGACGTCACGTCGGAGGACCGACGAAATTGGGATCTCGCTTAGAGGGACCAATCTACTTCGAGTGTAAACTAAACGAGCCAATGCACATTGGCATGCGATTATTGCATCCAGCTGCTGCTGATCACAGCGTGAGTATAAGTAGGCAGCAGGTGCAGCGCATATTCAGCTTTTCGTTTCGGAGCCGAGCGATGACATCTTTCTGCTCCTGACTACTCTACTGAGAGACGAAGATTGAGCGAGTTCAGCGCACTCTTAGGAGCTCTTGGTGTTGGCGTTACGGTGCTTCAGCGGTGGTGGTTTCCTGTGTCGATTGGGTTGCACACATCAGGCTGCACTACCCCCTGTTGTGTTGCAAATGATCATCTCCCCTGTGCGCCTCAGCACGCTAAAAGAGCTTTTTCCCCTAAAAGAGCAATTTCGGGTGCGTCTTTCTAAAGACGACGTTGCCTGGCAAACTTGACGTTACGTCTTTATAACGACGATGTGGGTCTTGCTATAGACAAACATATCACCCAGGCGATTCTGGATGCGGTCGTTACCTGGCGCAGGTGAATGGTCACGATCTCTGCCTCACATGTCTGGGCATTAAGCAAGCTGAGGTGGCCTTCGTGGATGAGCCATCTCCCATGGTGGGGGTATGACATCTCTGAGTTGCTGACACGGACTTCGTTACCTGCAAGGGGCAGAGTGCCCTGCCGCCAACGTCCTAGATCTTGGGTTCCCTTCTGGTTGCAAGGCCGGGGGCGTCCTTCTTCTAGCGTGTGCGACTGGTCTCGTCACGGGAGGAATTCCCCTCGGGGATGCCCAAGCCGCCGACTTCGAAACCACGTAGCTTCTCAAAAAGAGCAGCTGGACCCTCCCTGGGTATCCACCTGTTTCATTTTCTTCTCTTCCTTCCGAGGCTCCCCCTGAAGATCGGATGTTGGTTGCAGCATCGGAGGGTGAGCCAGTGCTTTCTGGAGAGGAAGATTCGGCTGTGCTGCTCTCCTCTGGGACTGTAGCAATGCTTGGATCGGATCCAGAAATAATGGCTATGTTTTCCCGGGCCGCCGTAGGGGTAGGGTTCGAGTAAAGACTTTCACCGTGTCCCGAGCCCTCAAGGTTGCACTATTGGTTCCCGGGGCGGTCCGCGCTGTTTCTCAGCGCCCCGCCTCGGTGCCTTTCTTCCCGGAGGTGCGTGAGGAGCTCAACAGGTCGTGGACGGTAACTTTTTACTGCCGGAAACTGATTTGCCTGATCCTCCTCCCTCACCACCCTCGATTGTGGTGCAGCTAGGGGGTTACAAGGGTCTCCCCGGTGGAGCGGTCGGTTGCGATGTTGTGTCCTAATACCGCCTCCAACCTGCAGGGAGAACCGTGCCTCCCCTCCCAAGTCTGTAGGTACTCGACTGGCCAGCGAAGCCTATACGACCCGTGGAGAAGCTGCCTCCGCCTTACACCGCTACGGCGTGATTGCAAGTGCACCAGGCCAGGGCACTGAGTGACTTGCACGAGGGTGGTCACGACCCGGAAGTTCTCAGAAAACTCTGCACTGCGACGGACCTCGCGCTACGAGCGACTAAGGTTACGGCGCGGTCTCTGGGTCGGGCCATGTCCACTATGGTGGTCCAGGAGCGCCAATTCTGGCTGTGACTGGCTGACTTGCGCGAGACGGACAAGACACGATTCTTTAACGCCCCCGTGTCCCAGGCCGGCCTGTCTGCGACACGGTGGAGAACTTGCCCAGCAGTTCTTCGCTGACCAAGCAGACTGAGGCCATCAGGTACATATCCAGCCGTTGTGCCGCTGTCTGCCTGTGCCGAGGCGGCCCCCCTGCTGACCGGGCCAACAAGAGCAGAGCTCCTGCGGGCTCAAGCAACGCTGTGCCGTGGAGCGGTCGCAGGGCAGCCGCCCCCCCGTTCCAGGCCCACGCCAACCTGTGTCAAGCGAGAGCACGATTCCCGAGACGGCGACCCGAGATTGGAGGGAAGTGCTCTTCAGGAGATGTACACACGCACGCTCCCTCCCCCGAGGAGGCCGGGCGATATCATTTTTTTTCCACCCATGACCATCGGTCGATTGGTACCCAAATTCCGACAAAGAGCATCCTCTATTTTTGGTCCCCATAGGACGGGGGGTTGTGGACGCCTAGTACTATCAACTCACCCTCCTCTCATGCGCCAGTGAGCACAATTGGGCGGATCGGGAGGACAACCAACGGACTACCCAAAAAAAAAAACCGCAACCCCTCTGCTCAAACGCAGGTCAGTGTTACACACACTCAGACCCCGCCTCGGACTGGCAAAGAGACGCCCGGGCCGGGTCCCTGCTTTTTTTCCGCGCTGCCCCACTGCGGGTATGTCTGTAGTTCCGTTGATGCCACTAGCGTGGTTTCTGGGAGCCTGGCTTGAGCTACCCATCCCGTCTCGATGGCTCCGTCGAACCGTCATGCTCGGCTATGCGATTCAGTTCGCCCGGCGCCCTCCCAAGTTCAGGGGCGTTCACTTCAGTGAAGGCTGCAGATGCCTCTGTCTTGCGTGCAGAGATTGCAGTCCTGCTGGCGATGGATGCGTTAGAGCCGGTCCCTCCAGCCGATATGGGGTCGGGGTTTTACAGCCCTTACTTTATTGTACCCAAGCAAGGCGGTGGGTTACGACCAATCTTGGACCGGCGTGTCTTGAACCGGGCCCTTCACAAGCTACCGTTCAAGATGCTCACGCAGAAATGCAACTTTCGGTGTATCCGTCCCCAAGACTGGTTCTCAGCGATCAACCTGAAGGACACGTACTTTCCTGTTTCGATCCTTCCGCGCCACAGGCCATTCCTGCGGTTTGCGTTCGAAGGACGGGCATACCAGTTCTAGGTCCTGCCCTTTGGGCTGTCCCTGTTGCCCCGTGTCTTTACGAAAGTTACGGTGGCAGCCCTTGTTCCCACGAGAGAGCGGGTCATTCGCATCCTCAACTACCTCGATGATTGGATCATACTCGCCCAGTCTCAGGATCAGTTGTGCGAGCACAGGGATCTGGTGCTTCTGCACCTCAGCCAGTTGGGTCTTCGGGTTAACTGGGAAAAGAGCAAACTCTCTCCTGTGCAGAGGATCTCTTTTCTCGGTATAGGGTTGGATTCGGTCGAACAGACAGAACGCCTCACGCAGGAATGTGCTCAGTTGGTGTTGAACTGCTTGAGTACATTCAAGAGCAGGATGGCGGTCTCACTGAAATTGTTTCAGAGGCTCCTGGGGCATATGGTAGCTACGACGACAGTCATGCCACTGGGGCTGCTTCATATGAGACCACTGCAGCACCGGCTCCATGGCCGAGTCCCGAGGTGGGCTTGGCAATGCGGCACTTTCCGGGTCCAGGTGACACCGGCCTGCCGCTAAACCTTCACCCCGTGGTCAGACTTTGTGTTCCTCCGGGCAGGAGTGCCCCTGGGGCAGGTCTCCAGGCATGCTGTGGTTCGCACAGATTCCTCAACCACCGGCTGGGGGGCCACGTACAACGTGCTTGCAGTGTCAGGGGTTTGGACGGAGCCCCAACTGCACTGGCACATCAACTGCCTAGAGTTTCTGGCAGTGCACCTTGCCTTGATCCTTCTCAAAGTGCGCTTATACTGAGGCAATCACTTTACTGTCCTCCCACCCTCCGCACGGACAATACAGCTGCCGTTGCGTACATCAACCGACAAGGTGGTCTTGCTGCTCGCCGTCCTTACTCGCAACTCGCCCTCCACCGCTCCTCCTCTGGATCAGAAGCCCTCTTAGGTCGCTTCGCTGTTCACATTCCTGGCTGGCTCACCGGGCAGCCGACCTATCTGTCCCGGCTGTGCGCCCAGGAGACGGCGACTCCATCCCCAACGGTCCAGCTGGTTTGGGCCGTTTCGGACCGCTCAGGAGACCTGTTTGCCCTCCAGCAACCTCCAGCTGCCATTTGTCTTCGCCCCTGACCGACGGAACACTCGGCACCGGACTCTCTGGCACACCAGCTGCCGCGGGGGGGCCTTCGCAAGTATGCGTTTTCCCCCAGTGAGCCTTCTGGCACATTTGCTGTGCAAGGTCAGGGAGGACGAGGTGCAGGTCCTGCTGGTGGCGCCCTATTGGCCTACCCGGATCTGGTTCCCGGAACTAATGCTCCTCGCGACAGCCCCCACCTGGCAGATTCCTCTGAGGAAGGATTTACTGACTCAGAGACGGTGCACCCTTTGGCACCCGCGTCCAGACTTGTGGAATCTCTACTTGTGGTCCCTGGACAGGACGCGGAGGTTCTGGGTGGCCTACCCCAAGGGGTAGTTGACATCATCACTTCAGCGAGAGCACAGTCTATGAGACACGCCTATGCTTTGAAGTGGAGCTTGTTCGTTGAGTGGTGTTCTTCTCGCCGATAAGACCCCCGAAGATGCCCGATCGAGTTGTGCTTTCCTTTCTGCAGCAAGGGCTGGAGCGAAGGCTGTCTCCCGCCACCCTTAAAGTTCATGTCGCCGAGCGATCGCTGCTAACCACGACCCCGTAGAAGGGAGGTCGTTTGGGAAGCATGACTTGGTCGTCAGGTTCTTTAGGGGGGGCGAGAAGGTTAAATCCTCCACGGTCCCCCTCTATACCCTCTTGACCTGAGTCTGGTGCTCACGGCACTACAGCAGGCCCCGTTTGAGCATTTACAGGCAGTGGAGCTGAAGTTCCTCTCACTGAAGACTTTGCTCCTGCTGGCATTGGCCTCTATCAAGAGTGTAGGGGACCTGCACGCATTTTTGGTGAATGATTCGTGCCTGGAGTTCGGGCCGGCTGTTTCCCAGGTAACCCTGAGGCCCCGGCCCGGCTACGTGCCCAAGGTTCCCGCTACTCCTTTCAGGGATCAGGTGGTGAACCTCCAAGCGCTGCCCTCGGAGGAGGCAGACCCAGCCTAGCTTTGCTCTGTCCCGTCCGAGCCTTAAGGTGCTACGTAGACCGGACGCAAAGCTTCAGGACCTCAGACCAGCTCTTTGTCTGTCACGGAGGCCGGCAGAAGGGGAATGCCGTCTCAAAGCAGAGGATGGCCCACTGGATAGTGGATGCATCACCCTGGCTTATCAGGCACAGGGTGTGCCCTGCCCGCTCAGGTTGCAAGCTCACTCAACTAGAAGTGTTGCATCCTCCTGGGCTCTGGCTCGTGGCGCCTCGCTGGCAGATATTTGTAGAGCTGTGGGCTGGGCGACACTGACATGTTTTCTAGATTCTATAGCCTTCGTGTGGAGTCGGGTATCCTCCTGTGTTCTCACCTCAAAGGGTAGAAGCACTGAGAGGCCCTGGTTTAGTGTCGGCTTGCTAAAACCACTCCAGAGTGTCCATATAGTAGACCCTGTTGAGCTCTTCCGTCCCCTCGGCAGCCAGATGTGGCTGAGCGTCCGGCGCCAGGCCTTCACTCGCTGAATCCTCGAGAACCGGTAGAAGGCTGGGTTCCATATGTAAGACCCAAGTGGATCTCATATGTGTAAAGTCCACGGTATAGCCTTGAGCCCGTGTTTCCCCCGGCAGACTTCTGCCATTCCAAGAGGGTTCAATCACCTCCATTCTTCCATATGCACCTAAGGGATGTCAATATGTGTATTGCTCCGAAACCTCCTTCAGGAAGGTTCGAGCTTCCGTAACGCCCTGTTCCAAGTAGAACGGGTACGTTTTCCCAGTGTTATCCAGTCTTACTCATTGGGTAGTGCCATAGCAGCAGTAGCTGGTCCTCTTGTGAAGAAGCCCTGGCCTACGCCAAAAAATAGGGGCGCAGGTGGCTTCCACAGGACACTGGAAGGGGCAGTAGCTGTGGCCTTTTGGTAGGATCCCAATTTCGTCGGTCCTCCGCCGTGACGTCGAGAGTGACCGACTGAAAGGGAACGTCTCGGTTACGTATGTAACCCTCGTTCCCTGAAGGAGGGAACGGAGATGTCACGTCCCCTCGCCACAACTGTTGTACCACCGCTGAGTGGCCGGGTCACTGGCTCGGCTCCGAAGCGAAAAGCTGAATTTGCGCTGCACCTGCTGCCTACTTATACCCACGCTAGTGAACAGCAGCAGCTGGATGCAATAATCGCATGCCAATGTGCATTGGTTCGTTTAGTTTACACTCTAAGTGGATTGGTCTCTCTGAGCGAGATCCCAGTTTCGTCGGTCATCCGACGTGACGTCTCCGTTCCCTCCTTCAGGGAACGAGGGTTACATACGTAACCGAGACGTTTTAGATGGTTTTAATTAATCAATCCTTCATTAATCCTGCATGCTTAATCAGAAACAGACGACTTCAAAGATATGTGTGTATTGTGTGTCTCATGTGGAAGAAGAGGTAAAAGTGACTGAGTGGATTCAAAGGCACAGACCATTGATTCCCAAAGACAATCACATTCTATACAAAAACTTGTTGTTGTTGTCTTCAAATAAGTTATTGCAGATTGTAAACAACAAACATATGGTCTTAAAGCAATAGTTCACCCCCAAATTAAAAATTCTGTCATCAGTTACGTCCTCTCCTTTGTGGATATTTTTTTCTTTTTGTGGAACAGAAAAAATGTTTTGAGGAATGTTTATGCTATTCGTTTATATATTTAAAATAAAGCATATAGTGACCACAACTGTCAATATCCAATAAAGCACAATAAAAGTGGCCCATATATTGTGTGCTATATTCCAAATCTTCGTAAATCGCACAATAGCTTTGCATAAGAAAAAGAATGAAGTTATTAATTACTGAAAGCCTCTTAAATCATATTCATGCTTCAACATATTCAAACCTTGCATGGTGTGATTGATTGAGACACTTGAAAATCAGTTTAGCATCGATGTCAAACCTTGCTCCATGCACCAAAATTGGCGTTCAGATGACTTACATGATACTTTTATTAAACTATATTATATTTCTATGGTAAAACATCTCCTTTGATGTTATGTGGAAGAATTAAAATCATACAAATTTGAGACAACATGGTGAGTAAATAGTGACAACAGAGTGGTCTCAGCTAACTTTCAAGAGGGACACGGATGACTTTAAAGTATTTAAATTAATAAATTATGATTGATATATCAAAATAATCTACCTCTGATCTAAATTAAAATGAAGAACATGTGGTTCTTGTAACTTCTGGAATTACAAAATAAATAATGGTTAATTTATTTAATATATCAATACTCCCAGTTTGAAAGTTTGAAATCATTACAGCAGAAATACCAAAAATATCTTAGCCTGTATCACTTGACTTGATTTCAAACTGAATGCTGATGTTGTTAAATAGAACAAAATAGTGTTTTAGAAAAATGCACTGACTTTAATTGAAAAAGTATGAAGCTGCACTTTGCATTTACAAAAGCACTAGCACAATAATGTTTCTCTCTCTGTTGAGGAACACCATGTCCCCATTTGTTCCATATGGCAAACATAATGTGTAAATCTCCAACAACAGAGGCCACAGAAGATAAAGGTGCCTGTTGCTCCAATACCAGACATTTGTTAGCAATTAGGCCGGTGCTCAGGACTGACTCACTGAAGCACAAGCACCGTGTCCCACCTCCTCCTTTTCTCCTCCTCCTCCCTTCATCCATTCCCTCCCTTTCCCACACAGAAACAATCTCTCCCTCTCTCCAGCATGTTTCCCAAAGCTGCACATGGTTATTGTCCAAGGTATTACTTTCCTCTGGTTCTGTAGCAAAGAGGCAGCATGTTATAGAGGGATCTTCCTGACACACCAGCTGGACCCACAGGGGTTTTCAACATTGGATAACGCCGCAGATTTGGTGCCTTAACTTGTGTAAACAAACCAGTATGCTTCTTGATTGATGCTCGGGATTCTGATGAGTCATTGAAATACACCCCAAGTTTGAACAATCAAACAGGTGACATATATTCAGCCTCAAGTCTCCGCAGTCATCTTTACCAAACTGACCTGGGGTGACTTTACAGAATCAACATGAAAGGTAAGCAATCTTTCTTTTTATTGATTTCTGACTAATGTGTTATGGTTTTTTAATTCATGTGAGAAAATCATTGCAAACACGAGCGTGCTGACAGCACATATTCAAGACCACAACTTGGAAGTCTAAAGAAAGCAGGGACCTGTTGATGTTGGATGCGAGTTTGTCGTTCTGTTACTTTGAAAGCAGAATACATCATGCCTTCATCACTCTCAGCTTGACACCATTTGATGTTGAATTTTTAGTTAAACACTTAGATAAACCACACTGTTGGGGCAGCACTTGGTTTTAGTCAACACTGAATAATTTGCTTTTTCCTAAAAGCCAAGTGAGTTCTTTCTGAAGGGAAATGGAACATGTGGATCTGCATCCTTTGGTAGGATCTTTAATTTATAGGAAACATATCCAAGATGAAGGTCAATTTTTCACTCTTTTAATGCATAATCCAGAAACTCATGAAAGAGTATTGCTCCTAATGCATTCCTCATGCGGTGAGGGATGTGCGGGGAGTTCTTCGTTCTTGGTGTGGGCAGCAGGTGTGGAGCCAGTGCTAACCACACACATACATGCGTTTCCTTCAGCTGTTTTCCCAGGATCTGACCGATGCATCTATTTGTAATAGGCAGATAGGCTCTTCTTAATCTTGATTACATCTAATTGAAGTGTATCAGATATAATGAAACACACTTGCTCTTCATATTTGTTTATAATTGAACACATAAGGACCTGTTTAATGGTCAAAGAAAAAACTGTTTTGTTACAGTCTAATGGGGTTGCCTTAAAAAAAGTTTGGCTTCAGAAAACAAGCTGTAAATCATCCAAGAACGTGTACTTTCATGCAATTAAGTCAACCCATGTGTGACTGTAAACATGTCAATATCTAAAGATGGGAGTAGAGGGGTGAGATTCACCTCCAGTTTTCAACTCTTTTGTTTTCATGAACTATAGTATACAGGATGAATGTTTTCAATTACTCTCCATTGAACTCTAGGGATGAACTGCTCATACTTTTTAAAATGCGTGTAAAGCAGTTATACATCAACCAGAACTGTGGAGACACTTGTCTTTATTAGTTGTGGTTGGGTTTCTGTGGTTTGGAAAGACCCTGCCCTCTGCCTCTGCTTCCCATCTCTAGTTTCAGGCGTTTCTGTCAGATGTTTTATACCCACTGCATTCATCTGGTCACATAATACCCGTATTACTGGATGTTTCCTGTTTTGGTGCTTTTCAGTAAAGGGTATCCATTTAAAGGCACTGGGCAAACTCCTGAACCCACAGTTTAGAAATCATGCACACCACGCCAATTCGTTTTTTAGGACATCAAAGCCCTGGAAGTTACCCGAGAACACCTCACTCAAGTAGCTTTCCATTGCACAATTTGAAAGATTAGGAGAATCCTCGGAAATCTTTGGCCTGTGTAGAAGGTGTTGAAGAGCTTAACCACAAACTTTTGACATTGTGAAGTTCTGAAAGGAGATATCATCTTGAGCATTGTTCTCCAAAGAGTTCTCAACTGTTGTATTAAACATTTGTCTTCCTTGCTGTATTTCTGGAAAAGAGGATGAGCTGATGGATGCCTCATAACAAATCACATAAATATGTTGACAACCAAATCTTGGTGGATTAAGTGCATCTCGGTACATCTTGGTGACCAAGACTTTGTACTGGCCACTGACAATATATAATTTTCATCCAATCTGTATTTACATGCTACCATTGTGAAGTCATATGGTTTTAGTTATTCTCACAGTGTTTCGAAGACCTATAATGAAATTTTAACCTTTAATGTCTGGGTAGGGCACAGATGTTGTTTGCATAGCTGGTTGCTAACATACTGTACAGCATCTGCCCAAGTGGACTGATTTACTTAAGTATGTGCACCTGAGATAACTGATGATATCCCTCTAATGCTACTTAAATTGTGTCCGTGGTCAAGAATTGCTATTGATTTAGAGAGAAAACAGCAGACATGGCCAGATTTTGACCTTTAAGTACCATTTACTGTATAATATTGTTGTAACTTGTAAACATAAGACTCCCTGCTTGTTTAAACCTTACATCATGCAACTCAATTTTGAAAACACGCAGATTGTGAGTGCCCACCCTTTATAAACATTGGCATATTCATCTTATGCTCTTAGACTTCTTTCCAAATGTAGAAACTTTCCATTTCCTCCAGATCCTTGAATGACCCGGCCAGCTAATTAAATATCCTGCCTCTTTCATTAACTTTCATACTTTTTAAGTTTACTTCTGCTGACCCAGCCATAGTGCTTTTTGAAGGTTCTTGGCTTCCTTGTAAGCAATGTTTTCAAAGGGAATGCAGACATCCAGACCAGACGGAAGGGTCCCCTCCTTTTCCTCTGTACTGTTGGCAACACTCACACACTACCACAAGACCCAAGGTTGCGTCTGCTCCGAGCCACCTGTGTAGCCAGGACTGGTGGGGAAATGTAAAGTCTCTCCACTTTCTCCCTCATCAAGCTTTTGCCCCTTCTAGCACTCTGGCTCTGGTAGACCTGACGTCAGCGGCTTGAGTAGTAGGTATAAACAGTTTCACATGAGCTTAGCAGGTCTGGCATGCAAAGCGCGGCTCCAAGACGTGCCCGGGGTTTGAAAAATACAGACCCAAGATTTAAAACAAACGGAAAACGAAGCAGGTGCAAACTCCCTGAGACTGTGGTGTTGAGGGATGTTATTGTAAAAGTGCTTGCTGAATAGTAGTGTCCGATAAAGAGAAAACAGGTTGCTGTTTAACAGCATTGGCAGTGATAACTGGCATACCTCCAGTAACAACTCTTTACCTTTAGTACCAATCCAGTGCCCTGCAGCTGCAGGGTGTAGAGATGTTGAGTCACCATTCCTTGCACCATAACTCTTGTCCTTTCTTCTCAGCCAGGAACACAGTGCCACATTTTCATATTTCTGCACAGAGTTCAAGCCCAATTTTCAAAGCAGACCCTGGCTTGTCTTCAGTGAGAATATGACTCTCCAAAACATGGTAGATTGCAGGCTTCTGTAAAGATGCCCTCACATGGAACAGTACGCTTTGTGGGACATGGATGGTCTTGGAGACCACATAAAATGAAATTTACATGCCTTTGTTCCTTGTTGATAAAGCTTCTTAGATGTTCTCATGGTGTATATAGTCCCATTTCTTTCCTCACTTGAAGCACCTCATACATTTTGGTTGTACTTCAGCAGGTAGTAATCAGCTGTTTAGTTTACTGACTGTCATGGGTGGCTGCAATAAGAAAATAATCCAGTTAATCCTCTGCTGACAATGCTTTACCAGATGTTCTAATTGATCCTCTATTCTATTTATAGCTATGTCCTGCACCACACACTGTTTTATTTTTGTGGCTCATGGCCAGAACAGCTGTGGTTTTTCCCAACTAAAGCATGTTGTGTACCTGGCCAAAACATCTCTTGGTGTTGCAGCCAAGAAATAGTTGGCCAAAAATGCAATTTATTTATTTAAAATAAGTAATTTGTAAATGTGTATGCATTTAAATAAAACATAGGAAATAAAATGAAAATAATATGAAATGAAATAAATAAAACATTATATTAAAATAAATAAAGGAAATTTAGTATGCCATTAAAAACAAACTCAACATGGGCTTCTAAACTCAAAAGGGCCACAGTAAGGGCCCTTTTTGGCATATGTTAAGAGCATCTCTGACATACAAAATATTCCCAGGCTATTTTATTAAATAAATCCTCCAAAAGATCCAATCAAATTTAGTACACTTCCCTCACCAATTTTGTGTAATTGTGCTAATATATGGTTCTTTCCAGCAGTGACCTCATCTAGTTCGAATCGGTCCAAGTTGACTGGTTTTTGTCTTAAGGCCGAGTGCTAGCAAGCAGGCCTTATGGAATTTCAACTCTTATGATTTATGTTTCTGGTGATAAAGCGAGAGTGCGTGTGTGTTATTCCCAGAATAAGTTTGTTTCAATCTATTGACCTTAATTTGCAAACACATACATCAACCCTGCTGCTTTTTTCCTCTTTTGCAGATAGCTATAGTGGCTACGAGAACCAGCTTTTTAATGGTATGTGGAGTCTTTTTCTTTGTTCGGTTTCATTTGAGCCTTCTTGATATAGACTTATAAGACCAGATATGTGTTTAATTCCTGCAGTGGATTTCGTTGTCCTCTTATAATCTCCTGCAATTAAAGTTTGAGACCTGACATGTTGAAATTACGATGGTACAATGTTTTTGTTCTGTGCAGGAGGTAGATGATGAGTCTCAAGGGAAACTGGGCTTGATTAGCCAATACGATGAACGATGATTTAATAGAATTATGGTTACTTTCAAGTACAATGTTATAAATTGTAAAGGCATGACTTAATCGTGTTTTGTGCAATTTCTCTTTGTAGAGGAGGACTTAACTGGAGAAGAAGAGGAAATTCCTCCCTTGAGAGGTTAGAAAAATTAATCTTTCTTAAAGATTATTTCTCTCCTTATTAATGAGGCATGACGGAGTACAAAAGATGGAGTTCGTAAAAGAGAGTTAGACAGTAAGCTGACTGTTTTGATCGGTCTAAATTTTTTTGCAATGTCTAAAGTGTTTGTTAGTGTGTTTATATGTACATGAGTCAACATTTATCCACCATTTTGTGAGTGATTATTGACTATTGATTACATCTGTTTTAAATGTTCAGTTCTTGACAGCATTTTGAAAAGCTTCATTTAGAAGCTCAGCTGCAAGCTCAGTTGAATTATTACATGTCGAATTTGAATAGATTCTCTTTATTGTTTTGATTTTTTCCCAAGTGTAGTTGTGTATTTAGGTGTTAATAGTCTATTTAATGTTGATATTTGGGGTGAAGTTTTAATTTTTTACTTACCTGTTAGGATATAATGGTTAGTTTATGATAAAGTTCACATCTTTATGAGAACTGAGTGTCTTTTTGTGTCCATAGGAAGAGCAAGAGGAGGATGTATGAAATGTCAGCAGACACATTCTCTTCAGCTAGCTGTCAAAATGCTCTATGGTTTTTTAGCTTTGCTCGTCATTGCAGTGGCCGTGTTGGCATCCCTTGGTAAGTTTTCAAGGTACAATCATGTTTGCGACAAGTTTTTTGTTGTTTGTTTGTTTGTTTCCCTCATTCTGTAAAGTGACGCCAAAGTGAACAAAGAAAGTTAAATGGTAATAAAATACTTTTTCATGAATCAGCAATCAGCATTTTCACATGAGAAGACTCACTGCTGGGGGGAGTCAGTTATGGGCCAGAGAATGGAATGTAGGACATCCCAATTCTCATCCTTCACATGGTTACAGCATGCAGTGTGGGTTTTGATTCAGCATAATGCTCAAAGTCAACCATTTCCAGATTTAATAGTTAGAAGTGAGCAAAACCTTGCCCACACAATAAATCTCACATCATGTGTGAAGTTAGATGCCAAATCTGAATCCTTTGCCCCACTAACAAGTATGAAAGCACAACGAAAGACAATAGTGAAAGAACTACGAATCATACCTACAATATATTTCACCATACACAAGTGTACAACAACAAACCCAAGTTCTAAATGCAATGGGGCTTCAACAAGAACTTCATGACTTCATTGTCACGCTTGCCGGTTCTAATACTACCATGTCAGCCCACAACTAGCTAAACTGTGGCAAAACAAATCAATAAGAATGTTGTTTGGTTTGATGAAAAATATAAGATGATGGTTTCATTTAAAGAAAAACAAACCTAGATATTTCATAATGATGCCACATACCCATCTGTTTCATATTGCTGTAACTCCTAAAAAATGTTGTTGTAGTATGTGTGTAATATGCATACTACTACTATGTTAAGGAATTTGATGAAGGAAGTTAATCTGAAGTTTGCACAAGGCAAGTAGATCAAGTAACAAGTATCCTGTTTAGTGATAAAAAATAAGCAATTTCCTTTTATCACCTTTTTAAAATACAGCATGTTAAATGCCTTCATACAGCTAGAATATAAATTACAACCGCAAATGAAGTTCCATTATACTTTACCAGTCCCCATAGTGCAAGATTAAGTCTTGGTGTGTGAAGACAGGTTCTAAAAATAATTCCAAACATGTATTTTTTTTAGAGGAAACAGAGATAAATTAAGCTGGGTTTGCTGTTCCAAAAATATTATGCAATTTCACATTTTTTATTAGAATTAGAAATTTGTATCAAATGTGAATTTATTTATTTTGCTTGCTTATTTCGCATCACCTAAATGTCTAAAATAATGGTTTTAATATTATTAAATTTGTCTCATCAGTTTTCAGGAGAGTTGACGCCTTATCTGAAGAGGAGATGTTTTACCGCAAACAGATTTCAAAGGTCCAAGAAAGCATAAAAGGCGAGAATTCTTATTTTTGAAGTGACTATTATTTTTTTATATTTTCAGTTTTAATTTTAATTTTAGTAATATATTTCTATATATCTTTAATTGATTTAATTTCAATTAATTGTAGTACTTACACTTATTCCAGTTAGCTGACAAGGCAACAATTAACTTTTAAAGTTTTTATCTAATATTTTTCTAAGCTTTGTTTCAATTACCAAAAACAGTTTTAGTTAACAATAAACACAAAGCTCTACAACAGGAAAATGAAAATGTAAAAAGAAAAACATGTTCTCACACAGTTGCTTCTGTTTAAAATAGGCCTGCTAGATTTATCTAATTTGTTTGTCTAATCTCTCCGTTCACTTCCTGTGGTCGGTGAACCCCTCAGAGAGTAAAACCTCATGAGGGATCATTTATTACCGAAATAATGGCCTACAAAACAGCTGTGCACACAGAGTGCTCAGTCTGTTAAAACAAAACTGCATTTTCATGCAATTTACAGTGTATTTTGTGTCAGCAGTACAAGAGGTTCACGGTTTGGTGGTTGTATTGCAGATATCAGCGCTGTAAACAACTATTCCAACTGCTTAGATGTTGCTCAGTATCAAGAGGAGATTGCCAGACTGAAGAAAGAGTATGAGAAGATCCAGAAGATAGTACTCAGTCAAGAGCAGCAGTTGGAACAGGTGACTCAATCTCAGCAAAGTCTTACGCAATCCAGCAACAGAATGACTGGAGACCTCCAGTCCTTTGGAATTATCATCAAGCGGATAAACCAGTCTCTGGGCCAGTACCTGGATCAGGTAACTGGCTGGCAGGTTGTCATCAGTGAAACTGATCAGGGCATGAAAACCCTTATTGAGGATCAGTATGATTTGAAAGCCACAATGCAACAAGTCAACACTACTGTCGCCCTTAGTGCATTGTGGATAGGTGCTCTTCAGAGGAAGGCAGAAGAGGAGACCTTGGTGCTTCAAAAAATAACAGCAGACTGGCAGAACTACAGCAGAGTTTTAAGTGCCCTGAAGTCTAATGCCAGCATAACCATGCAGACCGTGAGGGCTGTTCAGAATGGTGTCTCTGCCACTCACCAGCGTATCAGCATGAGTTCAGAGATGGTGCATGACCTCACTCTGCAAGTCATAAACCTTCAGATGCAACTGGATAATGTCTCGTCTTACATTGATGAACATGAGGAGAACATGCATGACCACCAGTACCATGCCAAGTACTACGAGAACCGAACCGGGGAACGATTTGTGACTTTGGATGCAAGAATGAAGTCCATTGAAATGGAGATCGACACGCTCTCTTCCAGCTTCAAAGCAACCGTTAGCCATGTTCGGAGCATGTACCAATACATCAACCAAGAGAGTTCCTCTTGCCAATCCAGGCTGAACAGTCACACAGAAGATTTGCAGAACCTGAACAACACAGTCTTGCTTCTCCTTCACCTTGCTGACACTCTGAGAATGCAGTACATGATGTTGAATATACGCCTCAATGCTGATGTGAGGAACCTATCAATGGTGGTTGAGGAGATGAAGCTGGTAGACACCAGTCATGAAAAGCTGATCCAGAACTTCACTATTCTGAAAGGTAGTTCTGTCAGGACCACTATCGTCAATATAACTTACGATTAGCATACATTTTAGGTTGGGGGAATGGTTCTGTTCTGGGCAAACACTCCCTGCCCATCCACGCAGCCTAGCATGGATAGGAGCAGGGAGAGCAGAATACCCCCCCTAGGGTAACAGAACAGAACCAACATCAGTGATAAATGTAGCAGATACCATTAATGTTCTACGTGATTATTTAAACAACATGATTCAGTAGTCTGACTCAATGAAATATTCACTGCCAAGTCCTGACTGGACAAGAAGAGGAGCTGGGGATGGAGGTGGGTGATTAGTTCCTGAGCGAAGCGATAGCTGCTGAATAATGACTGAAGGGACCTTATGAAGGGAATTATGATTGGTGTCGTGATCCTCTAGGTAGACATGGATCAGCTGAGTGTCAGCTGATGCGAGCTTGTCTAACATGGCCTGCCAGAACTATCGCTACGCTCCATTTCTGTCAGGACCACTATCGTCAATATAACTTACGATTAGCATACATTTTAGGTTGGGGGAATGGTTCTGTTCTGGGCAAACACTCCCACTGCCCATCCACAAGGCCTAGCATGGATAGGAGCAGGGAGAGCAGAATACCCCCCAAAACAACCATATGCTGAACCCCCCAAACCAAGATGCTGATAGCAATCTATCTGAATGCCTTATGGAAGGAGAGTGGCAACGAAAGGGTACTCTTCTTTATATTCAGCTAAGAAGAGCAGCAAACCCCTTACTGGAGGAGTGTAGCAGCGAAGAGGTGCTCTTCTTAATAGCAGCCAAGAAGAGCAGCAAGCCCCTTTTTAAAGCAACCTGAAATTAAGATGCAGAATCCACTAGATTGCAGCCTAGTTGCCAGTTGTAGCAAACACTGCGTACTGTAGCCGTTGAGCAAGCAATTACAGGTTTAGAGATCGCAGATTCTGCCTAGCCTAAGCTTAGCATCCATAACACGGCATATATCTCAATAATTCAAGTCATGTTTATACAGGTTGTCACCTCCCATGATATTAGCGTTCACTGACATACATGTCCTCTACCTGATAACCCGCATTAGTGTAGTAGACAATCCTTACCAATACTCTCGAAGCTTATGCAACAGTGTGTAGCTTGCTTAAGCACGGCATGTTGCAGTAGTCAGACCTAAAGAAAATAGCAATTACCAATAACCAGATGACCCATAGCAGCAAGCATATCTCAAGATAATTGATGGCCTTAAACAATAGCTTAACATAAGCTTCTTGCTGTTGCAAGTTTACCCGGATACCAGCACTGCAGAAACACCTGATGGCCAAAAGGCTGAATAATGACTGAATTATGATTGGTGTCGTGATCCTATAGGTAGACATGGATCAGCTGAGTGTCAGCTGATGCGAGCTTGACTAACATGGCCTGCCAGAACTATCGCTACGCTCCATTTGTCTACTTTTAGTGCAAAGATCCTCAAATTCAGCCCTGCAGGGTCACTGAACTGCAGAGTATTACTCCAACTCTGATCAAATTCTGAAGACCTTGACCTTAGGGTTGAGGCCTAACCTCTGCTGGACAGTGGTCCTCTAGGGCCGAATTTGAAGACCTGTTTTAGTGTCTATAAAAATAGGTTCACTTGCATGTCCTTTAAGTGTCTTTTTTCTGGATTCTTTATAGGTGTGTCTGGTCCACCAGGTCCAAAAGGAAACAGGGGAGAAACCGGAACCAAAGGACCTGTAGGTGTAACCGGACCGAAAGGTGACAGGGGACTTGCAGGGAATCGTGGAACTCAAGGACTTAAGGGCGCTATGGGAATTAAGGGTGATCAAGGTGTACAAGGATCTTCAGGAATGAGAGGTGGGCCAGGCCTTAAAGGAGAAAAAGGGTCTTTAGGGCCACCAGGGCCTCGTGCTGAAAAGGGACAGAAGGGTGATATGGGGGCTGCTGGGAAGGATGGAATTCCTGGCCCCAAAGGACCGGCAGGTATCCGAGGGCAAGCTGGACTCCCAGGGGTACATGGCCCTCCTGGACCACTAGGAGTACAAGGCCCTGTGGGACCACCGGGGCCACGTGGAATACCTGGACCACCAGGGAAGCCTGCTCAGAGTTCATAAGCAGATAGACATAAAACTTCAAAATATCCCAAATTGTGATACACTGACTGTCTTTCTGGACAGACTGATGATGATGGTGGTAAACATCCACTTGGAGATCTCTCGCAAAGCAAGATGATAGTGGGGACTCTTCGGGATCTTAGAGGCCCACATGTACGTTCCCCAAATATGGAGTTTGCTCTGAACAACAATACACTTTGTATAGGCATTCAACACTCTTGGATAGACCTCAAGCCTAATTCTATATAGGATATTGAGCTACTTCATAAACAGTTCTTGTTTTAACAATGGTTACAGAGCCAGGCTGCTATGAAACCATACTAGGTACCATTCATTAGACTCAATCATTAGCCAGCATTAGCATATGAACACAGATAAACATAGGACAAATGGGACTGTGCTTTATTGCTTTTTATGAAGTGTATTTAGTAGTGCAGTATTGGCGTCATAATCACAGAACATTCAGAGCAGGTACTCTGAAACATGATTTTTATTAGTTCAGGTAAACCAAATATTTCCACTCCTTAAAGGTACCATAGATTCAAGCTTATGAAACATTGTGCGAAAAGTTACACATTATTTGACAGTTGCTGGCATTGCATGAAACTGCAAAACCAAGGCACTGAGCAAATTTACAGAACTGTTACAAACTGTACAAACAAATTTATTTCAATGATTGGCAATGTGCAACATTGTTTTAATGTTCATATTGGTTTGATTTCCCAATTTGTAAATATAGAATTTTAACAGGTGTAATTTTATGGGGTTAATGTGTTTTTGAGGACTTCATGATGTGTTAGCATACAGTTTATTCTCTTTGCACAACAATAAAGGGTTATATGAATGTAAAAAGGGGGACATTTTTGTTTAGCATTTTCAAGTTCACTAAGCAAATACAGTATTTATGATTACTGTTTCATAATAAAATCACGAAAACAAATTTTAAAAATATATTACCTGATTAGCTATCTACTCAGCAAGCACAAAATGTTTTATAACATTGCGCAATGTTGCATTTTCGTTGTTGCTAAGTCATGTTGCTGTAACATTTTAAAAAGCAAACCAAAAACAAAATGTGCAATTTGCAGATTTGGATGATCAAATTACTGAAATATTGAAAAGTGCAAGTACTAAACTACGATGTTGTTTTATTTGACCAAAATAAATTATTTTGGAAATGTAGACTATCTAACAGGTAGGTTTCTCTTCAAGTAAATGCAAAACATCAGTATATGTTTCTATTACAACAGAAATATAATTCCAAACTGCATCGTTTGTATAATTTCATTATTACAACAACTTGCTGGCTGGGTAAAGAGATTTTTATTCATCAAAGTGTAATATCTGTGATATCTGACTACTAGCAAGCATAAACAGTTTCCACATGTGACAATACATCATCATTATAACTACAGTGAAAAGGTCAACTCCATTATAAGGGATCATTATATGGCTCATTTCAGCAGAACACTATCAAAATTAAGTGCAAAGCTGAAATAAAATCTACATGATCAAGAGTCAATCTAGCGACATAACTAATGCTAGCAAGTCTAGTGTTGATGAGCATTAGTGTGTTGATTAGCATATCACCTAATGACTTTTACAGTATGTTTCATCTCTCGACATACAGTACATAAAAGAAATGAGTTTTGTCATAGCTAGCGTTAACTTTTCTTATTGAATCGTGACTGTAAGTTCCAATCAGGAAACAAACCATTAACATTAGATGATTGATATTTAAATGTGGTGCGAGATCCCTGCACTCTAAAAAATGCTGGGTTAAATACAACCCAGTGCTGGGTAAAATAGGGACAAACCCAGCAATTGGGCTGTTTTGACCCAGCGGTTTGATTAAATGTTTAAAGGGGTCATATAATGATATTTTAAAGATCGTTATTTAGTGTATTTGGTGTAACAGAATATGTTGACATGCTTTAATGTTCAAAAAACACATTATTTTTCAAATACTGTACATTATTGTAGGTCCGCTATGCCCTGCCTCTCTCAAACGCGTCGTTTTCAACAAAGCCCCCTCCTTTGACAAGCGCAGTCTGCTCTGATTGGCCAGCTGACCCAGTGCATTGTGATTGGCCGAACACCACAAGCACGCGTCGGAAATGTACCATACCCTGACCTTACCATAATCGCAGCTTCAGCTGCAAAGAAATACAAGAATTAATAATGCGTTCTTAAGTTTACCATCAGGTCAACAGAGTCGCGTGACAGACAACAGTATGATGGCAGTACACAGCCGCGGTTAAGGACAGCTGAGTGCATTGATGTGGGAAAGGCTGTCACTCTCTGTGATGTGACCCCCTGTTCCCCACACACACACCCACACATGACGCGTTACTCTGCGCGCGTAAAACTCTGCATTTGTACAGTTAATAGCAAATACTTAAACTAGTAACACAACATACTTACAGTCGCTGATTCAGAAGCACCAGATAGTCATAGCAAAGTCGGAATTGACCTCTTTTTTTTTTTTTTTTTTAGAACTACCTTGTGCACGCCAGCCTCAGTCGTACTATCAGTCAGTATCATCGAGCGTTAAAAAAAACTGTCGTCAATAAATGCAGTGCACAAATTCGGAACATCTGGGTTGTGCTGTTCTCGTTGTTAATAAATTCTTAACCACCGATTACTAATTGCATCTACTTCCGGAGGCCAAATAAAGTGCTTTTGCTTTCAAACTGAAACACAGCGTCTCCCTGACATACTGCATGAAACCACGCCTTCCTTTCTTGCTATGCACATTTGGACGCATTATGCTAATATTTCCACATAGTGACTTAGACATGTGGGGGCGTGTTAGAACGAGCCGTTTTAGGTAGGCGTGGTTGACTCTTAACTTTTATAAAGAATATCTCTTTGGATTTGAGCCTTTAGTCTTTGCAACTTTACAGATCTTCTTTATGCACCAAGAGATTGTAACACTCCAAAGAGAAAGGAAAACTTGAAATTGCATCATATGACCCCTTTAACCCAACCTTCTGGGTAGTAACCTAACCACTGGTTCAAAACAACCCAATTGCTGGGTTTGTCCCTATTTTCTGTTTATCTGTTTATTTTCATCCCATTATTTCTGTATACAATTCATTACTGTTGACAATTGATCTTCAGCCTTCACCTCCAGCTTGCTCTTTATGATATAATCAACAATTTGGATCTGTGGGTACCAAAACATTTTTTCAAAGGAAATTGATTCCTTGTGGGAATGACAACCTAATAGTTGTTGTGGGAACCAGCTATAGATAAACCCCCACAGCCAAACATCACATTTCTAGCTTTCTAATGAGTGAAACTCATTGCCATGGTATCAGTTGCAAAGTTCTTCAGTCTCATTGCAGTTTGTACACTGTAAAAAGTCATTCTGTGGGTTTGTAGATTTCACTACATTTAATATGTAAACTTTATTTAACAAAATTAATTTCTAGTTTTTTTTTAAATTTTTTTAATTAAAATTAATTAAAAATGACTGGAATAAAATCTACTCGATTTTGTTGTTAAGGATTTAGCTATTATTTTTGAATAATTCCAAACAGAGAGAATATTGAATGAATCCAACATGATGAAAATGAGTTGTTTTCAATTTACAAGCATTTCCTGTTACAATGCGCGGTTTAAATGAGCTCGTGAGCACGAGGCACGCCACGCATGCGATGGAGTTTCTCGCTGACAACCTGGAGGCAAAGCTGATCCCCACTCTTTTTCAGTTAATTTCACAAAGGTAAGGAATGTTATTTAATTTATAAATGAAAAAAAAAGTTGTTGTAAATTGTTCAAATTGTCTACTTTATCTAATAGGCTTCATTTAAAAACATACTAGTTAACGGTCGGCTATAAAACTGCTAATCCTTTCATGTAAGCTTAGGCAATATTTTTTGTCGATTAGCAATATTGTTGAATAATGGCTGTAGTCAGTGTCCAGACCAACATATTGTATATATATATATTATATATATTATATATATATTATTATATACAACGGATATATCTTGGGCAAGAATTTTCTTATTTGTGTGGCCTATAGGGGCATATCCCCGTCACGGATTGGATCCGTGCGTTTGAACCGAAATAGCTAGAGTGTTGCCTCATAAAGTAGTCGAAATCAAGTTTTACACCGATTAATGGCTGAAGGGGGTCATTTTAAAACTATTTAGCGCTGCTGTTGAACAGTGAGTATGACGTTTTCATCACTCCAATGCACGTCTCCATTTCAATCCCTTACGGTGGCATATTTGTATGTATTTTTTATTTATTTAAATAAAGTCCCTTGAACCTAATCATTTATCATAGGTAACGTTACACATTCTGTTAGGAGCTATAACTACGATTAAACGGTCATAAACGTGATTGTACGGAAGCCCTGAACTTAGATTATTTTGATTGTTTCGGTAAAAAATAATACATGATCGATATAAATGTTAGATATTTTGGTATACAGAGTTAACATTCCACATTTCTATTAACATAATTTTTGCAGAGTTATTAACATTCTACTTTCTGGTTAGAGCCAATAAATGTGTATTAAAACAATAGTTTTTTCACTCTTGAGCAAGTCCTTAGTTTTTATATGGCCTAGTGCTGATTTTTTTATGATATTCAGCTCCAACTAATAGCTCAGAATTAATATGTATGATATATAAATGTTTGACTTTTAACACATTGGAATCGTTGTTGAGGGGGTTGTTGTCACTGCTGTTTAATTTTACAGGACAATGAAGACCAGACAGGAATTGAACAGCTTGTGATGGCAGTAATTGTGACCAAGAAGGGAACTTCGAATGACAGTCCAAAGGACATTGGAATTATTATCAAGGGGGAGAAAGTTGTTACAAGCATTGAAGGTGTTCCCAGGGCTTGCTGTGTCCTCCTTGGTTTGACATATGCACTGAACCTCCATTATCCCAGGCATCTAAAGTATACCTTTGAGGTACTTCAGAAACTTTTCTTGGAGCTGGATGCTTCAAAGCTGTCAAACAGAGTCCAGTCACTCAGGTCTAAACTGCTGTCTTAAAATAAGATGGTGGTATCTGTTCTGTGGTTCCATGTTGCCAAACAAAGACCACATATTTGAACATTTTGTGCCTAGAAAGACAGAAATGCCAAAAGTCGTTCTGCAAACTTGAACTGTTCTCATCCTATGTGAAAACAAGAACAACACGTTGATAAAGAGTAGTGATGTTCACTCTGTCATTGTGATTGTGACCAAAAAAAGGAGCTTCTACAAGTGACTGTTCATTGGACACCAGAATCAAGTTGACTAGGGGTGAAATTTCTTACTGTCCTTGAAGGTGTTCCCAGGGCTTGATGTGTCCTCTTTTGGCTTGACCTACTTTATGCATTGAATCTCCATAATCCAGGCCTCCAAAAACAATTATCTTGGGCCTTTATGCTTCAAAGCTGTTAAACAGCTTAGTCACACAAGTCTACACCGCTGATTTAAAAATGAGATTCAGATTTATTCAATCCAGGTTAACTAAGTCCAGTTGTTCAAATCTACAGTTTTAAAGTGAGATTAAAGTGTTATTACTAGTAGTTTCTACAGTGGTTCAATGTTGCTGAAAAAGATGTCTTTTTTTTTTTTTTGTGCTAAAACAAGGGGGTTTATTTTAAACAATGTAACTGCATTGTGTATTTTAAACAATTTGTACCTAAAAAGAAACTTTGTTCTGGAGACTTGAATTAATATGGAATTTATATTATATAGAAGGTAATTGTGGATTTAAAAAAACAGTTTGTTCTGTTGAGAGACTAGTGAATATTCATTATTAATTGATGCTATTGTGCTATTGTGACTGTTGTTGGCAATAAAGCCGAATTTTGTAATTCATCTTTAACATCTGTGTCTATTATTCATACCTGAAATCATATTAATTATTTTAATTAAATGTTATTATTAATTTTAATTAAAAATAATAATACTAAATTATTTTTGTGTTAAATCAAATTAATTCCTTTAAGTAGTATTCGTTAACAGTGCTCCAATGAAAACAATATGTTTGTTTAAATTTTACTTAATTTTTTTGTGTGTGCTATTTACATCTACTTAATTTGAATGGCTATTTTTTAAGCACCTCTTTTGATTAAATCTAACTCAATTCTCAATTGTTGTTGAATTTAATTAATAATATTGCTTGTAATGTGTTGCCACAATTTTATTGAGTAGATGTAGTGTATTATTTTTTACAGTGTAGTTTGTTTAGCAACCCTAGCAGAAGTTTGTGTTCTTTGTGTTGAGGCCAAAAGGAGAATATGTGATGTTTAGATCCTAAAATGTCCTTTTGCTATTCAAATTCTCAGGTCAAAGTTCACTGGACTTGAACTTGTATGAATGCAGTGCAAAATAATTTTGGTGCACATACTTGTATTCCCGCTCTCCCATATTTGCATGGTTAAGAATGGAAGTTAATAAAACACCAAGTGTAGCATGACCACCCAATACACTAGGAAATAGTTGCCCATTCATGAGCTCTTACAGCTGGTTGCTCTCTCATGTCCTTAGGCCCAGAGTGTCTGCAGCTGGCCTCAGAGTTTAGGCCCCATCCTCTAAAATGGTGCATACTTCAAGGAAGTTTCCTGTTGCCAAAGAAAACATGATGACCTCAAGAACAGGTCAGAGATTCTCATTAAACCAAAATGTTATGTAATTCTTCAATGATTAACAGCTCATATGCTAACTTTCCAAAGACGTGTACTTGCACTATCCTTCAAAGCTGCCAAACGTAATAAGCCACGCAAAGTAATAATGTTCAAAGTTTATCTTAATCATCAAAACACTCTCAAATGCTATTTGAAACTTCTCTGTTGTCAGAAACAGACCTCAAACTACAAGCCAAATGAATTTTAACCCAATTTTTCATTAATAACTCTCATTAATGTGTTTGCAGATGTCCCGTTGTCAAACCCTGACCTTCTGTGTGAGGGCTGGTCCACAGGAAAGAAAACTGGATCGACACAACAACAGAATTCACTGGGGACGTCATGGGCCGTGAGAAAAATCTGTCGCTCACCTCTTCTGTCAAACAGAGCACTGCTGTCCTACGATGTATGAAAACAATGTACAGTATATACCTATTTCTTATACTTTAAGTTTGGAATTTAAAAAAATGAAAAGCTAAAGGGTGTCATGTTTTCCCTCTCCTGAATAACATATGACTTGCCAGAGTAAACTGCGCCAGATGTTAAGCCACGGGCTGAGGCCAATGTCTTTTTCTTCCATGTGGAATTCATTTCACACAAGCATTTTCTCACTTAGATATTTAATAAAATGTCTGCTACAGCAAAGGTAATGTTGAAGGGAGAAGTACAGCAAGCTACCAAAGATTTTGTTCTAAAAGCTTTAAAACACGTTTGTGGGGTTAAATTACTGACCCTATGAACACCCCCTGAATGTTATGACTTGTGACATTATTATTGCATGGAATTTGATTTGGAGACGGAATTTGTCTTTGATATTTTCTAATGGTATGTCGTTAGGACATGGTTAGGTTACGATTTAAACAAGCAACTGCATTACGTAACAAAAAAATAATAATTCTAAAGGCTCTACAAACAGATTGTCAAAAAAGTCTAGACAGCCGCTGGACTGTGTTGAAGTCACAGCTAATTTTAAACCATTACTTCAGGGTGCAATTTAAACAATGTTGTTGTGATGGCAAATCTGAAAAGTTTATATGGAATGCATGTAAAAACTAAGCAAGCTTCTGAACATTTGCTTTAGAAATTATGTTTTAATCAACCAATCCAAAGTTTAAAGTTAGTACTTTTTTTTTTTTTAAAGAAATTAAAGGGACAGTTCACCCAAAAATGAAATTCTGTCATTAATTACTCACCCTCATGTTGTTCCAAACCAGGAAAGACCTTCATTCATCTTTGGAACACAAATTAAGATATTTCTGATGAAATCCGAGAGCTTTCTGACCCTGCATAGAACTATGACGTTTAAAGCCCAGAAACAATCTTTTTATCTTTTAAATATATTTAATCAAATAAATGCAGCCTCAATGAGCATAAAATGCTTCTATCAAACACATTTAAAAAATCTTGCCATTGTATCAGTGAGGCAGAGTATGTGTTTTGCAATAAAAAAAATACTTTGCTATGGGAAAATGTAGCTAAAGTAGTATTCTAGAGTTACTGTCTGGAAAAAAGATAAACATGTCATCCAAAATCTCAAAATGTCTCTTTTTTTGTTTTTACCTTTATTAATCAAAAACAGCAGAGCTCCGACTT
Organism: Sinocyclocheilus anophthalmus; assembly: GCA_018155175.1. Taxonomy (NCBI): domain Eukaryota; kingdom Metazoa; phylum Chordata; class Actinopteri; order Cypriniformes; family Cyprinidae; genus Sinocyclocheilus; species Sinocyclocheilus anophthalmus. The sequence continues at coordinate 244,177 of JADLZN010010716.1, forward strand.
GACGTCAGCACAGATCTGTGGATATTTGATCAGATATATGTCCTTGGAAATGATGGACGTTTTTGCTTGACATTTTCATTTTGCAAGTAAGTGGTTTATAATCCTTCCAAAGATTTCCCCAGCATGACATTGGTCTTTTAAGAACGTGACCGCGAGTATAAGGCCATGAGTTAAGAGGACGGCAAGTTAGGAAGAACATTGTGGCCTGTTTGACATGATTTTTTTTTTATTTTAGTATTTTTTGTGATGGAGGACATAGTGAACATTATCTAGTGTAATTTCGTTGCACACCTTTTTAAAACTAATGTTCCAGGAAGAGTTCTCAATGTACTACATTATTATTGTTTCATTTTCGCTTTGCAAATGCTCTCTTTAATTGTGTCAAAAGGGACGCACAGCACACCTCCCAAAGCCACCTTTAAGGTCATGAAAATATGTTCTGACAACATGGCCAGACATCTTGTACAACATAAATTTGGTTTTTAGTCAGTGCTCAGGGAACTGTAAATTACACAAACCTTAAAGGGGTCATATGATGCTGCTAAAAAGAACATTATTTTGTGTATTTGGTGTAATGAAATGTGTTTATCCGGTTTAAAGTAAAAAAAAAAAACACACATTATTTTCCACATAATGTACAATATTGTTTCTCCTCTATGCCCAGCTTTTTTGAAATGCGTCGATTTTTACAAAACTCATCAGTCTAAAAAAGCGAGGTGTGCTCTGATTGGCCATTTGTTATTCAAGTGCGTTGTGATTGGCCGAATACCTAAGCAGTGTGACGCGACAATGTAGCCCCTCCCCATGACTGTGTTGCTGCAGGTTCCGGCGGATTGCGAAGAGGACAAAAACATTAAAACCCATTACAAATGAGGCATTTGTTGCATCCAGTGGGGACATAATTTCTGATTATAATGACTTATACTGTCTTTTTACGCGTTGCATTGCATCGTGCCGCGTATACATAAAACCCTGTCTGCATTTGTGATCAGAGAAATGACAAACAACAAGTGCTACTCTACACTGCCCAAACTCGCGTTTGAATCATCATTGGCAAATGATAAAAGAAAACGTACTCACGTAAGTAAGAACTGCCGGAATTTTAGTCTAACGTTACTCTCCCAGTATCAGGAAACAGTCCTCCATAAACATGTGCCGGCGATCCACAGCACGATGTTGATGTATTTCCTCAGCGACAGCACGGATCAGCTCCAGGCATGACGAAGCAGATATCGTCCCCTTTGGGAAGACCAAACAAAGTAGTTTCGCTTTCACCACGAAGCACACAGCGTCTACAGGACATGGCTGCAGCGGCAACAATACTACAGCGAGAATAAAAGTTACGCCTTCTTTCTTTGCGTGAACATTTGGGTGGCGTTATGCAAATCTTCCCACATAGTGAGGTAGATATGTGGGGGCGTGTTCGAACGAGCCGTTTTAGGTAGGCGTGGCTGACTCTTAACTTTTATAAAGAATATCTCTTTGGATTTGAGACTTTAGTCTTTGCAAATTTACAGATCTTCTTTATGCACCAAGAGCTTGTAACACTCCAAAGAGAAAGGAAAAATTGTAATCGCATCATATGACCCCTTTAACAGACTATAAACCGAGACAGCAAGCTAACAGTTAATAGTCTCAGTGTAAAGTCCTTTTGGAAAAGTGACAACCTGAACAAAACCAGAACCTCTGGACAGACCTGTTCAGCGTCTTCATGGTGGGTGTAAAATCTTGGTCTTAAAATGAACACAGCAGATGAAATTTGAGAGGGAGCAAGTTTTTTTGTTGCGTTCTCATAGACGTCCAAAAAGCGTGGAATGAGAGTGAAGGAGATAATGCCAAATTACAGGTGAAAAATTACTTGATTGCATATTATCCTGTCAGTCAGTCTACAAATTAGCTCCAGTAATTAGACAGCAAACAACTCGTTCACTCAGACATCAATGCAAGAGTAACATGGTGGATAAAATTTGAGAGGGAGGGAGTTTTTTAGAGGCCCAAAAAGCGTGGTGTGTGAGAGAGATAGCGAAACAATAAAGGTGAAAACGTACTTGATTGGCATATTATCCTCTCAGTCAGTCTGCAAATTGGCTTCAGCTTCAGTAATTAGATTGTAAACAACCCTCTCACTCAGATATCACCACATGCGATCATGTCTGATTCAAACAAGTGAACTCATTTGCATAAACCTGATGAGCCTTTTGGCGTGATTTTGTTTTTAAAAAATAGTATGTTAATGTAAATTATTTTATAAGCATATTAGTTTTAGTTGCATGGTGACAGTGCCAGCATGTTCTTTAAACTTTAATTAATGCCTGATTTAATTTTTAATGCCTTTATCTTTTATTGACATCAATCAACCAAAAATATTTATAAAAAAATGTGTTCTCATTTTTGAAGTCCACCACACGCCACTGAATAACTTGATACATGAGATAGGTTTTGTTTGTTTGTTTCTCTTAAATTAAATGATCCAAATGATTGAATTGAAATGGCTGCAGAAATTGTTTGAAATTAAACCAAATAAAACAAGAACATTATTTGGATTTTGTTATACAGACACACTCAGAGAGTACTTATTAAAACCATATGGAGGAGGAAATGCTTCTCTCCAAACAAAGGGAATGGTGTGATGCTTTGTATAAAAAATAGAAACTACTCTGGTATGTCAGTAACAGTAAACAAGGGTGGGTTGGGTTTTTATCAAACATAAAAAATCATCTGGAAATTGTTCAATTGAAGTGCAGACAAAGGGCTTAACATCAAACTCTAATAATATGGAGTCATTCCAAATCTCTATTCGCAGAAGTAATATATGTATACCTATTTAAAGTATTTCAATTTAAATCTAAAAGATATACATCTATATATGGTCACAGTTACTTGAGTTGAGCTTTGCTGTGAAATGTTTTGCTCCTTACAGGTGGTCTTAAAGGGTCTGTAATTTTCTGACCTGGTTTGGGGTCACATGCTGCTCTGTTTTGCAATCTGCAAAGTGCCTTTGAAGTGTGTGTGTGCAGCAACAGCAGCTTTTCAAACTCATTTGCCTGCTATGCTTGTAATTAAACTGTGCTTAGCAAATTGTAAATACTAATACAAGTCAAAGGGTAAATTTGATTAAAGGGGTCATATGATGCGATTTAAATTTTTCCTTTCTCTTTGGAGTGTTACAAGCTCTTGGTGCTTGAAGAAGATCTGTAAAGTTGCAAAGATTAAAGTCTCAAATCCAAAAGAGATATTCTTTATAAAAGTAAAAAAAATCAACCACGCCTACATAAAACGGCTCGTTCTAACACGCCCCCCACATGTCTATGTCACAATGTGGGAAGATTTGCATAACACCGCCCAAATGTTCACGCAAAGAAAGAAGCCGAAACTTTTATTCTCGCTGTAGTATTGTTACCGCCACCGCCCATGTAGTGAAGGTGCTGTGTGTTTCGTTGTGAAAGCAACACTACTTTGTTTGGTCTTCCAAAAGAGAACAATATCTGCTTCGCAATGCCTAGAGCTGATCCGTGCTGGTCGTGGAAGAAATACATCAACTTCGCGCTGTAGAACGCCGGATCGGCTTTCACCGTGGACAAAGCAGAGTCCAGCCCGGGTTCTGTCACATGTGGTTGCCGCAAAGCCCCCCGCCGGTGTCCGCTCACTCAAGCCGGCCTCCACTCATTCTAGCCCGCTGTGTGTGACGCTGTGTTTCGTTGTGAAAGCGAAACTACTTTGTTTGGCCTTCCAAAAGAGGACACGACTAGAAATCAGTGGGAAGTTGTATTACAACCACTGTTCCAGAAAACAGTTTAACCAAATATTCAGATGTGTGCAGCATATTTTATGGAGGACGTTTTCTGATCCTGGTAGAGTAGACTACAATTCCGGCTGTTCTGACTCACAGCCTGTAGGTACATTTTTTTATATTTAAAGAATTTGCCACTGACAATTAAAAAGAGTTTGAGCAGTGTAGAGTAGCGCTTGTTGTTTTGTCATTTCTCCAATCACAAATGCCGACATGGTTTTATGTTTACACATGCAACGCAACGCGTAAAAAAACAGTACAAGTCATTATAATCAGTAATTATGTCCCCACTGGATGCAACAAATTGCCTCGTTTATAATGGGTTTTAATGTTTTTGTCTCGTCGCTCCGGCCGGGACAAGGCATCACAATATGGTAAGGGGCGCAACATTTCAGTCACACGCTTGAGGAATTCGGACAATCACAACGCATTGGATAGCTGGCCAATCACAGGACACCTTGCTTTTCAGACGATGAGCTTTGTAAAAAACGATGCGTTTCAGAAAGGCGGGGCATAGAGGAGAAAAAATAATGTACAGTATGGGGAAAATAATGCTTTTTGAACCTTAAACCACATAAACAAATTTCATTACACCAAATACACCAAATAATGTTCTTTTTTAGCAACATCATATGACCCCTTTAACGGGGTTCATATGATGCAATTTCAATTTTCCTTTCTCTTTGGAGCGTTACAAGCTGATTGTGCATAGATAAGATCCCTGAAGTTTGCAAAGACTAAAGTCTCAAAACCAAAGAACTATTCTTTTAATCAAATTTAAGACTCTGCCACGCCCCCCTAAACCGGCTCATTCTAACACGCCCCCACATAACTACATCACTATGTGGAAATATTAGCAAAATGCAGCCCAAATGTGCACGCAAAGAAAAAAGGCGTGGTTTCAGTAACCGCAGTTAGTGCTGAAGCAGCCATGTCAGGGAGACGCTGTGTGTTTCTAGGCGAAAGCAAAAGCACTTTATTTGGCCTTCCGAAAGTAGATGCATTTAGGAATCTTTAAGAGGGAGAGCGAGAGCAAGACTGAGTTAGAGAAGCGAGGAAGAGACGACGAAGAGAGAGAGCCACAAGAGAGCGAGAGGAGAGAGAGAGGAGAGCGAGGGACACATCAACCGTGGAGTCGCTGTTTAACGTGGTGGTACTGCAAAACACATATCACCAACTGTCTGTCACGAGACTCTGTTCCCCTTTCAGGCTCTGTCTTTTTATTTTGAGAGATGAAGCTCGCGATTATGGTAAGAGGCTTTAAATTTTCCGACGCGTGCTTGTGGTGTTCGGCAATCACAATGCACTGGGTCAGTGGCCAATCAGAGCAGACTGCGCTTGTCGGAAGGAGGGACTTTGTAGAAAAACGAAGCGTTTGAGAGAGGCGGGGCATAGAGGACTTACAAATAATGTACTGTATTTGAAAAATAATGTGTTTTTTGAACATTAAAGCATGTCAACATATTCTGTTACACCAAATACACAAAATAATGATCTTTAAAAAAGCATCATATGACCCCTTTAAGACATTGGGAAGAGTTTCATTCTTTTTAGACGAAAAGCCTTCCAAAGAAATCGTTGATTTATCAGATAAAGACAGGCAGAATATTTAACATTTTTGAATAAAGTGCCTGCAAGCCCACTGCCTATGCTAAGACATTTTACACTTATCCATGTGTTGTTTTTGTCAATCAGCAGCCTTGGAACGTCAGAGTTGTTCCGTTTGAAATAATTTGTGAAGTGCATGCATGAAGAAAGCCCAGGGATGTTCATCTTCCAGCCGTTCAGTCCAAGAGACTATTTGTCTAAAAGCAAGAAAGTATTTTCCAATGTAATACACATTCTTTTTCATTACAGGTTGTACAAACAGCACAATTTTATTAAAAAGTTAAGCTAATGCACATGAATGCACATAAATATCTTATTATTTGGTTTGTCCTCCTTATGCTTTAACGACAGCATGCATGATCTCCACAGGTTTGTGTAAAATTAGCATCTGGTTAAAAAACAACAACAACAACAAAAACTTAGTGATGATTTGTTTATAATTATAATTAAAGGTATTCTTTGCTTAAGAGGTTTTGTGCACTCAGACCCTGTTGCAGATGTTATTCAAAATGGTTTTAAAGGCAGAAACGTGACGCTTGTTTTTGCTATAAACTGACTGCTTTATCCTTTAACAATCTACTGAATGCCATTTCCACCACAATAAAAAATTTAAAAAGGGCATTGTGATTTTTCATCTCACAATTCTGACTTTTTTTCGCATTTGACATGCAATTTCACATTGGCAATGCGGACTTTTTTCTGTGAATTCTGAATTTATATCTCACTATTCTATTTTTTTTTGTTTCTGCCACATAAAAAATAGAAAAGGTCATTTCAACTTTTTATCTTATATTTTTAACTTTTTATTGCAATTGTAAATTTATATTTCACAATTCTGACTTTTCTTCACAGAATTGCAAGTTATATTGTGAGTTTATATCTCGCAATTCTGACCCTTTTCTCAGAATCTTTTTTTTCTCACCCAAAAATAAAAATTCTGTAATGATTTATTCACCACCATGTTGTCAAACCTGTACGAGTGTCATTATACGGATAAAAGAATATATTTTGTAATGTTGGCAGGCCTAACTAAATATGAGTTTGGGTTCCCTTGACAAATTGTACGGACAAAAAATATAATGTAAGTTAATGGGAGTCAACATTCTACAAAATATCTTCTTTTGTGTTCTCTTTTGTGTTCTACATTAAAGAGATAGTACTCTCAAGAATGAAAATTACCCCATGATTTACTCAGGTGTATATGACTTTCTTCTTTCAAACAAATACAAAAGGAGTTATATTGAATAATGTCCAGGCTCTTCAAGCTTTATAACTGTAGTGAATAGTGGCTGAGATTTTGAAGCAAAATAAAGTGCATCAATCCATCATAAAAAGTGCTCCACGCGGCCCCAGGGGGGTTAATAAAGGCCTTCTGAAGAGAAGCGATGCGCTTGTGTAAGAAAAATATCCATATTTAAAACTTTATAAACCACAATCTCTAGCTTCCGCTAACTGTTATACTCATGTTCACGAGTTCTCTTGTGAATGCACGTACAACAGTTAGTAGAAGCCAGAGATGATGGTTTATAAAGTTTTAAATATGATATTATTCTTACACAAATGCATAGATTCGCTTCAGAAGGCCTTTATTCACCCCTGGAGCCCTGTGGAACACTTTTTATGATGGATTCTTGCACTTTTTTTTTTGCTTCAAAATCTCAACCACTCTTCACTGCCATTATAAAGCTTGGAGGAGCCAGGACATTTTTTTACATAATACTCCGATTGTATTTGTCTGAAAGAAGGAAGTCATAATCACTAGTGCTTGAGCGAGGTAATCGGGTAATTTTCATTTTTGGGTGAACTATCCCTTTAAGAAGAATGTCATACAGGTTTGGAATGATGTGAGGATGAGTAAATGATGACAGAATTGTCATTTTAGAGCGACCTATCCCTTTAATGCTTTTTATAGTGTCCCAAAGAATATTGTATCTTCTAAAGTTTTCCATTATGCTAACAGCTCAACACTATATTTTGTATTTTCCCCTAGAAGTGTCTTGACATGTGTCCAATATCCCTCCAGCTTAGCAGTGGCTTTCTGCTATAGACTTATAAGCAGTTTTGGACTGTTTTGCTCTGCTGTTTGGTTTCTCGGTAATCTTACACATACTGTTCTTCTGCCAATCAGATTTTGCTCTGAAATGGCACTGCATAACATGACAACATCCTCCGTAGGGCAATATACCCCAGCTGTTTTCCTTTTACATGCTTCGTTAACATACCATATGAGTGTCGAACATAAAATTAAAGCAATGTCAGCTCTGCCCTCTTTTGGCTGTGGCACCTTGCATGTGTTTAAACACTTTTCTGGCCCCTCCTTTACCTCTCCATATGGTTTTTGAAAGATTTTGGGTGCGTCCAAAATGTTCACCTCATACAATGATTGTAATATGATTTTCCACTGGCCTGCCTGGGTGCAGAGGAACCCGCAGCTGTAGTAACAGCCCCTGACCTCCTTCCCAAACACGGGGGCGCCATCTGGACCATGTTAGTTCTACTTGCCAGTCAAGTCCTGTTCCTCCCAGAGGGCTCCTCATAAGCAACCGCAGATGAACAACTCAGCATAAAAGCCAAGACCCTCCTCTCCGTCCCACGCCATGCTGCCATTTTTCTCTAATTGTGCTTGGAGGACGTCTCGAGGAGGCTGCAACTGCTTATATGCTCATTTATATAAACGCCTCCACTGTCTCCATGCAGTCTCTTGTGTGGCATTGTTTGCATTTATGGTGATTAGATGGAATGACAACTCTGGGCATGCCAAGTGTGATGCAGGGCTCTTTTCTGCATGTTTACATTACATCACATGTAGGTTTGTTTGTCTGTGTAATTGCTTGCCTCCAGGTTGAACTGGAATGGAGTGTACAGTACAATCTCTGAAATAAAAGTACAAAAAGCTGTCACTGGGGCGGTACCTTTTCAAAAGGTACATGTTTGTACCTAAAGAGTTTATTTTGGTACCTTAAAGGTACATATTTGTTCTTAAAGTGTACATATTAGAACTTAATAGGTTTCAAAAGTGTACCTTTTGACAAGGTATCACCCCAGTGACAGCTTTTGTACCTTTATTTCTGAGAGTGTAATAATTGTGAATATTTTTCTGGTTGTTGTATATGCTTGGTAATCAAATACAAAAAATAAAAGTAAATAATTATACAAATCGAATGACTATAAACACAAAAAGAAATAGGCATTAACTACTGATTTGATTTTTTTATGTCTATATTTACCTAGCACATTGTACAAGAAAAACAAACGTATATGTAATCATAGAAAAAACATTAACCTGCTGAATGCTGCAATCAATCAGAATTGATTGTTATAGATATTCATGCGATAATATGTGTATTAATTTGTATATGTGTATATACTGTATATATTAGTTAGCATTTTATATAGATATATATGAAAATTATTGCACATATATATGCAGTAAGCAATAACACTGCTTACTGCCTATTGTGATGCCAAAACAGAATGCATTATGCATTTCAAATAGTACATTATTGTAACATGGTTGCATTGCCTGTTTATATCAGTGTCCAGTTACATCCCAGATCAAGATATAATTTTTTCTTCAATTTTGTGTGTAAAAATGTTTGCAGTGCAATTAAATAGTGAGGAAGGAGTCATTAGAAATCATATCTAATGTCTACGCTGACTAAGTGCGTTCTATTGCTGTCAAATCTGTCAAATTTGTTCAGCCTTCTGCAAAAAACTAAGCGGGTTAGGCTATGTGACTGCATTTCTAAGGCATTCTGTACAGAGAATGTAAAATGCATAGAGGCAGGCATGATTTCCAAACATCAGACATCCAATTTGACTATTGTTTTCAAAATTACGAGGAACGATTTAATAGGTTTTCTATGGTCACCCTGAAATGAGAACTATTTATAAGCAATGTGGTTAAACAGGCAAAAGAATAAAAATACAGACTGTATTGAGTCATTATACAATACAAAACAGGACATTGTAGCCTTTCTCTCTGCGCTATTTGACAAGGTTCATGCAGTGAGACACTGAACCAGTTATAGAGTTTAACTGTCAACTCAACTGAGCCACAATAAAGCAGCTTTATTTCACAATAGATGCAAATAAACAAGCTCATTTGGACATAAAGAGAATGACTTCCAGACCACAAAGATTACACTGACGCCTCCCTCTGACAGCCCCTCAACCGCAGCCTCGTTCTGGGACTGAAACCGCACCCCCTCCAGTCCACACTCCTTAAAGTGTTTTGCTGTGAGTGTCATCGAGAAAGCATGGGACTGTGTGTATAAAGTGCTTGATTTGCATTTGCCAATGATTTCATTGACTCGAGAGGCAGATCTAAACTCATGAACTCTTCTGTGGAACAGTCTTGAGAGAGGAGACTTTCTCCATATGAGATGTGATGTTTTATTTTGGATGCAGTGCTGATATCCTTTGCTGTTGAGCTCCATGGTTCCTCCTGGGCTTGTATTCAAAGATCCAGAATCACGTGGCCGAGCTCCCAAGTGAATTTCAGAGCGTTATTTGGACTGATGGTGAGCATCCCATGACCTTGATTTAATGGCTCCCTCTGGTGCAATCCACACATATTCTCCAGCTTTCCACACATGCCTGACCTGCTCTGTGCATTCCCTACAAAAATGTCTCTGAAGAAGGAATTTTTGCTTTGCCCTACTTAAGATTGTTGAACTTCTGGCCCAACTCGGGTGTGGAAATGTTGTTCTAATACTCTGAGACATGTGTTGATATAAATATTGAATTGCAAATAACTTTATGTCTGTTTTATAGCTACGTCTGCTTTCCCTGCTGAAAAAAATTGAGCTAAAATCAGCTTAGGTTGATTGCTATGTTTTGGAACTAGCAGTGCTGTTATCGTTTACTAAAGCTAAAACTAAACTAATACAGCATGTTTGTTGTCTTTAATAAAAAAAAAAATTGAAATTAAAAAAAGTGTGCGCTAAATCTAATGTTTTCAGAAATGTAAGCGCACATTACTTGTAATTAAATTAAAATGTATTATAGTTTACTTATACATTAAGCTTGAGAATGACCAACTTTAATACACCTTCGTATTTAATTTCATAATTATTTCTATTGTCTTTGAAATATGGATCATTTGTATTTCTGAATGTACTGACAAGCAGTTATGGTAAACACTAAAATTTGAAAAACCTAAACAACTTTAAGAAACATTTTTAATTGAAATGAAAACTAGAAATGTTTTCTTGGCAACTAACTGAAGTAAGTTCAGGTTGAATTGCTAAAACCATAACTAAAATAAAAAAAATTAAATCTAAACAGAAATATTAAAGTGACAGAAGAACGTGACAAAATTAGTCAAACTAAAATGAAAACTAAAGATATAAAAATTCTATTAAATTCAAGCAATTCATAAATACAAGAAATAATACTAAAATAACACTGCTGATCCAAGCTAGTGTAGGTGGTTGATATTCTGATGCAATTAACATTTTTACAAACAATATACATCAAAATGATTTCCTTAATATAGGGAAATATTTGTAATTTATTGTTATACAATCGAATGGCTGTCAATGGCGAAAGATGCTTTTTGCAATCTGATTCTGTAGTTACAACATCTACCAACAGGGGCTAACTAACCATGCTAACCAGCCATACCCTGAATCATTGGTGACTTTAGTTGAATCGGTCACATCTACAAAACATGATGACAGCAAGCAGGTTGTGTTCACATGCCAGACGAGCAGCTGCCACTGAGCTCAAAATTCCTTTGCTGTCCTTCTCACAACTTCCTTCTCTACCAGCTGGTAAACAACATTTGGACCACCAGCTAATAAGAAAGCAGGTACCAAGTTTTGAAAAACAACGTCCACCTTAATCTGATTTTAGCTGGATTTTCTAGCAGTTTTCAAAATCAAAGGTGAGATGAGGTTTTGACTGGAAACCTTGCTGCTGGTGTATGTGTGTAAGTATGTGTGCCAGAGGAATTTGTGTTGTCAGCTGGATGGGTTGAGCAGCTCAGTAGGTCACGTCCCTGTTGATCATGTCCAATCACTGTGTCAGGGGCCTCTGGAGTGAATCAGCAGCAAGAAGTATGCTGCCGATAAGTCAAGCACTGAATAAGCCTCTAACTGTACCCATGGGGAGTGATCATGTGTTATAAAGAATGAAGCTCTCCATTGTGTTCTACTTCTAACCCATGAATGAGGGCATCTCATCTACTTGAAAGATAAAGTTAATCATTTCTGTAATTATCGTCGCTTATGTGGTTTTAAATGATTGTAGGTTTTATGCAAAGATATTCATATTAACAAGAGCTAAAACAGTTAATGCATTTATGAATTACAAATGTGGCTTGTTCACAAAGTAATCACAGATTTGTTTTTGTTGAGCTGTAGAATGCATATTTAACTTTTCCCCTGTAGAATTCATAATAGCTCAATTATGTCATAATAAAGAGAGTTAGATTTAGGGAAAGAGCAAAGAAAATATTATTAGATCAGTATAAAAATAACAGAAGGTGGACAATTATTTTGTTTTTGTATTATGGGTCATTTCGTGTCAAATCAACCAAATTTCAGAAACTTCCCCGGCTCAAATATTTGATTTGGTCAATATTTTTTTTGAAGAAAGTTGGATATATTTGTTGCAGTATATGCCAGTGGTGACTATTCAAAAGTTTGCATGCCTGTACCTCAAGAAGTATTAATGCCCTTTTACATTTTGGGTCTTAACAAACTTTCCTTTAGTCATGTTTATGATCCTTCATATTTAAGGCACTATATGGTTCAGGTCCAGAGATATTGCAATTTATATATGGCTTCAGGAGTAAATTTGACAAATTTTCAGTGTTCAAAAACCAAATATTATTACAATTTTAAATAACTGTTTTCAATTTGATGATGTCTTAAAATGTCATTTATTTCTGTGATAACAAACCTGAAATTTTTCAGCATCATTACTCCAGTCTTCAGTGTCACATGGTCTTTCAGAAATCATTCTAATATGCTGATTTGTGAAAACTGTGAAACTTTTTTTCATAATTCATTGATGAATGGGAAGTTCAAAAGAATAGCATTTATTTACAAAAGGTTTTTTGTAAGTGTAAAAGTCTTTACTGTCACTTTTGAAAGAAAGTGGGAATGCATATACAATACAATGATGAGAAGGCCCGAACTTACTGAAACGGTGTCTCCACTTTCTTTACAAATTAAGTTAACGCTTCATAATCATGACCCTTTGACCTTTTGTGTTATTTTTCCCAGTGGTTCAGAAAGCAGCACTTTATCTCATTGTTTAAGGTCTTCTCATTCCCCGACTGTGCGGGAAATGTTCAATCAGCCCCATGTGTCCTCCACATTTCCTCACATCGCAGTGGCTCGTCTCCAGGCCTGTTCTTCTCTGCACCCACTTTATGACCTTGTTTGCTTTTGTTAAAGGCTCCAGCTGGCCCGGCCGGTTCGGAGGACCACAGAGGCACATCCCTTTTCATTTTGTGCGGCGGTCCACACTTCTCACTGCTTTCCTGTCTCTTTATGTGTGGTCCCTGCCAACAGTTTTGGCCGCAGTGCGTGCTAATGACCAGTGAAGATGTGAAGTATTGCTAACAGGGTCTGGTTTGTGCCCCACAGCCACATCTAGAGAGACTTTTTGTTCTAAACATGAGGTTAATGGAGCAGACAGGTTATGTGTGGCAGGGCCCCAGCCACGGTCTAAGCTAACTGTGACGGCAGACGATTGGACCAAATGAGTGTTTGTTAAGGTTTCAGTAATATTGCCCTCTACTGTTGGTTGTGCTACTTCAGCCAAGTAAGGTTTAGTCATCCAAAAGTGGTTTTCGCGCCGTCCAGAAAACCCATTCTGACTTGTTCAAAGAACACTTTTAGTGAACAATTCTTAAAAGAAACACTTTATCTTTGTGTGAAAAACACTCTAATAATCTAACTATAAAGAACCATTTCTACAATAGGAATATTCCATGGATGTTTAAAATTCTTCATGGAACCAAGATGTCAGTAAAGAACCTTTATTTTAAAGGATGTAGGGACACAGATACCATTATTAATGTTATTATTGTACCACTAAATTGATTTGAGGATGTGGTCGTATTTTTTGATAGCCAAAATAATTAATTAAATTAAATTAATAAACAAATTCAATTAAATAAAAAAATACATACATAAATCTGGCATAGATTTAAATGTAAAACTTTAATTAAAAGGTAAATTTGGCAAAATCACAATTTAAGGGATTTAAGTTGTACTTAGACCTTTAGATGATCTAATTATAGTAAGCATTGGTAAAATTGCAAATTGATGCAAATAAAGAACCTTTATTTTAAAAGATGCAGAGACATGGATCCTTGCTTCTGAAAACGTTTCCTGGAAAAATGATCCTTTTTTATTATTATTATTGTTAAATCACTGGCATAAGGGAAATGAATCAGGACATATGCAAGCCAGACTCAAACAGCTCTGACAAACAACTTTGAATTGCATGCCGTTATTGAATTAATCTGTTATTTTGATTAATTTGCAGTTTATTTACTTGTCTCCACACAAAATTAGACCAAAAGTGTATGTGCCTCTGTCATGACAGTATGATCTTTCAGACAATGTAACTCCAAGTTTAAATCCAATTTGCTTTTATACTCACTTTTTTGTAAATGAGTCCCTGGAAAGGCCCATATTATAGTAGTGCAATGCCACTGGGTTGAAAAGAATGTGACTGAATCTTTCCTATAAACAACCCAGAAACATCCCGCCAGTGAAGGACATCTGAGGTGGCAGTCCAAGGTCATATTTTCCAGTCTAGCCTTGGACAGGAGACGCCGCCTTTGCAGAATAACTTCTTTCTTTTGTGTCTGTCTGTACCGCAACAAGTGTGTTAGCTCTTTAGGAGGATGTGGTCTGTCAGCAGCTTTCAGACTCTTAAAATACTCGATTTCTGATCATTCAGCCACAACATACCATTGTCAATGTTATTATTGCACCACTAAATTGATTTGGATGGGTCTTATTTGATGGGTAAAAAATAAAATAATAATACAATTAAAATAATTCTGGTAGTAATTTAAATTGTATTATTTGTTTTCATTTAAAAAATTACAATTAATAATTTATTTATTTGTAGAACGTGGCAAAATCAGACAAATCAGGGTTTCCAGCTGTATTTAGACCTATAGATTAGCAATTGTAGTAAGTGTTGAAAAATTGCAAATATAGCCTAAATGTAACGAAACAGCTCGTGTAATCTTCAGTTTGAGGTTCATTATCAGTGTTTCAGAGCCTGTTTTGTATTGAAATGAATCTCGTCTCGAGTCAAATTATTTGTTCGATAAAATGCTGCCATCTAGTGGATGTAATGTCCTTTAGCCAGTGACATTATAAAGTCAACTAAAGCAGCGTTTATCATCGGATTGAATGGAAAAGATGGCCAATTTGACTTGTCAGTAACATTTTACTACTGAAAGCTTAAACAAAGCAATAGTCACAGTATTATGTAGTTCAGTCCAGTCAACAGCGTTTTTATATATTTTAAATAATTTACTACATTGTAATATAATGCTAGCTCCATCCAGATGCCACGATTGTTCTCACAACGTATATCTTTTGAGCTTTGTCCAGAGAAGAGTATTTTTTTCATTTACATGCATTTAGAAATGTATAACAACAGAAGTGAACCGAGAAAGTCAAAGATTTATTTAGTTTAGGACATCAAAAAAGGAAGAAAAAAAAAAAAGTTTAGGCATTTGTCATTCAATTGTGTCACTCCAAAAAGGTATATCAATTACAAGCAAAAATACCAAAAAGGTCTTAGCGTACACATCCATTAATATATCTCCACTCTATCTTTATTTCATCCAAAAACATCAACAACAAAACTGTTTAATACACAGAATCGACAGAGATCTTCAAATTCTTCTGGTTTATATGAGCAATCTAATCGATTTTATTATTATTTTTACATATTGCATTTGTATTTTCAAAGAAATGACAAAGCTAACTGCTCTAGAACGGTCCTGGCATTAAGCTGCAACCATCTTATTGATGGCTCATATCTGATGTCTCAAGTCCTTTCCTTTCACAAACAAGATATTGTGGGGGAAGATGTTGGCTCTTCTTAATCGCAGATTCATTCCTTTTCTTTACATGAATTCATCTGAATCATAGCCACCCTGCAGAAGAAAAAAAAAAATCACATCAAGTCATAAAAGAATTTGTGTCGATGCTCAGCAGAACATTAAGCTTTAAGGATGTATTACCTCATTTGTGGTCATGTTGTCACTCTTCATGAGTGATGAATAATTCCTACAGGAAAGTAGATGTTACAAGTAAGCAGACAAAATTGATGCCTGTACCTGTAAATAATACGTCTCAAAAACTGATTCTGATGTACAAAGGTTGTTTTTATTGTATTTATCATTTATGTATCTACAGTGGAGTCCAAAAGTCTGAGACTACACTGAAAATATTGCATAAACGTGGAGCGAAAACGGTTATTAAACAAACAGGAATTATGAAACACAACAGACATTCACTCAAACTGTTATGCCGATAACAATTTATAATGACATTTTTTAATCAAGTTATAAAATGGAAAAAATAAACACGTTTCACTAATGGTCTCAAACATTTGGATGCCAGTGTATTTTTTTCAAAAATGAAAACTACTAATAATATATAGTATAATAAATCTATATTGTTGTGGTTGAGTTATAATATGCTCAATATTTTAACAATATGCAGCACCTTAATTCTTCTGTCTCTTTTTTCTTCTTCGTTTCCTCCTTCTCCTTTTTCTTCTGCTCTTGTAATTCAGCCTTCTTCTCGTTTCTTTCCTCTCTGTCCCGGGACTCCTTCTCCGCAGCAAGATCAGGATACAGCTCCTCTTTTGTTTTCTCTAGTCTGTTGATGATTTCGTTGATTTTCTTTTCTACTGCCACAATTTTCACCTGTTGACATTGTATAGAATTGGATATTTATACAGAAGCTATTTAGAAGATTTCCAAATGCAGTAGTAATACCTGACGCCTTAAAGGTTCATATATGCTTTGTTAAAGATCATATTTGGTGGTATTTGGGTAACATATATTTGACATGCTTTAATGTTCAAAAGCACATTATTTTTCAATACTGTACATTATGTAGGTCCTCTATGCCCCGCCTCTCTCAACGCTTCGTTTTCTACAAAGTCCCTCCTTCCGACAAGCGCAGTCTGCTCTGATTGGCCAGCTGACCCAGTGCATTGTGATTGGCCGAACACCGCAAGCACTCGTCGGAAATGTAACGCCCCTTACCATAATCGCGAGCTTCATCTTTCAAAGTAAAGACAAAGACTGAAAGGGGAACAGAGTCTCGTGACAGACTCAGTGATGAAGCTGGTATGTGTTTGCCATACACAAGCCACGGTTAAGACAGCTGACTCCACTTTGATGTGTCTCCTCTCTCTCTCCTCTCTATCTCTCCTTCCTCTCTCTATCAATTTAAGAGTGCTTTATTGGCATGACACAAATTATACATTTTATTGCCAAAGCAATTGCATGCGCTGGACTGCTTACAAATAGTAAACATATGTATAACAGAAAGAAAAAGAATAAGTAATACTAATAATATAAAACGTATTAAGCATGTCGGGTAAAATGAATTACTAATGTAATGTAGTAATAAACTATAAATCAAAATAAATAAGGGTTAACGATTTACAGAAGCAAAATATACATCCAAGTCTCTCTCTCTCGCTCGCGCGCACACACACACACACTGCGCAAAACTCCGCATTTGAACAGTCAGTAGCAAATTAAACTAATAACAAAACAGTAGCTGATTCAGAAGCGGCAGATTGTCATAACAAAGTCAGAATTACCTCCTCTCCTAAATTCACGAAACGGTCGTCCATAAAATGAATTGCTGTTCTGTTGTAAGTAAGCTTAAAGATTCCTAAATGCATCTACTTCCGGAAGGCCAAATAAAGTGCTTCGTTACTGAAACCACGCCTTCTTTCTTTGCGTGAACATTTGGGCGGCATTATGCAAATATTAACACATAGTGAGGTAGATATGTGGGGGCGTGTTAGAATGAGCCGTTTTAGGGGGGCGTGGCAGAGTCTTAACTTTGATAAAGAATATCTCTTTGGTTTTGAGACTTTAGTCTTTGCAACTTCAGTGATCTTATCTATGCACAATCAGCTTGTAACACTCCAAAGAGAAAGGAAAACTTGAAATCACATCATATGACCCCTTTAAATCACTGACGGTGTTCCGCGGACAAGGAGAGGCTGTATTTTTTGGCATAACTGACTCAGATGAGTTTGCTTTCTGTAGTTTCAATTGCATAAAAACAAGCTCATCTATCCAAATAAAAGACCTGGACCAGAATTGGCTGCAGTGTGAACGAAATCATAGAGTTTATCTCTCCTCATACCTCCTTCTGCCGATGGAAGCCTATCTGCCCGACATCCATGTCTGCTGTTTTTTTCAGATTGCCCCATGGTGTGTAGACAACATTAATATTGTTCATTTTGCAACCTGTAAATAAAAATACAAAAAACAATCCTTTAAATAAAATTAACAAACAATTTTTGATGTTTCTTGTAAAGAAGCAGTACCTTGAATGCTGTTGTTTTTGACCAGCTGGGCACAGTCAATCAGGACGTCTTTTGGCATGTCTTCTATCGTTGTACCCTTTAATTAGTGAACATGAATGTCAGCATAGAAATATTATAAATAAAACTGTAGGTTAAAATATGAATAACCTCTCAAAATACCTTGGGCATTCTTAGATATACATGGGCAGATGAGAGCTTGTCCACATGGAACCTGCAACACAAGATACTAACATTTCTTGTACTTGGAACTAATATTTTACATCAGAGCAAATCTAGAAAGTAATAATTCATTTGTGGTGGCAAACGTTAAATAGATATTTGTTCTCACCAAATATCTTCAGGCCATCCATACTTTATAAGATCTTCATCTGTGGAAAATCAAAAACAGTTATTAACGGTCTGACAAGCACAGGATGAGGGTGTTTAAAATAATATTTCTAAGGAATTCAGTACTTACTTTCATATTTATCTTTGCCCATATAGATGGTATAGGGCGGTGAGACGACTGTAAAAGAGAAGCATGTATTGCAACTTTTAAAAAAGCACTGTTTACTCTAATTATTCTTGCTACATATCTAAAGACACACCGAACCTCCAACACACAATATGCAATTACAATATATTGCAGTTTTGATAATCTTTCGTATAACGTTCTTATAATAGTTTCGTATTTAAACTGTTTTTGTTGACAACAAACACACTGTTTTGGCTGGGCACAGAGAACACGCTACTCACCTGCGCTTTTAAAGTAAAACACCATCTTTTTACGCAAATACGCAATCTTTGAAAGGTCTTTGTATTCAATGAATATGTATTCAACAAAACACTGAGCATATCAGAGGTAAATAATCTTCTATCAGAGGCACATGTCATGTGCACCATCCATTCCGACCACAACAGGAACAAGCAGCGCTGCAATGAAGTGATTCACTGTGAATGAATCGTTCATTTGAACCGAATCTCGCTTGAGTTCCGAACTCTGCTCACGTCAGCAAATACATCGGTGGATTTCAATAAATAAATACACTTTTTAACGTATATGCAAATTATTAATTATTTATATTCTAAATTACTTTTTTGGGGGAACTAAATAGCTGCATCAATCTGAATTAGAGCGGTCAGGGTTCTTTGAAACTAACTGTTCGAAAGAACCGATTCGTAGAGATGATTCGCACTTACCATCCCTAACCGGAACTTGTCACACACTGTCGTTGTTTTCGTTTCCGTGTGCGCCACAATTGACTTTGGCGCGTTGTTCAAAACAGACCGCGGGTGAAGGGAGAGTTTTGCCGCGGTTATTTTGCTCACCTGTTTTCATACAAAATCAAAAACAGAATCGGATTTATTTGACCTGGTAATTTAACTACCACATATATTGTTACATTGTCAGTCTCTGAACGAGGCTTGTGATGACTGCGGGATCCTGCAAGTATTTTTAACGACATGTTGGTTTGCATCAAATAACTGGCGCCTAGAAATTAGCTGCGGTATAAATGAATGATAAGGATTGGGCGTATGTATGTATGTATGTATGTAATGGTATTATGTATGTATGTATGTATGTATGTATGTATGTATGTATATATGTATGTATGTAGAGAGTTTCAGATGCAAAAGCCTCTAAGTGGCATCTGAAAATTTCTTCTAAAATTAGCATTTTTATCAGGCTCCTGTGTTTAGGTTCAGAAATGTCACTTTAATGGCAATGTATAGGTCCTTTTCTATGCTATTAAAGTGAAATAACTGAACATAAACATAAGTCTGATAAAAATTATTTTAGAAGAAAATTTCAGACGGCATTTAAAGGCTTTTGCATCTGAACTCTTCATATATGTGTGTGTGTGTGTACTGTATTCTTTATACTATGGGCCAAGGTATATACCGTTATCATAGCAATAAGCTTGCCACAAGAACCCATACAGTTTGATTCTTTTGAGTCTCGGCTTAAAGTCACACTATTCTCACTGTTTTTGTCGAATATTGTTTACTAAATTTGATAGTGTTACTGCTTTTTCTCCACATTTCTCATATGATAAAGTAGAAGCAAAATAATATTGCAGAAATATCAGAATGTTCCAGAAATGCAATCTGTGGCGTCCTATAAAAGCGGTATAGTTCACGTCATGATCTTATTCTTAGTCTTCTCATTTCAGGTAACTGATTTGAAGATGTTATCCCGAAAAAGAAAACATGGCTCTCCTGATGCCCAGAGGTATGTGATGTAATTTTGTTAGATAATGTTACTAGATCTGGAAATGTACTTTGCTCTTATGACACAGATTGTGAGCCATTTCCTTCCATTTCATTTAAACCCACCACAGCAACCCATCCAAAAAGCTAATTACAAGCCCGAGAAAGTCTCCAAGAAGGACCACTGGTCAAAAAGAGAACATTCCCATCTCACTGGCATCACCCCAAAAGATTCTCAGTACACCTAAGAAGATGCAGAGGACCTCTTCATTAGAATCTCCTCCAAAGCGGATCTCTCCACGCAAAACAGTATTGGGAGCGGGATCCTTCTACAGCAAGCAGAAACCTCTTTATCTCACACCTCTGGAAAGGAAGCTGTTAAAGGAAACCAAGTCACCACCATCAGTCCCTATCAAAGAACCATCACACCTCCCTTTGAATGCTGGGAATCCTGTTAGAAAACCAGTGAAGAAGGTTCAAAAGAAAGGCACTGGCGCAGATCCACAGTCTAACCTAAAAGGCTACTTTACTGCTAAACCCAAAGGGAAAAATCTCTCAGACACGCAAACAGATAATTTGTTGAAGGCCACGGTGGTCCCCATTTCATTTAGCAGTATGAAATCCAAGAGTAAACCCAAGCTGCTTGTGGGGGCAGCTTTCTTCGGCACTGGAAAAAAGCCCACTTCAATGTTCAAAAGGTCTGCACAGAACGCAAAGCCTAAACAACCCTCAACCTGTGAGAAACCCAACTCTCAGAAACCCGCGAAGGAGAAGGAAGCGCTGACAGCACCAGGAGAACGTTCCCCAGTCCGCCGTGCCGTCTTCTTAAAAAAACACCCAAAAGCAGAAAGCACAGCTACAGGTACCACTGATGAAGATGGTGAGGGCAGTGAATCAACGCCAGTGATGTTGAGCTCTAAACAGATGTCCCCTCACATCCTGGCAGATCTGCATGGTATTACCAAAGAGTTAAAGGTGGTTTTGAGGAGATCCTTTAGTCCCAATGGATCCAGTGAAGCTGTAGCCAGTAAGATTGACTCTTGATCATCTGCTCATAACTTTAAATGTAAAGCTCTCATCATCTTTTTCTCAAATTGAAAATGTTTTCCAGGACTCGCCCGCAAAAACGGATTCAGTGTTTGATGTGAGTGACATACCACCACAGGACAGCTCTCTTGATGAAGGTAAATAAGACAAATTTTCTATACATCCCTTTATTTAAAAAAAGGGGTTTAAAATATATTTTTATTTTATCGATATGAAATAGGTTTATTATATATTATATCTTATATCTATAAGATAGATTTATGAATCAAAATTTATTTCTAATTTGGCCATTATTAAATGAGGCTGTTTAATGGATTTATCAATTGTTTTGAAAATCTGGATCTGAGGGTGCAAAAAAATCTAACTATTGAGAAAATCTCCGTACAGTTTTGTCCAATGAGTCCTTAGCAATGTAAATTACCAATCATCAATTAAGTTTGACATTTACATAGGAAATTTACAATATCTTCATCGAACATGATCGTTACTCAAAATTTGGCCCCCCAAAAAAAATCTAAAATTTTAACCCATACCATTGTCATGGTGGCGATTTCTCCACATATACCCGTGCTACTAACCGGTTTTTGGTTCCAGAGTCAGATATATTTTGTATTATTGTATATACTGTATATTAAGTGTGTGTGTATATACACAGTGCCGGGAAAAGGTTTTTGCCCCCTTCCTGTTTTTGTTTTTTTTTGCATATTTGTCACACTTAAAAATTCAGATCATCAAACACCATTATCTACCCTAACCATTACGCAAATATGCAAGTATTGATTATTTATTTTATTAAAGGGAAAAAAGCTGTCCAAACCTACCTGGCCCTGCGTGAAAAATGAATTGCCCCTTTTGTCAACTGTTTTGATTCTCATCTGTACTTGAATTTCTTTAGATCGCGGCATGAAGTGTTGCTATTTAAGCATGCTTCACTTTTCAGACATTTTCTATTTAAGAGATTTCTTGATTGCGAACAGTTGTGGCAGTAATCAGGCCTGGGTGTGTCTAGTGAATTTTAACTCAGCTTTCTAAAATAATGTGTTTAATTGCAGTTCTTTCATGATTTAACAGTAGGGGGCAATTAATTTTTCACGTATGTCACCATATTTTTGGGGACAGCGTTTTCCCTTAATAAATTTAACTTACATCATTTAAAAATGGCATTTTTTTTGTTTACTACGTGCATTACTTTTGTAATCTTTAAATTTGTTGAATGGTCTGAACATTAAATGTGCAAACCTCAAAAATAAGAAATCAGGAAGTGGCGCCAACAGCTTTTTCACACCACTGGTATAATATAGTATATTATATATCATATTATATATTTTTTTTGTACTTTTTTGATTTTTTTTATGCTATCTTTCAGAAGAGTCTCTGTATCCCATCTTGCAGTAAAGGTAAGCAATCATACTTTTTTTTTTTTTACAATGCAACTGTGGAAAAATAACTGACACCACTGACTACAGTGAAAAAAGTAATAGTTTGAAAAGGACAGCTGCATAAGGCTAGAATGAATTAATGACCCTGTGTGTGCCAGCAAGGTTATATTCAGTCTTTTAACTTTAATGTCACGACCCATGTAAAGCTTGGTAATCAGTTGTTCTCATCTTTTGTTTTAGATCTCGAAAAAAGGATTTTGTCACCACCGCTGAACGCCAAGCCCTCCTTCGCACTTACTTGGTATCTGCCTGCTCTTCAGGCCAAAGAGATGACTGCCATTTGAAAGAGAGATAATATACGCAACGATATCACTTATCATTGTGAGTAGCAAGTCAAATTGTTGGACAGAAATAAATGGCTGGTTCTTTTCCACCTCATCTTGATTAGTGCTGTTGGTTTAGGACTCGGTCATAATGCAGTTTGGTGCCACCACATGCGGGTCCTGTGGGATGCTGTACAGTACAGATAGTCCTGAGGACAACTTCCAGCACACACAGTTCCAGTCTACTCTTCGTGTACAACCATTAATTGTGGGGGGGGGGGGTTGCCAGCTGTCATGAAGTTGTCATCAATGCAGCTGAGAGCAATTCTGCTGGAATTTGACATAATTTTGTTTGTTTTTAGGGCTGGAAAAAAGAAAGGGTTATGGCTGAGTTCTGGGATGGAAAGATTATTCTCGTTCTTCCTGATGATCCTAAGTATGCCACAAAAAAGGTGTGCTGGCAGTTACTGATTATAGTTTAAATACTTGCTCTGTCCAGCTAAATCTCCAGTGTTTCCTAACCTATGCTGCTTTGTTTCAGGCAGAGGACGTGAGGCGGATTGCAGACAGTGAATTGGGCTTTCAGCAGATCACTCTCAGTAGCCCGAGCTCGGCTAAAACTTACCTGTTCATTAACAGCGACAGGATGGTGGTGGGATGTCTGGTGGCCGAAAACATTAGACAGGTGACTGTTTAACAAAACATTTCGAGCATTTGGCTTTAGTTCAATATCATTGCCATTCTGAGCTATAAGTACAGTTGACGGTGTTTTAGCAGTCTTAAAAGGTTTTAAAGGGTCATATATGTGCGGTTCAGTTTCCTTTCTCTTGAAGTACAAGCTCTTGGGCATAAAGAAGATCTGTAATATTTGTCAACCTAAAGTCTCAAATCCAATGAGATATTCTTTATAAAAGTTAAGTCAACCACACCTACCTAAAACGGCTGGTTCTAACACGCCCCCACGTTTACGTCACAATATGGGAAGATTTGCATAACGCCGCCCAAATGTTCACGCAAAGAAAGAAGGCGTAACTTTTGTTCTCGCTGTAGTATTGTTGCTGCCGCCATGCCGTGAAGACGCTGTGTGTTTCGTTGTGAAAGCGAAACTACTTTGTTTGGTCTTCCAAAAGAGGACTATACCCGCTTCGTCATGCCTAGAGCTGATCCGTGCCTGGTCCCCGCTGAGGAAATACATCAACTTCGCGCTGTGCATCGCCGGATCAGCTTTCACCGTGGATTAAGCGTAGTCCAGCCGGGGTCGTCACATTTGGTTGCCGCAAGCCTGCCGGACACTCCTTCATCGAATCCACCGGCCGCCCCGTTCTCGCCACTTACTATTCCATCCGTGTGTGATGCTGTGTTTTTGTTGTGAAAGCGAAACTGCTTTGTTTGGTTTTCCAAAAGAGGACACAACTACAAATTAGTGGTTAAGTGGTATTTACAACACTGTTCCATAACAGTTTAACCCAAATATTCATATGTGTGCAGCACATTTTATGGAGGACTTTTCCTGATCCTGGTAGAGTAGACTACAATGTCGGCTGTTCTGACTCAGACTGTAAGTAGGTTTTTTTTTATATTTAAAAGATTTGCCACTGACGATTCAAAACACGAGTTTTGAGCAGTGTAGAGTAGTGCTTGTTGTTTGTCATTTCTCCTATCACAAATGCAAACATGGTTTTATGTTTACGCGGCACGATTCAACGCATAAAAGACAGTATAAGTCATTATATTCCATAATTATGTCCCCACTGGATGCAACAAATGCCTCGTTTATAATGGGTTTTAATGTTTTGGGTCTCGTGCTGCCTGCGGTACACTGGCATCACAATATGTAAGAGCATAACATTTCAGTCACACCGCTTGAGGATTCTCGGCCATCACAACACACTGGATAGTCTGGCCATCAAGCACACCTCACTTTTTTCAAACGATAACTTTGTAAATCAACGTGTTTCATAAAGGCGGGGCCTATAAGAGAAATAATAATGTACATTGTGGAAAATAATGTTTGTTAACCTTAAACTGTATAAACACATTTCATTACACCAAATACACGAAATAATGTTCTTTTTAGCAACATCATATGACCCCTTTAATTACCCCCCTCCACAAACTAAGGCCTAAAAAGGCCTCAAATGGGAGCAGAAAGTTTTAAATATGCTTAATGCATAATGTCATGGAATTAAATGTTGCATGCATTGCAAAAATTTTTTTTAAATCTAAACATCCTTAAATCAAGATAAATTTACTTGAGATGCAATTTGAACAGATAAAGGTCTTTTTTTTTTTTCTTAGAAATTGAATTGAGTTTATGGTTAAAACAAGAACAAATATCTTAATCAAATATGTTTTCATTTCTTGAATTAAATCTTGAAGTTGGCAGATATTTGTTATTCGTTTTAATCGTAAACCCTCTTCATTTTTATAAATTGTTTAGAAAACAAGTTATATTTTGTATTTATGCTTCAAAAGTAAATGTACCATGATTAAACTCTTTAGAAATTTGCACTAGAGAACAAGATAAAATACTATTGAAGCACATCACTTTTTTGCAGTGTGATGAGAAGGTAGAGTAAAAGTCATTTCCAGATTGTATGCAGAGCTATTCAAGACAAGTCATAAGCTAATACAAGACATTTACATTTAGAGACCATATAGTGTTCTATTAAATTAATTCCTCAAATTTTCTTTACTTGGCCTTAAAAAGTTTTCGATTTACATTCATAAAACCTGCAGAAACCCTGAAGAGATCTTGCTAAACCCTGATCATACCCAATGTTATATAGGCTTTTCGGGTGCTGGAGCAGCAAGAGAAACCTAAAAACATGAGCAAGGAGGATTTCATGGAGCACCACAGAGCCTGGTGCTGCTCTACTGTGCCGGAAAAAGCTATCTGTGGTGTCAGTCGCATCTGGGTTTTCAGTCTGATGAGGAGGAAGAGCATCGCCACTCGCCTTCTGGACACTGTTAGGTACTAAACATTTTCAGTGCATTAATAACAAAAAAATTGCATAAATTAGTTTGCGTATATAAAACTGGTGTTTCTTACTGATTCAGGACTTCTTTCATGTACGGGAGCCACCTGACTAAAGAGGAAATCGCCTTCTCTGACCCGACTCCTGAAGGAAAGCTGTTTGCTACAAAGTACTGCGAGACACCAACATTTCTGGTGTATAACTTCATCAGTTAAAGAAAAACATTTCTTGTAGGTTCCTGTTGGACTGCATTTGTGAGTTTTTAATAGATCAAAAAAATTAAGATGTTTAAATGAAGTTCAGTCTAATATTATAAATCTCATGCCGTGTTCCAGATTTGTTCTGGAGAGGATCCATGTTTTACGGTTTTGTATAGATTAATGGATTGTCTTTGACAGTGAGTTCATGAATTAATATTTAAGACAATTTACATTAGCACAAATGCAAGCTCTGTTAACCCGTTAACTACCACGACTTAAAGGTTCCGGTTTGGAAAATTACTCAATTGCCTCAAGGTTGGTTGTAAAATGAGAACTTTCAATTGAACTGATCCTTGCTTTTGACTTGTACATATTTTTAAATAAATTGTACTACTTCAAATATTGTGTTGTCTTTGTGTAAATCTCTCATCATAGTGAATTTCAAGAATCTTTTTGGAAATAAGTGTTTTGGCTGTTTGCAGTTGTATTGCAATAGCCAAAATTTGCACATGGTGTATTTAAAAGAGGGTTATAGCTTGAGATAATTTACCTAAGTTTTTAGTTTGTAATTAACCTTTTGCCTTTAATTTAGTTATGACGTTTAACCAGATTTAATTACGGATACGAGCTTAAGCACAATTTAATTCTTTTAACAGCCATTGTTTTTCTTATACAGCTAACAATATGTTGACAACAGGAAGTAAATGGAAATTATATTTTGTTGGTTAAGATGTAAAGTTTTTCACAGTACAACTGGCACATGCAATAATAAATACATCCATAGCGTCACAAAACTTTGAAAACATTTAGTTTAAAATATATAACATAGCACAACAGGGCATGTTAACTCCACATGGATATTTTCGTTAAATATAAATTACTTTTAATAGTTTAAAATGGTTACATTTAACAGTAAGGATTGTAAAATTAAAATTATATTCAAGGTAGGTAAGACAAGACAGATTTATTTAGCATGTGTGCTGATTTTACACACAAAGAACTTTTAATCGAAATTGCACTGCAACAATTACTGTATTTAGAATCTCTGAAAATCAATAGAGTACATAAGAGAAAATATGTAACATGCCAACAGAAAAGTATTTATAATGTGAAAGTGCACCAGCTCACAAAGTAAAATTATAGACAGAACAGTAACCAGACCCAACAGGCAAACATACAGTATTACATTTGACATTGACAGGAATTTAAGTGAACATTTAATCAATTACAATGACGTCACTGCTTTTGTCACAAAGCTGGGTGTTTGATTCCAGCACCTGAACAATGTGAGCTGAAGAAGGTCTTTTATGAGGGTCTTCCTCTGTACAGAGACAGAAGAGCTCCACCATCCTCTGATACGCCCCTCCGAGAGTGGCTGCGTCCAAAGCAGGCCGAGTTCCCAGTCTCTCATAATACGCATCTTCATCAAAATCATCCTCATCAAAGGCATCATCTAAGAAAAGAGTCATGAGGCACTTAAAAAATATGAAAACTAAATATATTCACTATAAGCTATGGATACAATTATAGTAATTTTACCATCATCATCATCATCATCATCCCCCTCAGTGTCCAGTATCTCCAGGTGAGGAACAGAAAGTGTCATCATCTCCCACAGAGTGAGTCCATACGCAAAGATATCAGCTTTGTCTGTGATAACTCCATCCTCCAAAGCTTCCTTAGGCTTCCACGGCTCTGTCCCTATATAGTGGGCTTTTGGATCACTCACTGGAGAGAAGATTTGAAATATCACAACACTGACAAACATGTTGTACACAACATCTACTGTCTGATAGTTTAAACTTAATTTTTTCAGATTATTAATTTCATATGTCAGACTTCATAGGATTAATAGAGTGGTTCTCAAATGATGGGCCATCATTCAAAACGATAAAATATAAAAAAGAAAAAAAAAATTTAAAACTGAAGTAAAAGAATATGATTAAAGCAAGGAAAAATAATGCTGAAATATGAAATCTTTTCATACCCTGCATGTTTTCATCCAGTGGCAGTGACACACCAACATCACAGATTTTGATGCTTTCAAAGTCGCCCTTGATTACAACGTTGCATGACTTCATGTCTCCATGCAAAAGCTTTTTCTCATTGTGCAAATACTGAAGAAAAAAGACAAAATACATACATATGTAGAAGCCTGAGATTGTGTAATAACAACAACAACATTTAAAGATGGGAAAAAGCAGTAACAGCACATTTATGTTTGATTTAACAATCACACCTGTAAACCACGTGCGACATGAAGAGCCACTTTTTCAATAGTGGCCACTGGAAATGCCTGTAGACCCTCCTCTCTCCTCTTCTCAATGAGGTCATTCAGAGACTGCTCTCCACCGTACTCCATCGCCAAACACTTCGAGCCGTCCTTTGCTGTGGTAAAAGCTCTGAAACCTTAAAAACACACAGGAAATAAATCATTTAAAGAGATATTTGTCTTATAATATTCACATTAACCATTATAATGTAGTACTTTAAAGACATTTACCAACAATATTGGGATGGTGCAGGTCTTTTAAGATCTTTGCCTCCTCGCACAGACGCTTCTGATAAACGGTCATTTGACTATTTGCACATTTGCTGCTGATCTTCTTAATGGCCCACGGTGAATGAGTGTGCTTACCCATCCTGATGTAAATAGTGACATACAGTGGGGCAAAAAAGTATTTAGTCAGCCACCAATTGTGCAGCTCTCGCCCCTTAAAAATTAGAAGGAAGGCCTTTAATTATTCATCATAGGATCCCTCAACTAGATGAGACCAAATATATAAAAAAAATCCAGAAAATCACATTGTAGGATTTTTAAAGAATTTATTTGCAAATTATGGTGAAAAATAAGTATTTGGTCAATAACAAAATTTCATCTCAATACTTTGTTATATACCCTTTGTTGGCAATGACAGAGGTCAAACGTTTTCTGTAAGTCTTCACAAGGTTTTCACACACTGTTGCTGGTATTTTGGCCCATTCCTCCATGCAGATCTCCTCTAGAGCAGTAATGTTTGGGGCTGTCGCTGGGCAACACGGATTTTCAATTCCCTCCAAAGATTTTTTTATGGGGTTGAGATCTGGAGACTGGCTTGGCCACTCCAGGACCTTGAAATGCTTTTTACGAAGCCACTCCTTCGTTGCCCGTGTGGTGTGTTTGGGATCATTGTCATGTTGAAAGACCCAGCCACGTTTCATCTTCCATGCCCTTGCTGATGGAAGGAGGCTTTCACTCAAAATCTCACAATACATGGCCCCATTCATTCTTTCGTCACGATCAGTCGTCCTGGTCCTTTTGCAGAAAAACAGCCCCAAAGCATGATTTTTCCACCCCCATGCTTCACAGTAGGGTATGGTGTTCTTTGGATGCAACTCAGCATCTTTCTCCTCCAAACACGACAAGTTGAGTTTTTACCAAAAAGTTCTATTTTGTTTTCATCTGACCATATGACATTCTCCCAATCCTCTTCTGGACCATCCAAATGCTCTCTAGCAAACTTCAGACGGCCTGGACATGTACTGGCTTAAGCAGGGGGACACGTCTGGCACTGCAAGATTTGAGTCCCTGGCGGCGCAGTGTGTTCTGATGGTAGCCTTTGTTACTTTGGTCCCACCTCTGCCGTTCATTCACTATGTCCCCCCGTGTGGTTCTGGGATTTTGCTCACAGTTCTTGTGATCATTTTGACCCCACGGGGTGAGATCTTGCATGGAGCCCCAGATCGAGGGAAATTATCAGTGGTCTTGTATGTCTTCCATTTTTCTAATAATTGCTCCCACAGTTGATTTCTTCACACCAATCTGCTTACCTATTGCAGATTCAGTCTTCCCCGCCTGGTGCAGGTCAAAAAAAAAAAAAAAAAAAAAAAAAAAAAAAAAAAAAAAAATACAATTTGGTTCTGGTGTCCTTTGACATCTCTTTGGTCTTGGCCATGGTGGAGTTTTGGAGTGTGACTGTTTGAGGTTGTGGACAGGTGTCTTTTATACTGATAACGAGTCAAACAGATGCCATTAATACAGGTAACGAGTGGAGGCCAGAGGAGCCTCTTAAAGAAGAAGTTACAGGTCTGTGAGAGCCGGAAATCTTGCTTGTTTGTAGGTGACCAAATACTTATTTTACCAAGGAATTTACCTATTAATTCTTTAAAAATCCTACAATGGGATTTTTTCTCATTTTGTCTCTCATAGTTGAGGTATACCTATGATGAAAATACAGGCCTCTCTCATCTTTTTAATTAGAACTTGCACAATTTGTGGCTGTCTAAATACTTTTTTGCCCCACTGTAGATGTTTCAACTTTTTCTTTACACTATCATGGCGAAGGTAGTACAAACATGCATCAAATATATGTACGTACCTGTTCATGAGATAGACACTGACTCCAGTCCCACAGCCGAGCTTTTTCATGAAGGGAGAGGCAGGAATGGTGACTGGGGTTCCACATGCACTGACTGATAACAACACATTTACTTTTACTTACTTTTACTTATTTAGCAGACGCTTATATCCAAAGCGACTTACAAATCAGAAAAGTAATTACAACGAAAAGCTAAACCCTTATACTAATATATATATATATATATATATATATCTATTATATTATAAGAATATACACACACACACAACACACACACACTAAGAACATAAAATAAATTAAATAAAATGACAAATGCATACAACAAAATATCAAAACGTAACATTTAAATGAAAAAAATAAAATAAAATAAAATTCTAATATGAACACCTTAACGGTCCTCCATTTTTGAAATAGACAGACATTTTCCAAACTTAAATTTGTATAATTCATGAACGAAAATATTTTGTAACATGATATTGATGTACCATTTTCATGGTAATGCAATGTTTGATTTTAAAACGGGTTTCAAAGGATGAATTTTGAGATGTAAAGTTTTCAACTGATATATCATTTCTGATGATTTCTAAAGTGTGACAGAGAAAAAGGCAACAAAGAAGACTTTTTTTTGACAAAGGTCAGAACTCCTGTTTTGATGTAGATTTTTGAGGTGCACTCTAGTCAAAAATTTATCTATTACTTTTCCTACATAATTTGTAACAAAAAAACTGAGAAAAAATAGCTATTTAGGATTCTTAGACCTTTCCAACGATATATATATAGTTTGTCATGATTAGATTAGGATTTAATTGTAATATAGTGAAGTAAATGTAGGCGTCCCACAGAGGGGACGGGTGACAGTTAAAGGGTTAAAAGAACAAAAGGTATGAGTATAATAATGATTCTAACATAACACTAAGCCAAACACCAAAAAACAATTACATATGTGTATGTACAGCCACACACGTATACATATACATGTACATATATATATATATTATATCATGTTCATTTTGTATGTTGAAGTACTGAAATAAATCAAATTAAGTAAAACTAAAACTTAACAAAAGACCTATACAGACAATAAACTATAAAATGACAACTACTACACTGTAACTAAACTAAAATAGATAACTAATCCAATAAACTACATTAGTTAGCAGTAACCCTACAAAAATACACCGCGCCAAACACACATGCTAAAATAACAACAACTTACTCACACATAGTAAGAAATGGTTATAAAAAACTGAAACAAATGAACAATAGTCAGAATACTGTAGGGTTTTGCGAGAAAAGAAATACAAATTGCTGAAATGCAGCTTCACTTCCAAACATACAGACACCTATTTATACATACACACACACACACACACCACACCACCACACACACACACCCCACATATATACAATATATCTATACAGATATATACTATACACACACACACACCATATCTACATATATATATACACACACACACACACACACACCTACACATACATGATATATATATATATATATATATATAATAATAGACACACATACACGACACAACCACACCCAGCACAGCCACACAACACACACACACACCCACACACATTATATATCGATATATATCATTATATATCAACCATCTTGATATGAAGACAATGTGCGGCTAGCTAGATGCCATTGCCATAGCATCAGACATTTAAAGATCACTTTACCTGGACTTTTCACTTTTGCAGGCTTGCAAGGCGTTTTAAAGGCACTAGGTAATTCTTTGTTGGCCTCCATTTCTCTAAAATTAAACAATAAAAGATCGTCATATTTTTGTTTACATTGCAAGACAAAACGACAAACGTTACAAACAAGTTTACGTTAATCACGCTGTACACAACCGAGTAACTAAATATCAGAATCCAATTCAATAATTCGTAATATTCCTTATCTAGAAATAATTCAAATAATTTTGAAAATTAAATTAACGTTTTAGATAAGAACTTCAGAGACGCTGAAATACGCGCTCGGATTTGAAAATCACCGGTTAGTTTGACGTCAAACGTAAGTAAAGCTAAGCTCAGCTACAGCGTCCGTAGAGGGACAAAACTGACTGCGTGCGTTTTCGTTGTTTTTTTCTGTTTTCTTCAATTCTTCTCACTCTCCAGAGTTTCTCAACATTTAAAACACTGCTATAACATTTTTCATACTAAATAGATACATTAAAATATAATAACATTTTGTATGATTATTACAAATAATTGCATTACAGTGACAAACAACTGACATTTTTTTGTTAATGAAAATAAATCTGAAATAAAATGCACATATTAGATTAAAATAATAATACAAATGAAATAAGTTTAAGCTGAGGCACTAAAATTACTCAATAAAAAACTGAACTAAAACTAAAATATCAATAAATTAAACATAATATTAATTCACTAATTAAACATATGTAATATTTGATCGAACTAGTTCTGTTCATTTATTGCCTATTTAGTTTTAGTTCAGTTTTTTATTTAGTTATTTATGCCCAAATGTTCCCCGCAGTTACTGAAACCACGCCTTCTTTCTTTGCGTGCACATT
The DNA here is from genome assembly GCA_018155175.1 of Sinocyclocheilus anophthalmus. Classification (NCBI taxonomy): domain Eukaryota; kingdom Metazoa; phylum Chordata; class Actinopteri; order Cypriniformes; family Cyprinidae; genus Sinocyclocheilus; species Sinocyclocheilus anophthalmus. The sequence continues at coordinate 277,193 of JADLZN010010716.1, forward strand.
TGGGCGCATTATGCTAATATTTCCACATAGTGAGGTAGATATGTGGGGGTGTGTTAGAACGGGCTGTTTTAGGTGGGTGTGGCAGAGTCTTAACTTTGATCAAGAGTATTTCTTTGGTTTTGAGACTTTAGTTTTTGTAACTTCAGGGATCTTATCTATGCACATCAGCTTGTAACACTCCAAAGAGAGAGAAAAAAATGTAAATCGCATCATATGACACCTTTAAGCTTGAAAAGTTAAAACCAATAAAGGAAAAAAAACGAATTCAAAATATTAAAATTATTGTTTTATATAAATAATACTAAAATAACACTGGCCCTTTTAATAACGAGTTCCCCCTGTTTCGTTAGGTGTCAAAAGAAAAGATTGGAAACAATAGCCCACATTTTATGTAGACTACTGAAATAGTTACGTATTTTTAAACATATAGGCCGTTTGATGTGCATACATGTTTGGTCTATTAAGCATGATATAATATTTGTTACTTCATTGTTATTTAATGTAGTGCTACACAACATCACTTTGGTTGTGTAAAAAACCCGCCAATTTCATGTACACAATGTCAACAACTTACCGATTCCATTAATGGCATCATGTAATCATGGGAGTTGCTGAATGAACTTGTTGGGTTTGTGGAAATAATATTTCTTAAACGTTCTGTTGTGCCAAAGGCAAGTCTAGATAACCAAGTGGCCCGTGTCCATGCTTTTATATATTTATTTATTTTTGTGCTTCACTGCAGGCTGACATTTTTCAAGCTTTTGTTCGAGTGTTCAAGCTACTCAGCTGAGCAGAGAGAGAGAGAGAGAGAGAGAGAGAGAGACCTACTTAAAGGCAAAGAAGTCAACTCCAGTCCGATTAAGTAAAGATATGCAAATCCAAGATTTAAATGTGCTGATTAAAGGAAGAAGAATTATTAGAAAATATTAGAGGAGAAGCATGTTTCGCAGTGAACCAAATGCATTAAATTCCTATTTAAAACAAAATTTATACCTAAATATAAAATACAGATGTCATGCATTTTATATCGCTGTGATACTGAATGTTGAAATCAGCTGTTGCCATTAATCTAAAGAGCAATATTTCCTGGAAATATGTTTGACCATTGAATATTAAATCAAACTGGCAATAAATCATAGGCTATTAAGAATGGGAACATAAAAACAAAAACCAAACAAATGCTTCATGAAATTTCTTTTCCACGCATGGCTTCAAGCATGGCATTAACTTTTTATACATTTGGCTCTGAGGGCTTGTGCTATTGTCTGGCAAATTGTCTTTCGTATATGCCTTGAGCAAAATAAAGGAGATAATACTCCATGCTGTGCCATCTATTATAACTGAAAAATTATAACAAAAGCACCTGGTACTCATGAGAAATTTATTTGCTTTTACTTGTTCATTGTCAGGCAAAGATCATTTTAAATGGAAAGCCATGGGGAGTGTAACATGAATGTTCCCTATATAGTAAACCTCTGTTGCTCTAGTGCAACAGTAAATAATACTGTTCAGAGAGGTCTAAAGTCTGGTTTACATTTATTCATAAAGATGCTTGTCTGACTGAGAATAATGAATGCTACTAACAAACCAAAAAAATGAGGATTTGAAAGGCAGCTTTAGATGCATTATCGTGGTGTTAAAGAAATAGCTTACCCAAAATGAAAATTTGCTGAAAATTTACCCTCAGGCCATCCAAGATGTAGATAAGTTTCTTAGAAAGATGCAGCTTTTCACTTCCCAAAATAATTAATTTATGGACTGGAGTTACTTGTGGATTATTGTGATGTTTTTATCAGATGTTTGAACTCTCATTCTGACGGCACCCATTCACTGCATATATAGAATGCATTGGTGAACAAGTGATGTAACGCTAAATGTCTCCAAATTTGATCCAATGAAGAAACAAAAACTCATCTACATCTTGGATGGCCTGAGACTGAGTACATTTTCAGCAAATTTTCATTTTGGGTTAACTATTGCTTTAAAGTGCTGACTGTGAAAGCAACTGATGGACTCTCATTTTGACAAGTACACTAAAGAGGCATGTTCACTGTGTTACATAAAAAATGATGTAGGATTTCTATATTTAGAAATACATTTCATTATGTTTTGCATTTACAGTAGTCTAACAATGCCTAAAGAATCGGCTTTTGATGATGGTCTGCTTTTGCTGATAAGAACCCAATCAAATGCATCAAACATTACATTTGGTAAAGTCAGCTAACACAAGCTCGATAGATATTGACTTTAATTTAATGCAGAAGTCCTCAGCTGTGTGAGATTGTAAAACAACAAATGGCAAGTGTGTGTAAAAGTGTTTGTAAAAGTAAATCAAAATGTCCCAAAACCAAACACTACAATATATTTTGATTATTTGTTCTGATGTGATCAGATCCCCAAAATACTTTTTCTTGTCTCTCGATTTCATGCTTTCAAAAGACAATATTCCACAACACAAAACATTATGACCAGCTCAAACCTTATCCTTGTTGCAAGTGAATCTGTTTTCAATATAGGTTGTATTTTCTTCTACCTTGAAAATTTACTGAAGTTTATGAGAATTACTTCATGTCACATAACCTGTCTATTTTGGCAAAATACAAGAAAACATACAGGAAGCACTTCCCTTTTAAAAATTGCTTTAAGTATTTTCCTGTCTTACCCGCATGATTATATGATCAGTTGCATTTGATTATTTAGATAAAATACTGTTCTTTCCTAATGTCTGAACAGCAACTCATTTCTTGGACGTGACCCACCACTTGTGAATTACTGACAAGCAAACCATCTCTCAGATTGCTAGATGATTCTAAATGATTGCATACTTTCTTCGAGCTAAAGCAGTTGGTGGGCATTATTAAGGATGATACGCACAGATCAGAATTTTGATGTAAAATCAGTTTAAATTGATTGTGCATACTACATGCAAATGGGAAAATTCAATGCCTCCTATTCAAGATTTGCATTCGTAGACAAAACACAGAAAATATACAGGCACAGACACTGCGTGCATAGAAACATAAATAATCAAACAAAACAATTTAATTCATTTAAAGGGATAGTCCACCCAAAAATAAAACTTCTGTCATAATTTATTCACCCTCATGACGTTTCAAACACACACAAAAAGAAAAAGACATTTTGACGAACTTTGGTAACCAAACGGTTTTGGTTCCCATTGACTTCCATTGTTGTCCACATAATGGAAGTTAATGGGAACTCAAACTGTTTGGTTACCAACATTCTTCAAAATATCATCTTTTATGCTCCACAGAACAAAGAAAGTCATACAGGTTTGGAACGATATGAAGATAAGTAAATGATGATAGAATTGTCATTTTTGAGTAGACCATCTCTATTAAGATATTAGATTTTTCCCCCCAAAGTAATTTTAAACCGATTCTGAAACAATAGGATATTTTATTTTAAGTCAGTATATTGGCACATCTGTTATTGGGGATTCCTCAATGTCATATACTCCCTCTAATATACAAACAGCCTTTACCTTTTTATAAAAAATATGTGTTTTTCATAAAATCATGTTCAGAAGAGAAAAAAGCAAACATTGTTCACACCATCAGTTCAACAATACTTCAATTTAACATGCACTTCTGCCAAGCAGAAAACCAATCATCAAGGACTTTGAACCTCCATGTTGTCAAGTAAAGTGTCTTTCTTAAAGAACTTTAAGGTGCGAATGGATCTCCAGACCCCTACGTAACTGTCGCTCAGAGATTGTCTCGTAGGATCGTCTGATGGGATCCCCGGTCTTTCTAATTCTATGGATTCTGCCACTTTATTCTCACGAATGGGACCCTGGTCAATGCCGTCAACTGATGCCGTCATGCTGCCATTGGGAACACTCTCCAGATCATTTGGAAGAGTTTCCATATCGCCCTCAGGCTTGGCTGGTTCCACATAAGGTTCTCCTGGAAGTTCTTTATCCTTAGCAGACTCATCCATATCCTGGTAGGTTAACTTCATTTTGGTTTCGTGATACTTCACCACACAGTAGGTGATGGAGCCGAAAGTGTTAACTACCACGCCTGCCACGAACAGTTTGGTTGGCATTACGTCACTGAAGGCCAGCATGCCCACAGTGATAGTAGCTATACTCTTGACCACCCCCACAAAGCTGGTGGTGACGGCCGAGTTGATATAGGTACAGTGTAGTGTGGTGAAGTTCATCGCACAGCCGATGAAGATGCAGGTGCAGAAGATGCCTGTGATATACGGGTTCTTCCAACCTTCGTATGTCCACATGTCAATGGCATCCATGCTTACAAGGGAACAGATGAAGAGAACGGGAGAGGCCACCACTGCAATGGTGTACTGGGCTGTGAGCGGCCCATAATCACTGTCTGCACTCACTTTTTGGATGAGCACCAAGTAGGAGGCGTGGACGATCACAGCTAAAACGCCAGTCATGTAGCCGAAAGGGTCACCTGTTAGATCTCCAGCACCTGCACGAAAACAAGTTAAACAGAGACTGCGCCATACATGATTTATGGCCATTATCAGATGAAACTCTGTATGAGAGCCATGTTTTATGGAGACATGACATGGATAGTCCAGAATATCAACAGCACATGTTTAAGTATCATACAATGGACAAACCAGCAACAGGGCAAGATTTGGGCTACTTTTATTTGCTTAATTTGCTTTTATTTTCAGAAGCAGTTCAAAACAGATTATTAGTATAATATAATTATATGCACACTACTGTGCATAAAATAAGTGACAAATAGGAAGATACAGAAAAAGAAGGATATCTGCATCGGGAAGACTTAATGGAGGGCTAGTGATCAAACCGGGGCAAGTTGTCACAATGGCGTTTTGTCTAGAAGGTTTTTTTTTCCCTATGTTGGATTCATCTAGTTCAAAACCTTCTTAAATTGGAAAAATCTATGATTTTATTCTCAAAACTAAAAGAAAAAAAAATCGAAATATTTTTGCAGCACAGCAGCACAATAAAAGACGAGTCATAATGAAGTTTGTACTCAAATGCTAAACTGTGTTCGCAGGACTAGGTTTTCATTTATTGTCAATAAATGTCACATTATTGTTTTCATATGTGTTAAATATTACAAATGTATTAATTACAGTATTTGTTTTTAACATGTTCAAGTTCCGTGACAACATGCCCCACTAGTGGTAAACCGATCTTTTTTCCCCTGGAAATAGCGATGAAAATGTTCATAGGTATTCTTTGAAGCCAAGGCTTTAAGGTATGTGTCTACAGAAGTTGACTTAGAGAAATGTTAACTGGAGTGAAAAGTGTGATTGGGCTATACCTCAACATGAAGCAAAAACTATGATGGTATTTATAAATAACCCAAAATATTCTTACCAGCCAGTGCTGCTCCTCCAGTGGTGATGAGAACTGCTGTTATTACCCCAGCTGATGGGAGCCCGTTCTTCAGCACGCACACTCCAATCCCCAACGTTACCAAGGGCAAGCATCGCTTAAACACAACATACATGGGCAAGCTCAATCCCCTGAGAGACCAGAGGGTTAATGTGGACTGCAAAGTTGCCAAAATACAGACACTCGCAAAAACTTTGACTAACTGGAGGCTGAAGGGAGGTATATCTATTTTGCCCAGTCTCCTCAGCACCTCTAATGTGAGAGCCGCAGTGCCGCTGGTCAGACACTGAATTAAAGTCAGATACGTAAAGCTGTAGGTCGTAATGAGGAATTTTAACAAAATATTCAGCGATCCCGAAAAAAATCCATGTGCAACGGCCACCGAAATGCCCAGCAAACGTCCTTTGCAAACTTCCATGTCTTTCCTCGTAGACTGGGGGTTCCCGGCGTCTCCGTATTACGCACTGAGCTCTGAGTCCACTGCTGAATATTCACGTCCACTCTCCTCTTGTGCGTAATTCACGCAACACGAGCGCTGCTGAATGAATGCGACGCGCCGCAGCTCCCACCGTCTCTTTCTTTGCACAGAGATTGAATTGGAGTCAACTGCAGCCAATCCATTTACTTTGAAGTAGCCAGCTAAAAATATGCCAGCTAAAAAAAATGTAAAGCTGGAGAACAGAATGTGCGTTCGCCAATAACGGCACGCAGCTTTAGCTTTCGTTTTTCTCTCTTATTTAACCCAGACGAATTAATTTGATAAAAAAAGTGATTTTTTTTTTGTTTCACGTATAGAATTTCCTGTACAAACTCCTTGAAAGTCATCGTATAACTGGCACTACTATACCCCCTTTAATCCTATGGAAAATTTAAGCATTATCCCTAAAGTCCCAGTTCGCGTTTCCAAAGTTTGTGTTTACAATTTCAAAGGCTTCAAATCAGTTCTGGTGATTCAAGGTCATTTGGCTCACAAAAACAAGCCACTGTAAAATTCCTGACAGCCACTATACAATTTATGTGATATGAATGCATAATATTTAGGCTAGTATATATAAAATGTTACACTGTAAAAAAAATTCTGTACAATTTACGGTAAAAAACAACGTAATTTTACCGTAAAAAATATGGTAGCGACGTTTTAGGTTTTAACTTAAATTTACAGTTAAATACCGTAATTCTATTAACTGATATAATGTTAATATACCAACCTATTGAAGTACTGAAATCTGTTTTGTACCTTTGTAATACATGTAACCACCCAATGCGGGAGGTGATGAGAAAGTCACATGATGAACCAAAAGCCCATCACAAGCAGCTTTTAAATAATAGCATATATAGAAGGTGCACAGTGTTATTCACACAAACACTAAACACCATCATGGTGACACACATGAAATAATGCAATAAACATTCATTTACCAACATTAGGTGTAACACACAACCTTAATTTACAAAACTGATAAGAAAAAACTAAGAAGAAACATAGTTATTTCAACAAAAAAACGGTATACTACCGTAAAATTACATGTAATGTCCAATACCGTTTTTCACCGTATATAGTAGGGCAATTTACCGTTAACCATTTAACAGGTTTTTCTGTAGCATTTTTACAGTCTTTTACTGTTAAATTCACTGTAATTTTTTACAGTGTACATCAATATGATATTCATTTATATTTTGAAAAACCATAATTGATTCCCTCACTGTACAGGTTATACAAGCACAGTACTTATTCATAACATTATACGACTCTTAAAGCTTTAAAAATTTAAAATAAAACTCTGTGTGGTATGCAATATTAATTAGATTAAAAGGAAGGCTCAGGATTTGACTTCAGTTGAAAATGACAGATTGCATTGATTTATTAATATCAGTTTAACAAACCAGTAAGGAACAACAACATATACATACTACACAATCTAACACTGGCTTCAGACAACAAGGCACTCGCTGCTTAAAGGAATAGTTCACCCAAAAATGAAAATGCTGTCATTAATTACTCACCCTCATGTCCTTCAAAACCCATAAGCCTCTTCGGAACACAAATTAAGATATTTTTGATGAAATCCAAGAGCTTTCTGCCCCTGCATAGACAGCAATGTATAACTGAAATGTTCACAGACCATAACGTAGTAAGGACATCGATAAAATAGTCCATCAGTGGTACAACTGTAATTTTAAGAAGCTATGATAATACTTTTTGTGCGCAAAGTAATGACTTTATTTAATAATTCTTGTCCTCCAAATCATGTATTACACCATTATGAGAGTACCACAACGCTTTCCTCTACACGTAAACAAGGCTCAGCGCATGTGTGTTCCACGTCATCAGCATCACGCGTATTGGTTGTTTATGTTTATGCCGAGGTACTCTCGATAATGGCGGAAGATGTGATTTAGTGGAGAAGGACTGTTGAATAAAGTTGTTATTTTTTTTGTGCACAAGAAGTATTCTCGGAGCTTCATAAAATTACGGTTGAACCACTGATGTCACATGGACTGTTTTACCATTGTCCTTACTACGTTTAACCATTGTCCTTAATTTCTGTTCCAAAGAGGAACGAAGGTGTTACGGGTTTGGAATGACATGAGGGTGAGTAATTAATGACAGAATTTTCATTTTTGGGTGAACTATCCCTTTAAGGTAAAATTTTAGTTTGATTATACACTTAAGAATAATAACTTCACACTCCGTTTTTACACTCAGTGACAGCATGAGATTGCCCCTCATCTGTACAGTGCTCCTGACGCAATGCTCCTGATGCATCCCACGGGTTCTCCTTTAATAGCGTCATTAGGAAATCCGCAGTGAAATCTTGGCAAACTCTGCACCTGTGATTGGCTCCCCTGTGCTTTGCGGCAACATCTTTCCATGGTGTACCAACCTCCTATAGGGCAGCCAGGCATGAAGGGGTGAAGACTTTTACAGTCTCATCCCAAGAGCAGTCCACAACCTGTGAAGAAGGCCACAGTCACACGATTAAAACTGCATCCACGGGATTGAGGTAGAAAAATATGATAGTTAGATATGGACATTAACAGCTTTGAGTCAGACAAGCTTAAACACTGTATGTAGCTGGATGCTGGTAATGATACCACCCAACTGGTTACAAGCCCATCAACTTAAAAGGGTCAAATCATGATACAATGGATAAAAATGTGATTTAAAAAGTACAGTATGCATACAACAACAAAATGGACAAACTAAAATTTAGATCTTTTGGAATAAAAAAATAAATAAAAAGATGCACTTTATGGAACATTTTCTATTAATAATTAGTTAATGACCTATCTGCAAACTTCTTGCCTGATTGGAAAGAATGACAAAGCTAAAAAGTTCCACCACTGACTGGATGCATACAGTATGCAATTATTTTACTTTAATCATTTGTAAGATATTTTACTATTGTTTAAATTCAAGTTAATGCCATTAAAATTCAAAACGCCATTAATAAATCTACCAAGTTCATGTAAAGCACAAAGCTTAGTGTCACCACAAGGGTCAAGTCAGAAAAAAAAAGGAAAGAAAGAAATCCCCACTGGTCTGCAGTGCTGAGAGAGCACCCTTGATATTGGAAAACAAAGAGATTTTTATGCATGTGCTGCTTTACTGAAATACACAATAATGATGTTCAGCCAACGAATTGTTTGTTTCTTTTGATGCTGCTTCAAAGACTTTTTAAAGCATATCTTTTTGCCTGTGCAAGGACATTAAATTGCTACCGTACCATGTACAGTTAACAATGTACTTTTGTTATATTCTTCTCATTATAATTTGTAATAGTAATATCAAGACAAACTGAATATGGGCAGCTGACATAAGAACATATAATGATTAATATTTATAATTATTAATGTATGCATAAGATATTAATCACAACACTAAAAAAAAAAATGTGGAAACAATTTTCACTCTTAAATTTCTAGTGAAATTCACAATTAAATAATGAAATGGCAAAAAACATATTGAAATAAATGCAACATTCTGAAGTAAAAAACTCTCTATAAGAAAGCCCCAATCTTTGCTTGGCTTAAACAATACAATTCTTTCAAAATAATATATGGACTATACACAAGTCTGTTCATGTCCATATTCCTAGTAATAGAATTTCAAAGACACAGTCTGTCCTAACAGACAAAATTCAACTCAATGTGAAAGTGATATAGCGATGTTCCACTCCTCTTTATTGCAGTCCTTTTCTCCATATCTCATTACTCCAGAGCGCTCCAGCAGAAAGCCTGTGACTCACCCATTGAGGGAGAAAAAGTCTTTCATTAATTACTTGACTGCAAAACGCACAACAGAGACTGAGTGCCAGTGAGTGGGCAACAGTGCAGAAGAAACAGATGCAGAGAGCAGGAGCGAGGAGTGAACGGGTGGTCAGCTGATAACACAACGCTCAATATAACTGGAGGCAAGAGAACAAGAATGTGATTCCGCTCTGCTCATCTGAGGAACAATATCTGTTAAGAGACACACAATACATGTCCTCTTTTGAGAGATACGTTTTAGGTTCTTGTCAAAAAGTGTAAAGGTATGATGCATCACCTGCTGTGGGTGTAGATGAAGTCGGAGCTGGGCTTTTTCTCAACAACCGGTTACAGTATAATTACCGCATTTGAAGACTTCACTTTGTTCAAAGGCATAATGACTGTACAGATGTTCAGCGTGTGCGCAAACCTGAGCGGAGGTGATCAATCGAACCGCAGGGGTAAAAAAGAATGAATGTGTGTTTTTAAACTGATCCGTCATCTGTTAGGAATAGTCAAAATCAACCTATAATCGTATTCACTTAGACAATAAATGACAATGGTGGTGTTAGATCCCCCTTGACTCTAAAATGTGTATTTGACAATGGCTCAGGGTGAGTTGTGGGCTTGAATATTGGCCTTGACCGTGAGTACGAGTAGCACAAGGTGTGTATGTGTGTGCGTTTGTGTGTACGGTTGGCAGCGAACAGGGAGACTGCGGTAGAAAAAGCACTTCACAGTTCTTGCCCTCGCCTTGCAGGAACAACCCACACCACCTGCAGCCTGCCAACAGCTGCACTTACACCCCATGCAGAACTAGCAATAAGAGAGAATCCATACATACATCATTTTTCCAATCCTGCAATTTGGCTCTGACACACTGCGGTCCATTTTTTGAGATTTTTCTGGTTGAGCACTATTAGTTTAAGAGACACATCTTCTAAGAGACTTACGAAATACTCTGAAATGGGCAAGACATCTAAGTGAGCTTAAAAGCTTGCCAAATTAGCATTTTGATTGACAGGAAACTCTACATTTTCAAAACGAGATGTGAAGGTAATGGCAAAGCCTTGAAAAAGTTGAATGGAGTAATTATACCCTGCAAACAACATAAATAATTTCAGCAAAAAAGTTCAGGATGCTTTGAGAACGCAAGAAGAAATCTAAAGGGTTTGAAACAGAAGCTCAAACCAGTGGATAGTGATGAAAAGCTACAAAAATTAAGCAATCAAATATAAAATAACACTTATGATGGCACTTATATATTATATTATATGTGACTGGACCACAAAAACGGTTTAAGGGTCACATTTTTTTTTTCATTGAGATTTATACTCATCCGAAAGCTGAATATATAAGCTTTCCATCGATGTATAGTTTGTTAGGTTATGACAATATTCGGCTGAGATTCAACTTTTTTTAAATCTGGGATCTGAGGGTGCAAAAAAATCAAAACACTGAGAAAATCACCTTTAAAGTTGTACAAATAAAGTTCTTAGCAATGCATATTACTAATCAAAAATTTAAGTTTTGATATACGGTAGTAAATTTACAAAATATCTTCATAGAACACAATCTTTACTTAATGTAATGATTTTTGGCATAAAAGAAAAAACGATAATTTTGACCCATACAATGTATTGTTGGCTATTGCTATAAGTGCCATGCTACTATGAATGAGTTGTGTCAGGGTCACATGTTAATATATGTTTATTATGTAAATTGAATTATACATCATATATAATTGCAGTTTAAGCAGTTAAAAAGATTTTGATTAATAATTAACTTATAATTAAATATTTTGTTATTATTAAATGTATCTAATACTAATAATATATAAAACTCAGTTTTTCCGTGATGTGGTGCTCAAGAAACATTTCTTATTAATAATGTTGAAAACAGTTGTGCCATGTAATATTTTTGTGGAAAGGGTAAAACATTTTTCATGATTCTTTGAAGAATACAAAGTTCAAAAGAACAGAATTTATATGAAAAAGCATTCTTATGTAATAAAGATTTATTTCTTTCTTTAAATAAAACATTACCATTACGGACTCCAAACTTTGGACCACAATAACTCTAGTAACCACAAAAATACACTGCATATGCAAATACTGGGTGACACAGTGTATTTTCAGTTAGCTATATAACAGTTTCCTTTTCAGTTCTGCATTAAATTAAATTAAATAAAATTAATTCATTGAAATCAAATCAAACCCATCATGCTCCACATAAACAGTCAGAACAGAAGAGCTTCATATTCACAGGCTTCAGGACCTGAGGTGACCTATAGGTTGCAAGGTATTGCAAAGCTAAATCTCAGAAAAATAGCACAGTGGCAGAATGGAGCTGAGGGGTTTGCTGCAGATGTCTCCTGTCAGCTCAGTGATGGCTCATTGACTGCTCTGACTTTTCTTCATCACTGTGAGTGCTGGCGTCAGACAGGACCGGCTCCCCTGGGGACAATGAGCTGAGTGCTCTGTTGCTGTACGTGACCGGTTCCTTGTACACGCTTTGAGCAACAGACAGACATCAGAGGTGAAGTGAGGTCAACAGACCAGACCGTACAGTGAGGGTTAACCGAAATTAATAGCTGCAGATGGAGTCATAGAAATATTGATTTAAGTTTCTCAATTATGAGCCACTGGTCCATCAGAATAGATCACAGAAGTAAGAATGGATGATATAGCATAGCACAATTATATATAAATATTTTGGCAATATTTGATATATAACTTATATTTATGCATTTGCTTTGAAATAGCTAAAAAGGTTGATCTTTGCAATCAGAACTACCTTAATTTCCAACAAACACATGGGAGTATGAGATTCAAGAGTTTAAACTGAAATAAAGTAAAAAAAAAAAAAAAAAAAAAAAAAAAAAAAACCATAATATATATAATATACCTATCTGAATAGAGTATCTATATATATTATATATATATAATATATAGATATATATATATATATAGATATATACAAATATTTAGCAATAGTTAATAAATCACCTGCAGGGATAGATAGTTAATTAAAACTAAAACATTAAAAACAAATGTATAACTTAAATAAAATATAAACTCAGAAATAAAATAAATGAAGTAAAAAACATAGTATTTTAGCTAGCTCGCCAAGGAAACATATCTCATGTCATTTAGGTATGTAGTGATGTGGGACTACTGAGATAAACAAATATCTAAAAATGAAAAAAAAGTTAATAAAAAAAATATAGACATATTAAAAAACTCTAATAAGAATAAGAATGAAAGATTTGACTGAAACTTTTAAATGAGATTAAAATGAAAAATATAAAAAGAAAAATAAGAAAAAAACTAAGGGCCTCGATGATACTAACATACTGAATAATACTGACTCAAACGAACAGCTTAAACTGATTTATAAGTCCAGTTCAATTCATTTCTGTGAATCAGTTCAAACTGTCAATTTCAATGAATCACTTGAAAACTCAAAGGAAACTTTTAATTTGGGTCATCAACTTTAAAATGCACATAGCATTTTTTTGTGCTATTTTTACTATTGAAGTAAAGCTATTAAAACATTTGGTAACACTTTTTATGAAGCCCGTATTTATAATACATTATAAGGGTATTCTTAAGGCATTATAATGAATGCATAATGCATTATAAAAAAACGTATATGTTGTATCAACTCATGAATAATCATAACAACAGTTATAATACATCATAATACTTACGTATTTGTGGTTATAACTTTTAAGATTGATTATTTATAAACACACAATGAACACCATATTAAATATACTACATTTACAGAATAATTGACTGTATCATATCTTGACATTGTTTAAGATCTTAGTACAGCTTGTGAGTGGTTAGATGTTGAGTGCTATTTGAGTGTTTCCTGTGGAGCTAAAGTTAATTAATTGATGTGAGCTTAATAATCCAACTGAAAAAATGCAATGTTTTATATGGTTAAATTTTATTTTGATGGTCCCCTTAATCAATCGACTATAAGCAACTTTGCAACTACATGCCAACTAACTCTCATTAGAGTATTAGTATGCTCAAGAATGGTAGAATAAGTTGACGTACTCGCAAAGACACTTATAGTCAGTTTATCTGTTGGTTGACCATCAAAATAGTGTTAGCAAATATTTACAGTAGCAGACGTACTAATACTCTAATGACCGCTTGTTGATATGTAGTTGCAGAGTCACTTATCAACAGCTGTTTAAAGGGTACCATCAAAATAATCAAAGATATCACAAGAAAAATAGTTCAAAGTAAATGTGTCATATTACACATTCATCTGATCTGATATCTGATCTTATGGCTGTTTGAGATAAAAAAATGTTTTTTTTATTATTATTATTACTGCTTATAAGCGGTCTTTGACCGCTTTAAGTAAAGTAGCATAAGAAAAATGGCAAGATAAGAGACTTATAATACATTATAACTATGAGAAACATAATCCATTGTAAAAGTGGATGCAACATGTTCATTGTGTTATAAATAATCATACTCTTAAAAGCTATAACCACAAAAAAGTAAACACTATAACGCATTACAACTGTTGTTATGATTACTCACGAGATGATACAACATATTATAAGGTTTATATAACACATTATGCATTCATTATAATGCCTTAAGAATACCCTTATAATGTATTATAAATACAGGCTTCATAGAAAGTGTTACCAAACATTCTACCTAAATACTCTCATACTTGAATAACACCGGCTTTTTTTAAATAAAAAGGTTGCTTGGAGTTATTTTTGCTGTGCTATTGAAAGGTACTACATTGTTTTCTCCCAATATTAATTTCCTTTTTGCCACTTATTGGAAGGACAGCATGGGAGGAAGTGGCAGGATGTGGTGGAAAAGAACTGGGAGCTAAACTGCACATTCACTGACCAGTCAGTAGGCCACATTTTCATATTGTTATTTTCAGCTAAAGTCAATAGGTGTGACCCACAGCACTGTGTTTGGGTGAGATTACCTGGTTAGGGATGTGCAAGTTGAAATCCAGGCCACACACAAACTCTGAGTGGTGCTCCAGTGTCTCCAGCAGCGGCTGGTTCTTGGAGTAGTCCCAGAATCTGTGGACACAGAGCAGCAAAAGGCAATCATGCTAATTGAATGGCCGTTTGTCTTCTCTGACGGGGCAAAAGCACTGACGCAGCCCTGGCTCACCAGGCCCTGACTGATCCAGTCAGCAAATGTAATTAAATCACCTCTCCAAAAAAAAACAGAACAAAACTCCCTGTCTATAGGAAAACATTAGGCAGGCATTAATACTAACATTGCAATAGAGCAGAAGTGAAGGATATTATTTATAAGCACAGTAGGACGACAGCTGCTCAGGGTGTGGAGGTCTTTAGAAAGAGATGTTTAAATAAATCACCAGCGTGGCATCAATATGCTGGATGTGTGTTAAAGGTTCAGAGGGCACTAAAACAGGGCACCAAACATCACTTATTCAGTACAAATGGTGCACAACCACAATGTAATAAGATAAACTTGTGCCAAATTACTAAACTCACACAATTTTTGCCAACAATAAGCACAGAAAATGTGAAAAAATGTGCACAAACCACATAATTAAAATACAATATTTTGGCAAATGTTTTTTGAAATTGCAGATACTGAGAGAAATTCACCGTCAACACTATACTGCACCTGATATATGCAGTTGTCAATTTGTGCATGCATTTATGTGAAATTTATTTTGTGAGATACATATACAACCAACAGAATCACTGATGTCTGTCATACTTCATTTAAAGCAATGCATCAACCTAAACAAACTGTCATCATTTAAATAAAGAATGAAAGCTCCTTACACAAAGCAAAGAACAATATAGAAAAATCAATATCCCTGCCTAATTAGTTGTTAAATAACACAGAGAAAGACTTAATTTTCCTTCTGTACCGCACTACCATGTAAGTGCCGTCATAGCAACTCAGAAAAGCCAGCTGTTATGTATGAAAGAGGAAACCTTATCTGCTGTAAACGAGACCTGACAGATCTGCAAGAGCGACTGCATAGACTGGGTTAAGTAACAGCTAAGTGTGTGTGTGTGTGTGTGTGTGTGTGTGTGTGTGTGTGGCAGCAGGTGGCTCACATGTTCTTTTGAACGTAAATCCTTTAAAAAGGCTTTGTCTTTATAAATAAACACCATTTTCTCTTTACCGCAAAGGGAACAAAAAAGATTCACGTTGATCCGTTCTTCCTGCGGAAATCATTTCTGGTAATTACCTCGCGGTTGGTATTATCACAGTTTACTCTGAAGGTAAAACTAATTAGATAGCACCTTAATCGGTCCTGTCCTGTTCAAACAGCAAATTTCCTGTAATCAATAGAACTGATTTCTATGAAAGCAAAACCGCAAATACTAGGTCTAAAGCTTAATTGGCTATAATTCACGCTAAATGAACTGAGACAACAAACTGAGAGTTGAACAAATATAAAAAAAGAACTTCTGCTAGGGTTACTAAGGTACAGTAATATTACCGGCTCCTTATGCACTTTTTAAGGACTTGTAAAAAAATCTGATCATAAATTAGATGCATTGCGGGTTAAAAATGAGATATCATTCTTTGTGCATAAATTGCACTATATTATATATAAATTGCATTATTTTGTATAAAAATTGCTTATGGCCTTCACTCCCATTGATAGTCGTCATAATGTGTTTTACTCATTTGCGTACAGTTGGACATGCCTACAACTTTTAGTCAATGATTACTGTCAGTCCATTTAAATAAAAATATAAAAAATATAAAAATTACTGTACAATATAAAAATAAATACATAATCTCACATTTATTACCACTACATTAGCTTTTTGGAAGTATGAACAATATAATAAATGTGTCTTTCTCTTGTTTTTATAGGGATATGGGTTTATCGTAGTACACAAACTCACAGTGTTTATCCAAGAACTGATTGGCTGGCGCATTTAGTGACAAACGCCTCCAGGCTTAGATAAACAGATAGCGTTTAAACAATAAGGTGACAAGCAGCATCGGAAGGAAAATCAAGCTCACCTCTAATAAGATCACTTGTGGCAACCACTGCTCAATATGAGAGTCAATTCTCATCGACTGTCAACCCAGATAAAAGTCTGTCAACCCAGATAAAGTACTCTCTGTAATCTTTCTCCAACAGCCAAGGCAAAGACCTGTTGTCACTCTTTAAGAAAAACAACTATCCATCCCTTTATCAATTATAACAGTGTTCCCATTTGACCTGTTTGTAGGAGTTCAATAGACTAACTTCAGTTTTAAAGAAATGTTCCAGGTTCAGCTTTATCGACATACTGTCAGTCACATGTCTCTTAGTACAAACACATAATTGAGTAGCAGTGTTTTTGTTATAACTTAATTTCTACATACAAAAAGTTATCGAATTTAAATTACGTGTCAGAGCTTCACTTGTGAGAACATTACTAAGTGTCTGGCCTGGCAGAAGAAAAAGGCATGCTAAAGACTACAGTTAACTACAGTACAATTTGTGTGTTCTTCAAAGGCCTAAAAATGTCTTTTACAGTTAATCACAATTAAAGGTTTTTAAGACTTCTAGAGTATATTTGCATAAAATCTATGGGGAAAATGTGGCTCCTTTATCAAATGACAGCAACTAGGCAGCAAGCTTGGAAAAAATAAAGCCAAAAATTGGCTTTTGCTTTACTACTGTGATTTTTGCTGATATGTCCTTGACAGCCCTTTTAAAGATCATTCCCCCAATGCAAAAATGAGCTCCACGCTCGATAAAAACAACCATGCACTAAGAGAATGCATTCGCTGCAAAAGGAAATAAACCAGTCTACCCTGAAATGAGATCAATGGGTTTAACAACCCTAGTTGATGGCAAAAGCATCAGTTCTTCTGGTAACGTGCCAGCAATGCAGACTTTACCATTCATTCAAAGGTCACTAAGAAAGATCATCTGCCCTCAACATGAATGAGCAGATTTAGACAATGCAGGGAGGTCTTTAAAAATGTGAAATCCTACTTCATGTGTTTTTGATGAAAGACGAATTGTTTCAGTAAACAATTTTATCCTATACAGTTTGTCAACAGTTATTTCCGGTCCCCTAGTTTAACTGGACAATTTGTGATTACTTTCTTATTTACAGAACAGTATAAAAGAAATGGCACAACTGTAACCATGCTGTTGTGCTGATATTCAGAAGAACTGCACTGTTGCTCATGTGATGTTGCTTAATCTGAATTTAGTTTATAATTTGCTATTTAATGATTAAATGTGACAGATGCATCTGTGGTCAAAAATGTGGCTTACCTGACTGTGAAATCATATGAGCAGGATGCTAGGACTGTCTTATAAAATGGGCAGAACTAGAAATGACAAACAAATAAAAGAGGAATTAATATACAGTGGCTGCTGCAGAAAAAAAAAATTAACTGATGAACATGCTGGCATCTTTATCAATGAACACTGCTTTAAAACCTAATATAGCATATAGGCTATATTTACACTGCAGCTGAATGTGGCCCAAATCCTTTCATCATTTTAGATGACGAACCAGTTTAAATATATACTGGATATATCTGACTTTTTTTTTTGCAATCAGACTTTAGTATGAATAGTTCAAATGAATTTAAATTTTTATATCAATTCCATCAGGCAAAATCTTTACTTGTTAGCAAGCTAAAATAATGTGATGAACTTTAAAATGAGATCTTTGAGATCTACACGTTTTTATTGATTAACTCTCCCTCTGCCGGAGTGTTTTAATGATATCAGCTGGATTATGACATCAACAATACTATCATGACCCTACATGAAGAGTTTTTGTAGAACAGTAAATGAGAAAGACAATAGACCTCTTTATCACCGATACAGTATAAGAAGACATACTAATCATATAATAAGAATAAACAGTGTTCATTTCAAAGCTGTTTGACATCATTACATTCAGGAACACACAATCTCATGCTTCACAGTCCTCCTGTACTCCCAGTGCAATAAACTGTTCATAGCTCATTTCACACATGCAATTTTTTCTACATTATCTGAAATCTGAGAGCAAAACCATTAACTTGAAACAGCTTGTGATTTCACCCTGACCCAGCTGAAGCGGGTTTTATTCCCATAGCTCCTTTTGGAGGTACAAGCTTCCTCGTGTGAGCATTTGTGTATGTTTTGGGCACAGGATTGACAGTGGACTGGTCAAGTGCACTGATCTCTGTAATCTACATAATTGCTAAGTGTTTGGACACTCAAGCGCTCACATTCTCTCCAACTCAATTGAACAGATCCCTAAAGATAATCTGTTTATATACGAAAATCCATAGCTGTCACATACTGTACAGAAATACGCTGTGAGTTTTACACACAGACACTGCTGCATGCCTCATTAATGTTCAACAGACTTGTTAAATTAATCAAAGCAATGAACAAACTAATGTGACACTGAATGGCAGCTGTAGTCTTTACCCTTCATCCAACTCCATATTTTGAACTGTTATGATTTCTCACTATGGCCCGCTTTACTCATTGTTTGCATGACCTTTCAAATTTCATTAAGACACAATTCTGTGAAAAAATGAGGCCAGCTTTTAAACTAGAATAACAGAAATAAGTTGACCATCTAACTACAATACCTTTACTCTACGGATGGCGTAGGAATGGCCCATCATTTGAGCTACAGGATGTCGGACGTTACGTAGGTCCCACACTCTGAGACTGCAATCCACGGCTCCAGTGACCAGAATATTCTGAGAACATGAGAGGAATAACAATGTGAATGGAATGAAATACTATTGTGCACTATATACTTTATCTTGCATATACTGCATGTATATTTAATAGAAGCAGTATGCTAGATTGTTGGTCACATGACACATGGCACTATGTTACATGCTTAAATCAGTAAGTGGCATACGGTTATCTCAGAAATAAATAAAACAAATTAAAATTCCAATTTCTTTCAAAATACTTATAATTCACTCAAAATTCTGAGACTGTAAGATATTAAGAAATTAAAACTTTTTTCAGCAAGGACACACTTATGAAAAGTGACAGTAAAGACATTTATAATTTTACAAAATACTAAAAATTTTTCAAATAAATGCTGTTCTTTTGAACCTTCCATTCATCAAAGAATCCTAAAAAAAATGCTTCCACACAAATATTAAGCAGCACAACTATTTTTAGCATTGATAATAATAAGAAATGTTTCTTGAGCACCAAATCAGCATATTGGAATGATTTCTGAAGGATCACGTGACACTAAAGACTGGAGTAATGCCTTTTTTAAGTGCTCAGAGAAAGTTCAGTACAATAAACACTTCTATATACTGTATCACAAACTGTGTCACAGATAGTGAATGAACTGAATAGAGGAAATAGTCACCTGGTCGTATTTGCACCAATCACAGCTGAGGATTTCAGTCTTGTGCGCTGGGACGGCCAGCCTGCATGATCCCGCCTTCACATCCCACACTCGCAGTGTCCCATCCCCTAGCAACAGAGACGAGTTTCAAATCTCAAGTGTCAGATTTTTAAATCTTCTAAAAAGCCAAGAAATTTCTCGTATAAATTCCCGGTCTGCACTCTCTGCAGAATCCTCTGAACCATAAGAGTCATTTCAAGGGCCACTTGCAGTCAGCATGAATGGACCCAGGGCAAGGCGCTGAGGGAAGTCTATGCTGCACAGGCCACAGATTTCTACAGGGAATTTCTCTTGTCGTATCTCTTTTACGCCTTCTATCTGACCTTTTTCTCGAAGCACAGCATTTCTATTCTGGAGTAAGCAGTAAATGGTCCAGACATTCACTTTTTTACAAGTCACTACATGTTGCAACGTTAGCAGTATCAACAAACAGCAAAAGACTCAAGAATCAGTCACTGGGGGTTTCTCTACTGTATATGGTGCATAAGTATTCAAAGTCTGGTTAAATAGATTTAAGCATAAATGTAGCATTAACAACCTGGTGGAAAATGTTCATATGTTCCCTAAACTGCAGGTCCCACTTTGGATAACCTAAAAAAAATCCATAAATAGCTATATATCATGCAGAAACGTAACGCATTAAGTGAGCACCGGATAAACACAGTATAACCATATTAATGCATATCTGGAAAGCACACAGGCCCAACTTAAAGGGATCGTTCACACAAAAATAAAAACTCTTGTCATTATTTACTCACCCTCATGTCGTTCCAAACCTGTATGCATTTCTTTCTTATGCTGAGCACAAAAAAATATATTTTGTATTTTGTCCCCAATGTTGATATCCAAAAAGTTTTGATTCCCATTGATTTCCACTTTATTATTATTTTTTTCTCTCCATACAATGGAATTCAATGGGAACAGAACATTTTTAATTACCAACATTCTTCTAAATATCTTCTTTTGTGTTCCACAGAGAAAGATTTGGAACGACAAGAGCATGAATAACTCACTTTTGGGTGGATTATCCCTTTAATATTTAATTTTCAAGTTAAGCATCATTATTACTATTGCGAACACCCCCCAAAAGATGTTATGCATCTCATCTTGCACCATTTGTGGCACAGACATGAATAATAGCTCAAATAACAACAGACTAGCTTGTCCCTGTGCATATAAACCCGATCTGGAGTAAATATGCCAATAAGATTTTTAAGAAGTCCAAATAAGATTAATACAAAACATGAATCTCAGTTTCTCAATCGTAAAAACAGCTTTAAAGTATGTGGCATTTACTTGACGATCCAATAGATCATTGTTTAAATGAATAGCCCTACTTTAGTTAATTACATCTCAGGAGGCTTGTGCCAGTGACTATTGTAACTCTTATTGATTTGGTGATCTGCAACTGATGGAATAAATAAAAACCACTCTGAAATGCGACCCGCAGGGAGTGACAATAAATTAAGCCTATCACATAAACACTTTCAAGTACTCTAGGAAAATATAAACAGAGTGGTTTTGTATCACAATATACTGCAGCATGGTTCCATTTTCTGCTAACACAGTAGCATCAGGACTAAGAGACTGCATTTCACCTATGGGCCCTAATATGATTTTAATTCAAACAGATTTAAGCGTCTTTCGTGCCTACATAATTTTTTTGATACTTTTCAAATGCTTTTATGTATAGATTTGATTATTTTACCCTCGTCACAGATGCAGACTAAAATATAAAAATCCACAATAAAAATATATAATAGTAAATTTTTTAAATTATAATAATCCTAACAAAGAGTAAACCCTGTCCCCATTAACTGTCTGAAAATAATTTATTCAAATCCAAAGCTACACCACTCCAGCTGATGTGAACATATCAGAAAACAGAAGACAAAAAGGGTCTTAACGTGTAGGAGGCAGCTTGTAGATTTCAGAGAAAAAGTGTTTGAAGGTTTTGAGGAAGATTAATTATGTCAATATTTCAATGAGCTCAAGTTTAATAATAACCTTGATATTTGGCCCGCTCTAGGCACTTCTATTTTAATTATTGCAGAACAGATCTCTTACTGAGATTGCTGGCATGTAAGCGTCTTGCATTAAAGATTTGCTGGCATCCCAGCCGGAGAAGCCAGGGCTCCTGCTATCACTGCATACAGCGGGGAGGAGGTGAAATCTCTGAGAAAGGGAGGTGCTGAAATTGTCTTTTTAAAGTACAGAGGCACTTGGAGGCCCTGTTGACTACATCATCAGATTACAAAAATGTAAAAAAAATCTATGTATGTCTATACTATAGAGTATATATTTAATATGATACATATACACACACACACACAATATTCATATAGAAAAAATACACACATATTATATATTATAAAAATATTAGATATAAAATATTAAACGAAGTATTTTGTGACATTATGAATGCATTTATGATCAATTTAATGTGCCGTTGCTGGATTAAATTTAAAATAAATAAAATTACTGACCCTTTTTACAATTACTTTTGAATGTGTGTGTGTGTTACTACTTAATGTAGACCCTGGATATGGGATAATGTCTTATTAAGAGAGTTGATTTTTTTCAATGTTTCTAACCAGAATTTTAACATTTATATTTGTTTCTATATTCATACAACCATATCAACATTATAAAACACAGCAAGAACCTGAAAATTCAGTATATTTTTCGTCTTACCAAAACCTGTAAGCTATGGTGGTTTAATTATTTGACGTCATGTTGTCTGACGTCAGTGTCTATGCAAATACTGGCTAGAAGAATCATTAAATATTTTTCCACAAAACTGCAATTTGGCATTTATATGTCGAAGAGACATGAAAGAGGTTATTCATGAACATAAAGCTTGCAGAAAGTCACAATCAGTCCTCTTAAATCTGATCAAAACTGTGCTGGAAAGCTGTGGAAAGTTGCCATATTTATGGAAAGCATAAACCTGATGCTGGCTTTATGTTGTATGCTTATATAAGAGGTTTCTGTGATGAGAAAAGCTAGCATATCTAACATCTTTGCTGAGGTAGCATTTCACAGAAACCACTTTTCCCATGATCACATTTAGCGTTTGCCACGGTGCTGGGGTTTAGTATTGATTTTCAGACACATCTCATTACACACATGGTGTCAACATATAATAGCAAAAGAAAAGGGTCCTCCATCAGCACAGGAGGGTGTCATACTTACCACGGCTCCTGAGGAGGGCCGAAATTAATACAAAGGAACATGGATGAGTATCCTCCGGCCTGGGACAAAAATGACCTCAAGCAGGTGCCACTATAAAGCCTGGGCCCCGTGATCCTTAGGACTCGGGTCAAAAAAGTCAGTGCATAATCAGGGCAGCAATTCCTTTGGTGCTACACTGAAGAAAGAAAGTCGTTAGGGTTTCAATGATATGAGGGTGAGTAAATGATGGCACAATATTAATTTCTAGGTGAACTCTTTGTTTAAGCACTGAGAGTTAAGATCAGCAGTAAGTGGCTACTGCAGGTCCAATGTGCTGCTGATAAGATCACAGCAGAGTCGTTTGGAGCTGATCAACTCTGATGGTTCTGAAGGCAAAGCCTGGTGTTTAGAGTTGTAATGCGGTCACCAATTCCTGCTAGATCTGAGAGAGATGTGTGCTCGTGAGACCCTTGTGAGTCCTTCTTACACAAGTACAAACACACGGCCCAGGAATTACAGGGTGGTGAATGCGTCCGAGCGATCTAAAAAACATATCGCCAAGGTCGTTTATGACTGCACTCACCACTGTGGTGAAAGCCGCCGTTTACTTATTCCCTCATCCCCTACTATCAGCCACACACAGAACGTTTTTTGTTTTTGCTGTGAGAAAAAAACCAAGGAATTTTTATGCAAAGATGTCGCAGGAGTGACATGATTACTGGTGGGTTTAGAGTTATTTTGTAATTAATTGCTACTATAGAATCAAACAAATGAAATTCAAAATTAAAATACCCAAAATCTCCCAAAACTAAAAGAAAATGTTTAATTAAAGGGCATCTGCTTGCTCCAGAGGATGGTAGTAGCTCGCTGCTGACCTCATGGGGTGAATGATTGTATTATATCTGTAGATTTATATTTAGAGCTTGCAGATGCCCTTTGACTTGCTAAAAGATTTGGCTACTAGTCCAAATTAAAATATAATACAATATTTGTGTATTTTTTTTTTTGGTCAGTTATATTGAGGGGAATGAGATTGTAAAATGGTGCTACACGTCAACACAAACTGTATTTCCATATTTAGTGTAATTTGTAAGTTGCTCTCTAGTGTAAAATTTGCCTGTGATGCAATTTTAATGAGCCAAATATTACAGCAAAATCAAGACATGAAATAAAATAAAGACCTTAAACTTATTTGAGCTCAGCTAGTTGCCAAAGCAATATTTCTCAATTTTCAATAAGTGTAACTTGATGTACTAAAATAACTAATACTGAAACGATGTATAAAAACATACAGACAAAAAAAATCTAAAATTATATCAAAATATATAAATATAATAGCAATGATATATTAAATAAACTAAAGGAGTTACCAGTGTACTAAAATACCATGTTTCACAATTCCCCCCCACACGATCTCCTCTTAATTTCCTGTCCTCTCACATCCCGAACAATGTCTAATTGGCAAAAGAAGTCCCTTGAACGTGGTCAAATGGATGGTCAGTATCAATACCACCCAATATATATCCAAAGAGACTTCAGCTGCTTTCAAAGTTTTTATCAGTACCATGTTTTCTAGAACTCACAATCATGGTCGATGTCGGGGTGAAGCTTTCTTTTCACCAAAACCCAATTACTGCAGGTATAAACATAACCTGGCAAATAACGGCTTTTTTGATTTGATGGTTTGGTTGCAAATGTTAAGCTTGATTTGCGTTGATCACCAATACTAGTGTAGGCTACGCTAATTAGGATTTTACCTAAGAACGAAACACAGTCATTTTCAGAAGTAAAGCAGCAATCCTTCCAAACTTCATGGGAGGACAGATACAGCTCATTTTCCTACCTGAGGCTGAAGCAAAGCATGCTGGGATATGAGGAGACCAGATTGTGCTGTAGATGACACCCTCATGACCCTGCAGGGAGCTCACTAACTGACATCGCTCCGGATCCCACTGTGTGCAAATCAGGACAACCATGGAGCTTATTTTATGTCAACAGGTAACAACACTTACAGTATGTCTGATCACCAGTGCACAGAAAGAAAGAGTTTTCATCTTCATTTTAAAGGTTAGTTGTATTTTTAGCCTTAGTTAAGAATTGAACTAAGTCTCATTTTTCAACAATGTCTGCATATATTCACCTTCTAAAACAAACTCCACTTACCACTTTGGCTGTGTGGTCCCACGATCCCGATACCACCAGGTTCTCCCCACGTGTCTGACTCCAGTCTACTGAATACACCTACACCAAGGCCAGAAGTTTTGCAGTTCAGAAGTGCTAAATGCAGGGAGCTTTAACATGAACTATTGAGAGTGTGAACTCACCTCTTGTGTGTGCCCTTTCAGCACCTGCAGAAGACCTTGCGTGTGGGCCGTGTCCCAGATCTGCAAAGATCCATCACCTCCTCCCGTCACCAGCACATGTTCATTGTTCTCACTCCATGTCACATCGAAGAGCCCATCATTCCAGTCAAAACTGTGTATGAGACAAAAAGATACTCAACCTCTATTTAATGATCAGTCACATCTCCACTTCTCCTTGACTCTGCACACCTGCATCTATGGTGGCCTTAAATACTTTCTCCTATAGTCTAACTACTTATTGCAAATACATACATAAATAAAATTATATATGTAACCCTGGACCACAAAACCAGTCTTAAGTTGCACGGGTATATTTGTACCAATAGCCAAAAATATATTGTATGGGTCAAAATGCCAAATATCATTAGGATATTAAGTAAAGATCATGTTCCATGAAAACTTAATTTTTTTATTAGTAATTTGCATTGCTAAGAACTTCATTTGGACAACTTTAAAGGCGATTTTCTCAATTTTTTTTATTTTTAATTTTTTTTGCATCCTCAGATTGCAGATTTTAAAGTAGTTGCATCTCGGTCAAATATTGTCCTATCCTAACAGACTATACATCAATGGAAAGCTTAATTATTATTTATTCTCTCTCTCTCTCGCTCTCTCTCTCTCTCTCTCTCACACACACACACACACACACACACACACACACACACACACACACACACACACGTGTGTGTTTGTGTGTGATACGTGTGTGTAAAAAACACTGTATTATGTCATAAAAAAGAGGCCAACAAATTACCTCTTCACAAGTGAAACATCTGCCTCTCTCTGCTCCAGCACAAAAAGTGTCCCACATCCTAAAAGACACGAAGAGTTTTCATTGGCATTTATGTATGTTCATGCAATATTCCAAATATTACCTGCTATTCCATAATACTGCGATGACGCACAGGCGATCGTAGAAGCCAAAAAAGGTGAAATCTCCACCGCATATCCATGACGGCCTGGAGATTTAAACGACTTCATACTCTCTAATAACTCGGTGCAGAAGTAACGCCTAGGTCACTGCACTATTGACTCTAAAGTCCACCAAAAATGTATTCACAATAAATAACCTATTACGTGTTAAAACGCCAAACATTTGTCGACAACGGCGAAAGCTTGATACATTCTCAACCATCAATACAACGGCAAGTTACATCAGGAAATCAATGCGTTTGCAAGGTAAGTCAGTTACATTTAGCGCAAAACATGTGTATACCAGATGTTTACTTCCGTGTTTTGACTGCGTGAAAAAACGCGAAGCTGTGATTGGTCAGATGAGGATGATGGCAATCTTGAAGATAGTTTAATATATAATGTATCGTGTTATTTTTTAAATTTTTATTCTATGTGGTTTTATAAAATAGAAACTAGAGCAGAAAAAAAAAATATATAAAAAAATGCTAATTGATTGCACGTAGTCTGCAAAAATAAGCGACTGAATGAAGAACAAGCTGCGGCTTAAAATGATCTCGCACCAGATGGCAGCATTTCTCTAGTGAAGATCCATTTGTTGTCTTTTCAGACTTCACACCTCACCATTTAATATATTTTGACGTTGTAGTGCCATCAAGATAAAACATAGAGAGGAAATAGTTAAAAAAAATTATTTTATGTTAATAATTCCTATACAAAACGTTACTGTGGTGGTAAAGTGCACATAATATACCTGTACATACAACTGTCTATTGTTATATACCTGTACATACAATTGTCGATTTGTATATTTTTATTTCTTATTTACTTGTTCTATTTTTTATTTTTTATTATCTGTGGTTTTTGTTCTGTCACTGTCATTCTGTTACACTGTGGAGCTTCTGTCATGAAAACAAATTCCTCGTATGTGTAAACATACCTGGCAATAAAAACTCATTCTGATTCTGATTCTGAAGTGTTGGAACTACATTGATATACTATGGTCTTCACTGACTGTCCATTGTATGTACCATATTATTTACATGCTATTCAAGTTTTTGTCAAAGAATACCTGGGTACTAGTATGTTTGTACTTGTTTAGAGTTCTATTAATCTATCATATATATCGTTCTATCATTCTATCATTATCTATCTATCTATCTATCTATCTATCTGTCTGTCTGTCTATCTGTCTGTCTGTCTGTCTGTCTGTCTGTGTGTCCTATATGGATTTGCTGTTATCACATTTTAAAAATGTGGGAGGACAGTTCATAATCATAATCTTTATGTTTTGCAATTAGAAACAATGCACAAGCAAATCTATTCTCTTAAAACTCACATTCACATGCTCGATACATCCTCTTCAGTATATAAAATGTTACAAATAATACCAAACAGGTCAGGCTAAAAAGTCAAAATGACTGATCCTGTGCCCTAGAGCCTAGAATATGATCTATGTGAGCTATGATCATATCTATGCTGCTTTTATCCTGTGGTCTGGAGCATGAAACACATCTTGTAGTAGCTAAACCATTTTCATGTGTGGAAACTAATGAAGCTGACAGGCTTACTGACCACGTTCACACCGCTGACTCTTTGCCTGTGTGATGTTTTGGGGAGATCATGTGCGCCCTTGATATATGACGGCCACTTCAAAGGCAGGGGCCCGGCGTGAGAACCAGCCGCTCTAAAGCAGATAACCGGCGGATTTATGGCCCCACACTTTTCCCATGATTGCCGGTGGGTAGCAGGCGCTGTTTGCCTTAATCCCCATTCACTTGGAAATGCTGATACGTTTTCTCTTAAGGAATTTAATGGTGTGACAGTGATTTACTAATGTAAATCTGTCTAACAGACCCTGGCATAAAGGGATTGGATTAGGGCGGCATAAAGACCCATCTTGGGGAGGCGTGACTGGGGTTGTTGTGCTTTCATGTGGCGCACTATACTGCAGTCCGACCGGCGGTTTGTTCACGCCCGCCAGAATAGCTACAAAAGTTTTGACTTGAGCTGTCCCTGAGGGACCAAGGGGGACCTTGAGGGACCTTGTCTTTGAATAACAGCAAACATCAAATGAGAACTGCTTAAATGTTATTTAGAAATGGCTGCACCATCAACAAATTCGGCATTGTCCGATTTTATAAGCAAACGTGAACATATTTAAAATGGCTTTTTTTTTTTTAGCTTACTTTAAAGTTGTTTGTAGTTACTTTTAAAAATTACTTTTTGAATATTTTTGACCAACAAAAGCATAGATGTTACCACATTAAACATATTTTAGGTTATCTAAAATGTTTGACAGTGATAATTGAAATCATTGCAGTGTCAGATTTGGCAATGAAAGTTTTTACAAACAAAAGTGAACATTTAAAATAGCTGGTGATTATGTAACGATGTTGAATGTTGGTGTGTGTTTGTAGCTTACTTTAAAGTTTGTTGACAGATTTATAACTGTTGAAGTGGCACTTATAATTGCAGTTGTTTGTTTCACTTCATTGGCTTCTTTTGCATTATTAGAAAAACACATAAAAGAACGCAAATATTTTTTTCCACCATACAATTTCAAGAACTCAAATTATGCTACGGGAAAACAATTACTTTCTCTCATAACATTCCACGATCTGTTGTGGTGAAAGCAAATGGAATGATGGTTTTATGGTGTCAGAATGAAAAAACACGCAGTTTCTTTAGGGACATCTGTTTTTTTTTTCTTTTTTGCATAGAAAAAGGTTACATCTTACAGAGCATGATAGGGTTATTAAAAAGGTAACAAAGTTCCAGTAGTAGAAAATCTCACATATGAGTATTAGTGAATGTTATTTTTTAAAAATACAGTAGGCCTATTGTGTAAAGTGGAGAAGATCCTGTCTCCCCCAAAAAAACAGTAGTGATTGAAGTGCATCATACCAACTCATCTGTCTAATTTCAATATAAACTCTAGTTACAATCTTACACATATACAAATTTACAAACTGGATTGTTAAATCATAGATTACAAAACCGATTCACACCTGACTTTAGTGATTATCTGCAAAACCTTTGGTTTGTCTTTGAACAAACTGTTCTGTTTTACTCTAAAGCTACTGTATGTTTGTGAAAATCACATGCTTTTTCTATGTAGAAATATCAAAGCATCTCAAATGCAGCATTTTAGCAGTGTTTATGCAGGCACTGTCGCACAGTACAGTCCTTTACATGAAGTTAAAACAGTAACTGATTTTTTCTTCAAAAATGAAAATCGCTCTTCATCGTTATGGGTTTCCACGCAGCTTGAAGTGTAAAGTCAGTCTTTCTCTCCCTCTCAGAAAGTTGGCTTATGTTTGATGTTGCATATGTGTACAAGTGTAAAGAAAAAACCCAAAGTGCTGACCAAAGCAGGCACAATAGCTGTTTTGTTTCCTTTATGTACAAAGTGTGGAAGACGTCCAGATGCAACAAGAGCAAATCCAACACTTAAAACGCTCCCACTTCAGTCCCCCATGGTCGGTATGGTTTACTGCTGCTTCCGCTGCTCTGTTGGGATGTGGTGGATGTGGAAACGGAAGGGCTCACGGAGGAAGAAGCCACCGAAGATGCTGTTACGCTGGGGCTGAAAAGCGGGAATCCACCGGGAAACGTTAGAGGGAAGGTTTGTGCCGCTGCAGCAGCGGCCGCCGCATGAACGGTCGCCGATATCGAAAGCAGCGAGGTGGACAGCGGCGGTACGCAAGGAGCGACGCTGCCAGTAGAGGGCGCTCTGAGCGCGGAGTCACTGTGGGTGAAGGAGGAGGTCAACAGGGCTGCACTCCTCTGAGGAACCTCACACAGCCTGATAGAGGAACTCTCTGAGCACGGAAGTCCGCTTTGTTGCAGGAACGCCGCTGGGATGGGATGCAAAGCGGCGGCCCAGTGATGCGGGTGGAGGGCCTGCTGGTGATGGGCCATTGATGTCATGGCGGCCGCTTCCCTCTGCGAGGCGCAGCTGCTGAGGTGAGAAACCAAGCGGACGCGGAGGGGGTCGCTGGAGTCCAGACCTTCAACGGAGCTCAAATACCTCGCCACTTCAGTAAGACACTCCCGAAAGCCAATGCTCATGAAGTCCATGGCCAGAGAATGAGCATCAAAGTATCCTGAGAGAGTGAGAGAGAGAACAATTAAAATGTGAATGCCACACTTCTCTCCCAAGCTTTTTCCCCCCCTCCATTTCTATCACCTGGTGTAATTTGGGTTTAAAAGACACTTAATGTGGGGGAAGTCGTGGCCTAATGGTTAGAGTCGGACTCGTAACCCAAAGGTTGTGGGTTCGAGTCTCGTACGGGCAGGGATTGTAGGTGGGGGGAGTAAATGTACAGCACTCTCTCCCACCTTCAATACCACGACTGAGGTGCCTTGAGCAAGGAACCGAAACCCACCAATGTCCCAGAGGCGCCACAGCATAAATGGCTACCCACTGCTCCGGGTGTGTGTTCAGTGTGTGTGTGTGTGTTCACTGCTGTGTGTGTGCACTTAGGATGGGATAAATGCAGAGCACTAATTCCTAGTATGGGTCACCATACTTGGCCAAGTCACTTTCACTTTTTAATATTCAGTAATACTGCATTATCGCCTTTGACGGCCACTTGAACAATGGCTGAGAACAAAACTTGAAATGGAATTGAGCGATGATGACACTACTATCTTTTATAGTGCTGCTTTTCAGCTGAATTAAAAAAAAAACACCCCCCCCACCCCCCCCCCCCCCCCCCCCCCCCCCCCCCCCCCCCCACCTTTATTAACTATGAACAACAGTGAGTCAAGAAATGGACAATATGTCTCTTAGAGCTGATTGTAGCTGAATTGAACTCATTTCATAATTGATACATTTTACACTAATGTTGATTTAAACTGGATCAACACTGACTGACTCGAACTAAATAAAGACACTATTGTCATGTGTAGAGCTGCTTTATAGCTGAATTGAACGTTTCATAACTGATGAACTTTTCACAGTTATTGAACTGAATTTAATTAACACTGAACTGATGAGCTGATTAATGACATTATTATTTCTATAGAGCTGCTTTTTTTTCAAAGCAAGGTGGATGTGAATTGAGCAATAGATTTGATCAAGTTTGCATCACTGATTCTGTTATTTTCCTACTTATTACTGCGAAGCTGCTGTGAAACAATTCAAGCGCTAAATAAATAAAGGTGACTTGATTTAAAGCTTTAGTCATGACGAGTCAAATGCAACCCCACTGTGCTCGAGAGGCTAAAGCTAAGCAGACCAGGATTGTGACCTGACCTGTTTGCATGTTTGTTTCGTCTCCCCAGTGCTTCGGTTTTAACACTCATTGGAAAGCCCTAACAAACCCCCAACAGTGCAGCCTGTGAATGTGGCCCCACTCCCCTCCCATGGATTTATGAAAGCAAACACAATCCCAGGGTCAAGTGCTTCTTTTGTCCTGCCGGCACTTTCCCACGAGTTCAATCCTACCATTAACATTGATTTCCACTTTAATCTGGTCAAAAGGGAACTCTGTACTCAAATTTCACTACAGCGTTAGGTGGTGTGCAAAACAGGAGCCAATAACAAGCAGACTACCTTTTCCTGCTGTGGCCTGGAGCATCTTCAAGTGATCCACTGTCATCTGCAATATTTCCGCCTTCTCTAACTTGGCAGATCCCTTGGGAGAAGCAATAGGATATGTGTTTTTTTTTAATATGATAGCTTTGACAACATCATCTTCCACTTACATTTAACTTATTATAGTTATTATTATTATTAGAACTAATACTTTCATAATGCATATATATAAAGCATGCAAGGACTGAAGCAGAAATATGAACTCACCTGTTTCTCAAATGCTGTTGGCACCAGACGACGCAACTCTGATAAACTATTATTTATTCGGTCCCTTCGTCTTTTCTCAATGATCTGCAATATATGGAATAATTAACAGAGAGTAATGTATTAGTGGTTAAAAAAATTATTTAAAAGATTTTAACAAATATATATAATATATCAAAATTATGGAATACTCTCCGACCTTTCTAGCCATGACTTGAGATGTTGTGGTAGGTGAAGGGGGGGGGGGCCACTCTTATTAAACGAACCGTTGCTTGGACTTTGGGGAAAAGGGGATGAAAAGATCAGTGAACGATAAAGAGTTCTAGCTGTTACACAAAAAAACTTTTTTAAAAAATTAAGTCATCATTAAATGATATTAGATTTTGAATAACCCAAAACCAGTTATTTTTGTGTTACCACATACAACATATTTTAGGTTAAATGCTTGACAGTGATAATTATTAACACTTCTTTATAACTTTCAACGTTAAGCTATTAACAAACAAAATTCCTTAATATAAAAGATCAATAATAGCTGTAGCCTACACTCAAATAGTTAGAAATGTCTGTAACATTTCACAATAATGTTTAGTAACATGTAAGCATTACTTAAAAAAAATGGTAGCATGCAATTACAAATTGCAAATACAATTTCTACTCGATCTAACCCATAAAAATGATTGTTGGTACAATATAGTAAGTTTGAGTTGTCATATTAAATACCAATTACTGAATAAATGCCTACCAATTAACAACATTAGGTCACGGCAGTATATAAATTACTAACGGTATTTAGGTTAAATACATCAGTTTATGTACAGTCATTATATATGAAAAATATTAAGCTTAAATTTCTCTGATACACGATTCAGTGACATTTCTCACCTGTTGAGCAGATTATATAATCAAATTATATTTTATTTGTTTATAATTATATTTTATAGGCTGTTTATAAAGCATATTTACTTATAATAAACGTAATTACCATGTGCATTTTATATATTTAATATAATGTCCAAAAGAAAGCATACGATCTTCAGATAACTTCTAAAAGTGAGTCCTCAGTAACAGAACAGCAAACAAGCTGTGGTTCTCATGCACGCTTACCCAGAGTAGTTATTCTCGCTGCCCACATCAATAGTTTCGTCCATGTCGCTGTCGGACGTGCTGTCCTCACAAGGCCGCTTCATGATGCAGTGCGCACAGGTACAGTCACCAAACCCTCTGAGCGTCTTTCCCACGAACCGCTGGAGCCTCAGTCTCGCATTCACGCCCACGTCCTTGCTTTGGGAACACCCACCGAAAAAAGAAAACACGCCCCGAGCCACGGAATGGAGGTCTCAAACTTCATTCCCCTGATAATTGACTCTGCCCAGCTTCAGCACTCGCGTTCTGCACCCGAGGGCCCCAGAAGCGTGAGAAACACTTTGCACAAGAAAGGCGACGGTGTTTCAGAGCCTGACAGAGCTTGGACAGTGTGCAGATAGGCAGGAAATCTAGGTAAAGGGTTTCTGGCAAGGCTAAGATGAGGATGCAGAGTGGCTTGCCAAAATGTAGTAGTGTACGAATTATTGATGATTTTAAGATAGACATTTCTGTCAGCAGTTTTTTGAAGTTCATCTCACGCGTGCCAAATCGGTTTAGCGCTCATTGTCTAACCCTTCAAATATCTAACTAAGGATTTATGTTATATTTTGTTTTGTTGAGTATCATATTAACGCGAAAAGCAAGCAAAGATAGTTTTATTCGATTTACCGTCTAATACAGACGACGATCGAGCTCAGTTGGTTTTACCTCACGTGATTTCTGTTCGCCGTCGTGTAGTTAAGCTCATTACTAAACGAGTTTTACTTTTAGGTTTTCGAAAGGTTGTTTAAAAACGTTTTTAACGCGTATGTGTACTTATAGGTTTAAAAAAAAAACGAATTTTATCCATGTGTCTATGAAAATGCTTGTTAACAGCAACAACAACAAAATTATGGTAAATCATTAAGGGTAACCTCACCAAATGCAGTAAAGCAAACATAATTCCCCTAAAACGAACCTATATTTAATAAGACAGCACTTTAATGGTAAAATATACGTTTTCATTACTTTTTTATTTATGGGAAAATGAGCGCATCATATGATATAGTGGACATACTGAAAGTCCTTTAAAATGTTTCTGTAAACACTGATTATATCAAGATTGTAAAAGTATTTAAAGGGGTCATATGATGTGATTTCAAGTTTTCCTCTCTCTTTGGAGTGTTACGCGCTGATTGTGCATAGATAAGATCCTGAAGTTGCAAAGACTAAAGTCTAAAAAAAAAAGAGATATTCTTTATCAAAGTTAAAAAACTCTGCCACGCCCCCCTAAAACAGCCCGTTCTAACACGCCCCCACATATCTAACTCACTATGTGGAAATATTTGCAGATGCATGCAAATGTGCATGCAAAGAAAGAAGGCGTGGTTTTAGTAACCTCAGTTAGTGTTGAAGCAGTCATGTCAGGGAGACGCTGTTTGTTTCTGTGCGAAAGCAAAAGCACTTTATTGGGCCTTCCGAAAGTAGATGCATTTAGGAATCTTAAGATCACTTACAACAGAACAGCAAAGCATTTAACGGACGACCGTTTTCGTGAACCTAGGAGAGGAGGTAATTCTGACTTTGCTATTACAATCTAGTGCTTCTGAATCAGCTACTGTTTTGCTATTAGTTTTAAGGATTTGCTATTGACTGTTCCATGCGGAGTTTGCGCATGTGTTGGTGGTGTGGGTGTGTGTGTGGCGAGAGAGGAGAGAGAGAGAGAGGAGAGAGGCGAAGCGTCAATCACAGGTAGATCAGCTGTCTTAACCGTGGTTGTGTACGCCATTACTGGTCTGTTCCCCCTTTCGGGCTGAACTGATGTTAAAACTAATGACATTATTTAGAATCAGAATCAGAATCAGAAGAGCTCTATTACCAAGTATGTTTACACACACAAGGAATTTGACTTGACGACAGGAGCTTCCAGTGTAGAAGAAAGTACAAACATAGTGCAGACATACATGATAGTGCAGACATACATAGGAATAACACAGAATTTACTGTCTTTACATTTATTTTGAAAGATGAAGCTCGCGATTATGGTAAGGGGCGTTACATTTCCGACGAGTGCTAATCACAATGCGCTGGGTCAGCTCGCCAATCAGAGCAGACTGCTTGTCGGAAGGAGGGACTTTGTAAAAAAAAACGAAGCGTTAGAGAGGCGGGGCATAGAGGACCTACAAAAATGCACAGTATTGGAAAAATAATGTGTTTTTTGAACATTAAAGCATGTCAACATATTCTGTTACACCAAATACACCAAATAATGATCTTTAAAAAAGCATCATATGACCCCTTTAAAGTTGTTCGGGAATATCTGCATACACACAGACAGACACACTTTCACACATGGGCTTCTCATCTATTTGGAGGCTCCAGCTGTAGTGAATTTCCTGGGTTAAATAGTGAAGACGGCACATTGTTTGGGCTTACAAAACCCCCCCTTGTCATGTGCCTTCCCCCTGGTGGAGCGTAGCACAGACTCCCAGGCAGGCCGCCAGTGTGATGACTCGTTCCCACAGCTCTGAGCCCTGCGCTGAAACCCAATCACCATGTGAGAGACGGCCAGGAACACAGGGAGGGCCGGCAGGGCCGCTGCCACTGGGAGGTTACCGCGAGCCGAGCGTCACCCCCACCACTGCTGCCGCAGATCGTAACCCTATTCTCCACATTGTTTGTTTGTTGTATGCCCAATTTAACTAACATGATATCAACGGGATACTAAAGATGGCATTGGGATGACGGGCAGTTTATGACCTTCAAATATAGCCTCATGACTGCAACATTACAGCCAAATCTTATTCATTTAGAATTTCATATATATTCAAAAAATAAATAAATGATTTGCATTACAGTATAATAATCTATGCATAACCAAGAAATGATGATATATTATGAATAATACAATTATAAACTAAAATAATGCAACAAATATAATAAACAGTAGTATAAAATGTATAATATAAAATTACTTAGTAGTATTATTATATAAAACATTATACTTCATTAAAGAGAAATATCTTGGATTTCACACTAAAATTATGATGTTATGTCATACCATCCAAAGACGTTCTAAAAAACAATAAAAATAAAAAACTAGATTATATATATATATCCAGGAAAAACTAAATCCGTAAAATACGAAAAAGTATGGCGCTCATTCACATGATGATCCAGTGGTTTCACCTGTAAAAAAATAAATACGGAAAAATTCCTTTAAATTATACAGTATATTGTGCCCTATTCTTTTACAGATTTTTTTTAGTGTATATACTGTATGCCAAAGTGGCATTTAAAGAAAGTTAGAACCTTTTGAGGTTTTAAATGATAAAAAAAGAGTACAGTTCACAGCAAAGGCAAAAGATATTTGGACATTTTCTGTTTTTTTCAAACCTGATCAAGCACTTAGTTGTGATGAACTACACCTGTGGTTATTCTAGCATGAACTTGAGAGGAACTGACTGACTACATCCCTTACAATAAACTTGAGATCAGTTGGTTAAAAGCAAATGTACTGCTTTGATATTTTGCGATGGAAAAACAAAACATAATTTGTGTGAGAAAAATTCAAAATTCACAGAGCAAAATCTTATGATCCCTTAATATAGAGACTAATATAAAGACACAAACCTCTGTACTGCTGACGGGTTTCTGCATCACCCATTGCCTTTAACACCCTGCACCAGATCCAGTACTCACCACAGATAGCTCCAATCAAGCTGTCAACAGCCTCTCATAGCCCAGGGCAGGCTGCAGCTCACCCAGGTGTGACCTAAAGTATATAAGGGCTAATTAAAGCAGTCTGTCCGACTTCACAGACTTTGAAACCGGACTTTCCCTCGTTTTCCCCTGTTGATGGATATGCCCATTCAGGAATTTTCAAAGTTCTTTTTAGGATAAATAAAGACAGTATAGTGAAAATATTGACAGGAGAGCAGACAAACACGAAGCCCTATGGTTTTGTTTTGATCTATTTGTTGCATATGAAAAATACAATGAAAATTTGAAATAAACTCTAGTTATGAGACATCTACAAAAATGCTTTGTTCATCTGTAGACCCTGGATATGTTACAGAGTCACCCTTAAAACAAATACAAAAAAAGTACAAATGACCCCAAAAAAACCATGTAAACACAAACCTAGAAAGATGCATGTTATATTACATATTAATACACTACCAGTCCATTGTTTGAAATAATTAAGATTTTTTTATTGTTTTTGAAAGAAGTATTTTATGCACACCAAGGCTGCATTTATTTGGTCAAAATACAGTAAAAATAGTAATATTGTGAAATATTACAATTTATAATAACTTTAAGCATATCAAAAGGATCACTGAGACTGAAGAAATGGCTCCTGAATATTCAGAATATTCAGAATATCACAGGAATGAATTTCATTGTAAAATATATTAAAATAAATTAAATTAAAATATTTCACAACTATACTGTAATTTTGGATTTAATAAATACTTTCTTATTAAGCATAAGAGATTTCTTTCAAAAAAGAAAATTAGTATTAAATATTTAAAATTAAATATAAAAAAAAAAATCAGAAATTCCAAACTATTGACCAGTAATGTATATTATTGTGAAAAGCAGCTTTCACTCCTATTCTGTTTGTTTTTGCGTTTCATCCTTGGCTGATAGAAAACAAGTGCCAGTGATATCAGTCTGGGGCAGAACTACAAAACAAAAACCGGAATATGGCCTCCGCCAAGTCTGCCGACTGGCAGCGCGGAGCTACGAACTCGTCAGTGTCACCTCTGAGACTTCTCATAGCATGCGGCCAAAGTGGGTCCAACCACAACTTAGTGCAAATCATTTGTGGATGTTTGTGTGTGTTTCTTCTATTCCCAGGCAGGAGGAAGGATTCCTTTCATCCCAAACATGCTTGCTTGGAGAAGGCGGGCGGCCCTGCCTCTAGGCCCGGCGAGAGGGGCCCAGCCCTGATGTGCCATGCTATCAGTGGTTCCCAAGGCTGGCCAGCCTGGGAAAAGCTGGGTGGACCCGTTCCAAAATCAGCATTACATGCATTATTGTTCTTACCCTCCCCGAGTCCCAAGCACACAATGAAAACAACAGCAACAGCCACAATCTCAAGCCCTTCTCTGAACACAAGGCTGCCCTTAGTCACTTGCAAACTGCCTTTTTAAAAGCAAGTTAACTGCTTCATGGCATCAGACACTGTTGCCTGGGCACCAGCTTCCTCAGCCCGGACTCTTCCTTGAGAGTACACTGACCTGTTTTAGATTCAGGGCAAACAAACATTTGTCCTGTTAAATTCAAGTGTAGTGCAAGTAAAATGTTTAGGAAAGCATGGGCATTTATTGCTCTTTAGAAAAGTCACCTGAGAACCAGGATTCACTGTTAAGCTATAGTGTTAAACCAGTTTAAAGTTGTTTTTTGGTCTTCAAGTCTGGTCTGAACATCTGACAAGTGCTCAAATCTTTTCTAAAACTAGCAAAATAGACCAGTCTGACCACCTTACGCTGGTTTAAACTGTTTTTTTAAGCAGTCCTAACACAACATCTACAACAAAAGACGTATAAGAATTTAGGAAGTTACCGAGATCATAATCTAGCACCATCATCATTTTCATGCCATTTCAGTTACTCAAGGGATGTTCTTGTGATTAGTGAATGAAGTTGGAATGAATGAAAAGTGTTTGCTAATCAAAAATAAACTAGTTATCTACTTAACTTTCATTTTCTTGCTGATCAAACACCAACCAAAATTTTAAGATTATATCTATCCTCATAAATTTCCTTTGATGACTTTCTGGATTTGAGCACAAAGAGGATTAATTTCAGCGCCAACCTGAAACAATTAACTCCTGAGTAAATAATCGACTTCTTTCTCATTGTTATCCAATCTGTCCGAGACAAACGGGCATCTGTTTATTTTTCCTGTCAGTGGAAGAGCGAACAGCCACAAACCGACGATATCCTAGGATTGTGGACTTTTGACTCCAAAGTCATATTATAGGCGCTTTATTAGTGTTTAAGGTCACAGAGAGACAAGCAAGTGCATCCTATATCAGGAAGCCTTGTGCGTCTCTGGAGTAAAATATTTGGCTTTTAGTCGGAGCGCTGGCCGTGAGTCGGAAATCCTGGGAAGCGAGTTCATGGCAGACAGGCTCCAGGCGTCGTATGGGCCAACGTTGAAGAGAATGGGTCAGAATAATAGAGCCCTTCCTGCCATTCTCAGATTTGGGGCAGTATTTCTGTCACAGCTTTCCATCGAACTGTGTCCGGCATTTGGCTTCGGCACCCATCAACCCGCATGCTACGCTCACAAATACACTAATCTGCACTGCAAGTGGCGTTTGGCTCGACACAAAGCTGTCAGCTTCAGAACAATATCAATATGGTCATTTTGCATGGCTATCAAGGGAGCGAACACTCATGTAAACATGTTTATCAATCTTTAAAAGATGTTTTAAACTCTGCTGTAGTGTGTGGTGAGGGTTTGAAATATAAACATGGCATATATGGGGCGAGAACACACAGACAGGTGCCCCTTCTCTACTTCCTGTCTTATGACCTGAGCTTCCTGTCAGGATACATGAGTTTGAGGAAGCCATGGGTTTCCCCTTCTGCATTCAGCTCTCATTGTTCAAACATCATTACCCAATTGTTAAGCATACCTTTTATTCACTGTGGCACCTACGTTATCTACACAATAGCTTTGTTTCCACTGTCGGAACCCATTGATTTTGATGCATTGTCAGCTCTTCAGATAAAGTTCTAGAGCTAAATACTAAAACAAATGAACATTTTGCATGTTTTTAGTTTCTGTACCTTCTAAGCATTTGGTCCAAATGCTTAAACATGCCACAGAAGTAATTGTAGATCCTTGTAAAAGTCAGTGCCGACTGAGACAGTTTTGTTTGAATCCAGAAATTCAAAAATTTTCAGTTTAGTTCAGTTCAGCAAACTCATCCATTATGGATAAATAAATGTTTCTTTGTAAATGTGTACTTTTGACAAAAGCCTCATTCATTCAAATCTGGATTTGGAAAATCGGCTCCCTTTGAAAATTCATGATTTGGAATTTGAATTGAATTGTTCACACCCCACAGGAAACTGAATTGGAAATAAAAGTGAAGTGATAGGAAGTGTAAGTCTATCCATCATCCATCCACCCATCCATTCATTGATGGATCTATCTATCTATCTATCTATCTATGAATTTCAGTTCGTTTTAATTCTACTTGCATTCAAATTCGAACTGCAATTCCTTATCTTCTTTGCTACCTCAATTCAAATTCAATTCCACATTTCTGCATTTGAATTTAAATGGCATTCTAATTTAAATTCTGAACATTACACAACCCAGATTAAATATTCATACTTACTAAAACACATGACCCTTTCTCTCATTGCAGTAATTAGCTAAAAAAACATATTTCTGTCATTAAAGTAATTTAAGAGAAGAAAAACCTTAACAAATGCATTGATGTTTCTGTTTGACACTGAAATTCTTAACTCTTTAATCCAATTGCATAAGCAGTCTGGCTCTGCTCCCATATCAGTGGCTTCTGTCTTGCTCTGCTTGCAGTGAAGCAGCTGCCCTGGACACCCCAGTCTGAGCAGACTCCAAAGGCAAATGTGTTAAAGTAATTAACAGACAAGAAAGAGGAAGTCATCAGATACACATTAAGTGACCTGACCACTGTGAAATCACTACTCTAG
The DNA here is from genome assembly GCA_018155175.1 of Sinocyclocheilus anophthalmus. NCBI lineage: Eukaryota > Metazoa > Chordata > Actinopteri > Cypriniformes > Cyprinidae > Sinocyclocheilus > Sinocyclocheilus anophthalmus. The sequence goes on from JADLZN010010716.1 coordinate 318,237, forward strand.
ACGGCAGGATATAACCACAGTTCGAGAAAAAGATACGCTTTCACACGTGGAACCAGTCAGTGAAGGCCAACAAGATAATCTTCTCTTCAACACCAAAAACAAACAGAAGAAAGGAAGGGTGTACTCTTGGGACACCTGTGCTAATCGTTACTGGCATTTCAGATATATGTATATATACACATATATGTATGTATATGTATTAACAAAATTGATATATAATCCTCTTGAAAGACACATTACCATTGTTAACATTAATTTATTGTAGGCAAATTTTGTTTTTCAAAACACAAGCTTGTGTACAGAGTTTATCTTGTGCTGTGGAAAACACCTAAAAAATTAATAACACTGTGAACTCAAGTCTAGCCTCCAGGCAATAGCTACAGCCATTAACCAACCTTCCCCTGAGTTTTAAGACAGGGTTTTCTCCTTATGCTTGGCTTGGGTATCACCGGCCCTGAGGAAGCACAAGGTTAGAGAGAGATCCAGGAAAGTGTTTTCTGCTAATCTCTACCAGGGTAAGACCCCACAGAGCCACAACATTGATATGGTGTGTCACTGCCTGGTGATAAACAATGCTGCATACTGTTGTTTTGGGCTGCACCCTCTGGTTCTTTATCAGCAAGCATCCTTCCACTCCCCATGATTGTGAAATGGCAATGGGTGTATTTAAGTGGCAAATAAGTTAATCATGGTTAAGAGAAATTAATTGCACTTTGAACATGTCTCAGTTTTTTAGTAACAGGAAAATCAAGGAATCATTGTCTCGGGTAACAAGACTTTTGACCATCTGAATAAAGTCTATACTCTACAGTGTAGTCACTCATTTAGATAGCTAGACATAAAAGTGACCAGTCACAGTTTGTTTTGTTTCGATGTGATGTTTAGGGTGGGTTTATCTGAAAAAGTTGATAGACCGGAGCAGAAAATACTCTGTAGAGAAAACATAGATGAAATGCAGCATACACTCTTAAAAATAAAGGTGCTTAAAATGTTCTTCACAGCGATGCCACAGAAGAACCATTTTTGGTTCCACAAAGAACAAAAGACATTCAGTCAAAGTTTCTTTAAAGAACCATCTCTTTCTTACCTTTTTATAATCTGAAGAACCTTCATTCACCACAAAGAACCTTTTGTGAAACAGAAAGTTTCTTCAGATGTTTAAGGCTCTTTATGGAACCATTTAGACAAAAAAGGTTCTTCTATGGCATCGTGAAGCACCTTTATTTTTAAGAGTGTAAATGTGTGACTCTGTGATCTGAATAAATATCCATCCAAAAATAATTCAGACATAGTTAAACTAAGCAGAATATACAATTGTGTTTGTGAATATCTTTAAAAGGCTGAGGTTGAGACTTCATATTAATTATAGAGTGCCATTCAAAGTTTGGGGTCAGCAAAAAATGCCCAATAAAGCTGCATTTATTTGATCAAAAACAAAAACAGTAATATTGTGAAATAATACAGATTAAATAACTGGGTTTCCCATTTTAAAATGACATTTTAACTAAAAAATCTATTTATTATGTAATTCATAATCCAGTCTTCAGTGTCACATGATCCTTCAGAAATCATTCTAATATGCTGATTTGCTGCTCAAGAAACATTAACACAGAGTTTTAACGAAAAAAAAAAAAAAAAAAAAATAAAAAAATCAGTGATTCATTTTTCCATGAAAAAGGAACTGTACGGGAAAATGTTACTGTTATTTTGAATCAGTTTAATGCATCCTTGCTGAATAAAAATATTCTTATACCTTTAAACCAAAATCTTACTGACACCAAACTTTTCAAAAACAATTTAATATGGATGGTGGAACAACATGTCGAACAATTGCAATATGAATGCAATAAAAATGAGCAAAAATATTATTGGGATCAGGGGCCAGAGTTAGGTTAGGAGGGGGAACTGAATCCTGATACGGAATAGGAGATGCTCGGCTAAAAGAAAGATTTCTATAATAGCAAGAACTAACAGCAAAAACATTGAATGTCAAAATATGATTTGTTTTTATGATTAGCAAGGCAGGATTCTGAATGAAATAACCCTCAGATATCTTTCCGCAGCCAATATCAAGATAGATCATATAGTCACAGATTTTTAAGTTAGTTGGTGGTTTTTAGGGGTTTAAGATGAAGACTGAAGCCTGGCGGAAACGAGTTTCAAGCACAAGATTCAAGAATTTCAGACTAATTTTGAACAAGCCTAAATATGTGTGTGGTTTATTTTAGGTCCGATTGGCTGGCCCTCCGTCGTTGTTTGGAAGTCCAGACACTTATCAGTGCAAGCAGTTGAAAAGCGCTAGCGCACATGCTTGACCCCCAGGCCCTCTGGTCTTATTGCTATCACCCGAGACAGCACTGTTGAATCTGGAGGAGAATGTGACAACAGCAGGCTCAGCCCGTCTTATCAGGCTGAGTGAGGGCCACCAGTTGACCATACGCAGACCCCAGATCAGCAACACGTCTGCTAATTCTTCATACACCCTGCAGGGGAAAACCTGGACTGAAGGTCCGAGCCTGGAAAATACCTGTCATCAGAAGAGCTGCAGGAATCTTGCTACATTCACACCAGGAGAAACGCAGAGGGAGAGGTGTCCACGACAGCTCCCAGATACTCTGCTGCTGTCTTTCCCACTGCCTGAAAACACACAAGGACTTGTCACTGTCTATTAAAGCTAAAAAAAAAAAAAAAAAAAAAGCTCTTGGGTAGGACAGACAGTCTATGAAAGTTCAATAAAATTGGTTATTTGTTCAGAATTATAAAGTAAGGAAAAGTTTACCTGAAAATAAACATTTCTGTCATTATCTACCCACCCTAAACGTTTTCTTTCTTCTATAGAACACAAAAAAGATTTGTCCAGACGTAGTGAGCCATATGACTGCTTTGAGGAACATCAAATATTTCTGTATTTCAATTATTTACAATATCCATTTATGTGCAAAGTGTTTGTACTGGCACATACTGACATATTGTGCAATGCTGTTACATAGGTACTGACTGCAAGAAAGCATTTTATTTAAGGGCCTAAGCTGGTTCTGGTGTAAATATTGTGTGGGTTTTTTGTTTGCTTCCATGTGCACTATATTTTGTAAATACGTAGTCTGAAAATTGAAAAAAAAAGGCTATATATAAAATGATGGCTGACAAAGTGGTCAGTCATACAGAATCCTAAGAAATCATGGTTTCCACAAAAATATTAAAAAGCAGCTGTTTTCAACCCTACCAAATCAGCATTTATTTCTGAGGGATCATATGACACTAAAGACTGGAGTAATGGCTGCTGAAAATCCAGCTTTGCCATCACAGGAATTCTGAAATATATTAAAATACATATTTTAAATTGAAATAATATATTAGTTTGTACTGTATTTTTGATCAAATAAATGCTGCCATGGTGAACATAAGTGACTTCAAAAACATGAAAAATACAACTGACCCTAAACTAGAATGCAAGAACTAAACTATCCTTAAATCAAGAGACTTGACATTTCACTTCAGTAGTCTGCCACACGCCACTGGGTTGTGATGTAAATACTGTGTGGGTTGTGAGGGTTGATTGTTTGCTTATATGTGCACTGCATACTGTTTAGTGAATACACACAGTTCTTTATGAGAACTTTATTATTGCTAATCTACTTTTTATATGCACTTTAGTTGCTGGTGAATAGAAGTGAATATTTGTTCAATATTTGTTCAAGAAGTGTTACAAGTATATAACTCATAAAAAGGAAGATGGAGAGCTGATTATTAGGGACTAAATTGAGAACATTATAACTGTAAATCACAGATCATTGCTGGACTAGGCAACACGATCATTTCAGCAATCTATAGCCCCAACTTGCCAATACATATATAGGTACTAAATCAATTGGGGGGGTTTTTTTTTTTTTTTTTTTTTGTGGGGGGGGGGGGGGGGGGGGGGGGGGGGGGGGGGGGGGGGGGGGGGGGCTTTTTTTTTGGGGGGTGGGGGACCCTGGACCACAAAACCAGTCATAAGTAGCATGGGTAAATTTGTAGCAATAGCCAAAAATACATTGTATGTGTCGAAATTATCGATTTTTCAAAATGCCAAAAATCATTAGTGATATGAAGATCATGTTCCATGAAGATATTTTGTAAATTTCCTACAGTAAATATATCAAAAAACCTAATTTTTGATTAGTAATTTGCATTGCTAAGAACATTCATTCATTTGGACAACTTTAAAGGCGATTTTCTCAATATTTAGATTTTTTTGCACCCTCAGATTCCAGATTTTCAAATAGTTGTATCAACAAATAAACCATACGTCAAGCTTATTTATCCAGCTTTCAGAGGATGTATAAATATCAATTTTTTAAAATGGACCCTTATGACTGGTTTTGTGGTCCAGGGTCACATTTGTAAAAACAGGTCCAGCAAACTGAACTGTATTCATAGAATGAAAGGATTAACATAGAATTTAAAGGATTCACTCATGAATGTTAATGTGAATAAAGACGCTTCAGTCTCATTCATCAAGCCAAAGCGGTCTTGGATGGAAGTGTGGTGTGTTACTGTACAGAACAGCTGTGGCTTTCATTGTTTGTAGCCACACTCTCTTTCTTCCTGTAGTATAGTGGTCAGGCTACATTACAGGTCAAGCAACTCTGGCCACTCTAGATTTACTGCAGCAGAGGTGGATGTTCGGTCAGAGATCAGAGAGCTGGCTTTCAGAGAGGGCCAGTAAGAGTGACAGGCACCTGGCAAAGACCATGCTGAGGAATGATCAATGGCTTATGAAGATATTAGCTTCATTTACATTACTACACTGATATTACTGTATATATACTGTATATACAACTGTTCAAAAGTTTTGAGTAAGAAAATAATAGTTTTATTCAACAGGGATGTTTTAGAATAAATGCATTTCAAATAAATGCTGTTCTTTCGAACTTTCTAGCAGCAGAACTGTATTTAGCATTGATAGAGAAGCATCAAATCAGCATATTAGAATGATTTCTGAAGGATCATGTGACACTGAAGACTGGAGTAATGATCGTTTTTAAGTGACAAAAATCTCTGAATAGATGTTTTCCATAAGTAACACCATAAAAGCACCATTAAAGTAGACAATCATGCAATCCACTTCAAGTCTCCTGAAGCCATACACTATCTTTGTGTGTTAAACAGACCATAATTTCAGTAATTATTCTACAATTTTCATGTCTGTGTGAACTATTCCTTGAAATGTCTGAAGGAAGTTTAGGGAATCCCTGCAACCCTTAACACTTCTTTGTGAATCTGATAAGATAAATGACTGAGACAAGAAGGGGAAGCAAACCCTGACACGCTCTCACTGTCTGAGCTGCTTATATAGTAAGGGTCTCTCCTTCCTTAAGCCTGAGTGTTTACTTTGGATTATAGTAGATGCTTCCAGACCTCTGAGAACTCACAAGCTGATACGTCCTGTTACACTCAAACATTCATTCAGTTCTCTCTAAAACTCCTAAAAACCCTCAGAAGCTAAACTAGCTGGGTATCAAGGTTGTAAAACACGTAACAGACAGTTCTGCTAATCTTTAAGGAAATTACTGTGAAGCTTGTGTTGTTTTGCATGACAGGTGCTGGTCAGGTCTTTCATGTATGAATTATAGACTATAAAACAAGACATGAGAGAGTTGGTGTAATGTCACACCACTGGTACAAGGAACCTCTGATTTACAGCATTTAAATTAGAATTTATGATAAATTCGCAATATAAAAATAAAATGCTACATTACAGAACACTAAGCATTTCACCTGTAATATACGGAATAAATATATATTCATTTAATATTTGTAAATATATTATACATTATATTTCATGATTAGAAAGATGCCGAAACTTTAAGCCAAACAAAAATCCATTACATACCAAAGTTGTCCATAATAAATGTCTTCCTGTTCCATTAGTCTGGAATCCTGATTGTTTTGCCATCTCGTCTGCCAAGTTAGAAGATAAACTGCATGAGAATGTGAAACTGACACATACTTAAAGCAGTGAATTAAATAATAACAGCAACTATCTGCGAAAAGCAAAAAAACATCTAAAATACTGTATTCCTGCAACTGTGTTTTTATTATGACCATGGGGCCTTTACTAATTAAATGTGCATTCAGTACATTTTTGAATACATTTATATATAAACATATCTGTTTTTCTCATAGTAAACATCAATATGGATGTTCTTGGATTCAAATCTTACATTTCTGTGCGTTCATGTTGGTCCGTTGTTTTACGCTACATAAGAGTTTAGCATAAGTGGTTAAATGTATTTACACAGGAATCGCATCCACCGGCAACAATGCACCACACACTCGAATATTAATCATTTCTCAAAAGCACTATTCATTTATGATCAGGATTTTATAATAATCAAACAAATTTACTGCACCTTTAATGGAACATTGAAATACTGTTTGCAACACACCTCTGAGGAACTGGCATGAAAAGTCCCTAGGACAGCGTACAGTGCTCTCTGACCCTGTGTGGTGGGTCTTGGAGACAGAGGGAGTCAAAAGAAAAGTCTAGATGTGGCTCTGAAGTTGAAAGTCTATGGGGTGCCTGACCAGCCCTGTTTGATGTAGCTCACCATGGCTGCTGCTGCACGCCTGTGAAGATGTTTTTGTGTGATGGCAGCTGGAGACTCTCTCCCAGAGAAATCTGCACGACCCAGCCTGACTGAGGAAACAGCCTTATGAGGGTCTTGACCCAGAGCTGGAGAACTCTGTGGGTTTGAGATGGTGACAGATAATGAGCACAGATCTTCTAAGGACAATCTTCACTAAACAGCTTTTTTCCTTATACAGGCTATACAGATACTTTTTATAATTTTTTTTGCATCAGTCACGTTCATCCAAAATAACTTACATTTACTTGCATTACACAATATGCTTTACATACATTTTCAGTTCAAGCATTTTCTGGGAAGCAAAGCCACAATCTCAGCATAATTACAAAGCATAACAAAGTATGGCTAAAGATCAGTCAGACAGACAGACAGATAGCCTAGATAGATTCATGGGGGACTTGTTAACTCTCGGTTTTAGTGCTGGAAAAAAAAATGTTCATGTTGCAATAATACATGAATCACTATGCATGCATGTGTAGGCCTGTGTATAAGCTATATATATATATAAATATATCAGATATATGTGACCCTGGACCCAAAACCAGTCATAATAGAATGGGTATACAATATCTGTAGCAATAGCAACAATACCATTGTACGGGTCAAAATTACTGATTTTTCTTTATGCCATAAAATCATTAGGATATTAAAAAAAGATCATGTTCCATGGAGATATTTAGTAAATTTCCTACCATAAATACATCAAAATACAATATGCATTGAACTTCACTTGGACAACTTTAAAGGCGATTTTCTCAATATTTTGATTCTTTTGCACCCTCAGATTCCAGATTTTCAAATTGTATCTCGGCCAAATTTTGTCCTATCCTAACAAACCATACATTTAATGGACACCTTATGTATTCAGCTTTCAGATGATACATAAACCTCAATTTCAAAAAAATTGACCCTTATACAGACATTGATAAATGTATCATTAGCCTTTGGTTTAAAAGTCAAAATTAACATTATAATTGTTTTAATATTACAATATTATGAATTATTATTACTACACACATTTTCATAATTTCATGTTTCTTTCTATATTCATAATATATTAATTCATTTTATAACATTATTTCTGCAAAAGTAATTTCTGTATAAAAGCAACTACCCTGCAGTTTTAAAAGTTTGAAAGCAGTGTGCAAATGCAGCTTTTCGCAGGTATATCTGCAGCTTCTGTGACAAAATAATGTAAATACGGTAGACAAAATCTGGCCTTTTTGCAACTATGGAAACAAGGACACGCTCGGACTGAAAGACCGCGGACTGTTGCTGCTGCGGTAGTGACAGAGGCTGCAGCGGTCGGTGGTGGCGTTGAAGCCGGTGGAGGGACCGAGGCAAAGGGGGTTTATCGTCGCTCTGTTGGGAAAATAACAGCCCCAAGGTAGACCGCGGCAAACAGGAAGGGTGTGGACAGGATTCGAGCGCAGCTGCTGCCGCTGAGCAGCGTCTGTTCCCTCAGACTTTGATGTGTGGGCACACCGCGCTCTGTGCCACGAGATAAACACTCTGGGAGCGAGGAATTGTTTGTGTTACGCATAGCTCCGTAATGACATGAAGCCTGTGAGAAAGTCAGCTGCCGCCGACTGCCCCGCAGGAAGCGCGCGTGTAGACCGTCGACCCTGAGCTAATTGATGAGTGACGTCACTGATGAGTCATCGGTGGCTCCTTTATAACTTAAATAATGTTAACGTATTATATTGAACCTTGTTTCTTGCATTGATTTGTACAGTGATCAGAGACAGGAAAAAATATCTAATCAAAATATAATTATAATGATGACCTATTTATTTACTTGCTCTTTAGCTATGTTAGGCTACTATCTTTTTCCTATGTTTTTTTCTAGCTAATATAACTTTGGTATGGAAGCTTTGATTTAAGTTTTTATCTTACAAATTAGACCTTTTTCTCGGAAGTCTAAGAAAATGTGAAAATGCGACAGTCAGAATTCTGAGTTCTCTTTCTTTGGCAGTTCTCGTCGAGATATAAACTCGCAATTTCAAGAGAAAAAAAAAATCTAAATTGCTAGATAAAAAGTCCCAAATATATAGACCTATGGAGAGAAAAACAGAATTGAAAGATGTAAACTCATAATTCTAAGAAAAAAGTCAGAATTGCAAGATATAAACTCAGAATTGGAAGATGTAAACCCAGAATTGTGAGAAAGTAATTCTGAGTTTATATCTCACAATTCTAAGAAAAAAGGCTGAATTGTGAGATAAACTCAGATATTAACTTTTACTTACTTTTCCTCTAAAGCAGTTTTTTTCTGCTAATGTTACTTGGGTATGGAAGCTTTGATAAAAATAAATAAAGAAATAAAAATTGTGTTACACATAGCTCCATAATGACATGAAGCCTGTGAAAAAGTCATCTGCCGCCAACAGCCTGCAGGATTCCTGAGTTCTAAAAAAAAAAGTCTGAATTGCAAGATATAAACAAACAAACAAAAAAAAAATTCAGTTGGTAAAATAAAGTCCTATCCTACCTTCATTCCACTTGAGCATGCTGTTTTACTTGAAAATACATGCAATTGCTCAAAATAAGGGGTTGCAAATACCAATTCATGTTGACTTTAAGCATTTGGTTAATTTCATTATTTATTTATTTTTGTTTTAACATAAATGTAGTATTCTCAGCTCTGTTTAAGCACTTTAAGTGTGTTTAAATCCATTCCGCAGATTTTCCTAAATCACCACTGAAAACACCAGCAGATTCTCATCTGGGCCTGCTTGTAAATGTTAAAAAAAAAGCTGATACATAATATTAACTTTTACATTTGTATGAGATGGGGTAATGTCATTTAACTTCATATTTTCAAGACTTTCCTGTAAGGCGCTGGTGTTGGAAAGCATCCCTCTTGTCCTCTCCAACACTCCATAAAACATTACATTCACCTTGGGAATACTGGATGTGGAGAAAGACTTGTGGCATTGACTGGGAGGGAGGCGGACATTCTTCAAGGGTCTAAATAAAGTCTGTGAGACACTCTTTCTCATGGGCCCTGTTGACTCATGAAGCATCAACTGAGGGCAGAGTGTGTGTGGCCTTAAATCAACGCTTAGCATTTGAAACACACAGTCTGTCTGACAGAAAACAAGTGACTGGTCTAGTGCTGCTCAAAGCACTGCATGATCATATGGAAATAACCATACAGTATGAGTCGGCCTGCAGTTCTGCATGCTGCATGTTAAGTGCTCTCTTCCAGATGGAGGGTTGCCGGTTGTTTGGCTTCATCCCTCATTGGTCATCAATGGTCAGTTAGACCACTGGCTTTTTGAATAGGCCCTTTGGGCACTAAAAAGCAATTAGGAACAATTCAGTTAACTCAGTCAGTTTTCAGAACTTTTCAAGTTTATTTTAGTGGCACTTTGCACAAATAGGACACAAAATAAAACCTGAAACTCTTGAATTATTATTCATTTTTAAATGCTCATTGCAAGTCCTTGAATTTTTTTAGAAAATGCTTATCAACCTCATGAGTTCAAATATATAATGATATATATATATAAGTACATATTTTATGAACTTTTTTATTTTTAATTCATTTTATGAGGTTTATGATTTTTGCATCCTGATTTGTGTTACAGTGTACTTTTAATCATCAACTTTATTCCATCAAGGTAATTAATATACTAAAAATAATTTGATATAATATTTTTATTATATATTTTATTTAATATATATATATGGGTAACAGGGTAACAAATTAAAATAAATATTATAATAAAAAATAAATTATATAGAAAAATTAGAAATAAAAAATAAATAAGTGTATAAATATAGATATACAATACATATTATAATATAATATCTAATACATACAATTATATAGAAATGATATAAATGTATGTAAAAATTATATTACATATAAAATAAATGTATCTATATATATTATTAATTAATATATATATAATATAATATATATATATATCTGAACCATATTTATGGACAAGGCCTTAGTTTACATATCACTTCATTTTAAATAACAAACTTTATCAGTCACTAAAATACCATGGTCAGACTTTCAGTGTTTGTCTGGTCAACATTTGCTGACGGGAAAAAAGGCAGAGATGTAATTGTGTTTTAACAAGAACCATACTTTGCTCATTAATCGTGGTCAGCTTTCCAAAGAGATCAGTGTATCAATGTCAGTATCAATGTCTTTCAACACAATGTCTGTTTTATGCTGAATACAAGCTTTTCAGAGCCAGACCTCTCTTCCTCTGGCACTCTCCATTGTCATTTTCGCTCTCTGGCTTGTGACACTTTTGCGGTCTACTGAGTAGACAATGTTTTTTTTCAGCCATTGTTTGGATCTATTTATAAAGCGAGAGACTGGTGAGAGACAAACAAGCTCTCGGGTCCCATAGGTATTGCGGTAACCAGTGTTTCCAAAGACGTTAGTGTGCCACAAACCTCTAATTAGGCTTTGGTAATTGGGAATAATGGAATATTGTATTTGTTTTGACTAGTCATCATGAGATCCCTCGTTATTTCGTGGTATTGCATGGAATCAAGAACATGTAGCATTGGGAAACTGTTGAAGAATATCATTTTTTTCTTATTTTCTTTTTATAATCAGCAGACAGATCATCACACATTGCTATGGGAATCAATTGGTAAAGTAAAAAAAAAAACGTTTGGGGGTTTAAATGGTGTAGTCTGCATAGTTGCAAATGTTAAATATGATCTGTCAGACTTGGTTATACTACAGAATGGCAGAAAAGCGACGCAGACAAAGACGATCCCAGTGCAGGAATGGTTTCACAAGCCAGTGATTTGTTATTATAATGAAATCAGAATTATTCATTACAAATTACCATCGCAATAGGGCTTTTGGCTAGCTGCTTGCCATTTCCATATTTAAATCGGCCACATAAACCTAAATCTTATTGACAGCGCATGACAGAGGTGTGTAATTCGTTCCCGTTTGATGAAGAAAAGCTCGATTATTTGAGTTCATGGACTACATCACTGTCTTTCAAGCATGCACAAAACCCAGGCCCACTTGTAGAATGAGAGAGGGTGGTTCATTTTCGGGTACAATGTGCCAAACCCGTCAGCGCAGTGCACAATTATGCAAAATCGACCAGCTACTTACACGACTCGGCCCTTTATTTGCGTGACCTCGGCGTGTCAGAGCATGCATTGTGGCTTTGCAACCCCACACGTTCCAGAGATGCAAGCAGTGGGGTGCAGGATGCAGAGTCTTAGCTCTGGCGCATTCCTGTGAGGAACGCAGGGGGTGTGGGAAAGACCTTGAGGTTGGATCAGCTGATTTCATCCTCATGTTTAATTCTTGGTACAGTTTCCATTTGTGCGGGGGTCCGCCTCTATCGCACAGGGTTCAGCTCCATAAGAATATACACAGTGGCTGTTGTGACTTCTAAATTGCTTTGATTGTGTTGGTGCAAATGCATGTAGCGTCCTAAATAAAATGGCCTTTGTATGTGTTCAGAGTTTCAAAGAATTGCCGAAAGATATAGCGGGACCACCGCCACACTAATCAAAGCGAATCACTGGGGCCTTAGAGAAAAGCCCAAACAAGTCAATGAGAAGGTTTCACTGATCTCTATTTCTTTTAAGGCTTTGAAAAGGGTCTTTTATTTTCTGCACTTCGTAAACAAGCCGTATGGAGAAGACAAAAGTGCAATCCTATAAATCATTTTGTGCAAATATATTTTTTGCTAAATGTTTATTAAGTTTTAGTGTTGAGTGCAGAATCTTTTCAAATTAGCAATCTTAAATTATATTTAATTAGAGCGTCTCAATGACGCATGAGAATAAGCTTTGGGAGTTCGCCGCTCAAATGACTGTGAGAATCGTGTGGAGGCTGAGAATGTAATTATGTGTCCATGAAAGAGAATGCTTGCGGTGGGTCAATGATGACTTACTAGTCATTTAACACTAACTGTTTCACTGCAAGAACTAAAAGATTTGCCAGACAGCATTCTAAACAACACAAAAAATCGTGCTAAAATTAGAAAAAAAGGCAGCTGCAGTTGCCAGAAATTGCACTTAGAGGAGAAACAAATTACATGAAACATTAAATTATGAAACTGTTAAAGTATGTGTGTAATCATAATAATAATAATAATAATATTGACAATAATAAAACAATTATAAACATTCTTGTAAACCAAAGTAATCAACCACACTAACAACATAAAATGTAAACAAAGCAATATGTACAAACAAAAATAATAATATTTTAACAAAGAGATGCATTGTAGTTTGTATTAATTTGTTGAATAATCAGTTTTTTTTATTTCAAGGAAAGAAAGTTTTTTTTTTTTTTTTTAACTATGAGTTAATATTTAATTTCAGTTTTAGTTTAGTTAACTCCAAAACCTGCTTCTAGGTACATACGTTCACATATTTCACTGTAAATGATGTAAAATTTAATTAATCGTATTATTTTATTTCTAAAACAATACAGTTTACTTTAAAGTCTAATATTGTTCTGGTAAACTGATAAAATTTTCACAGTTAAGGTTATAGCAATTCATTTTTGTTTGTTGTTGTTGCGTTTTTTTTTTTCCATTGTTCTCCCATTAAAACAAATTACATTGTCAAATTTTAAAGGACATTGTTTAGTACATGTCTTGAAATGCTAAAACAATAGGTATAATCAGATAAGAGTTCAGAGGCTGAATAACACGTTCCTTAAAAAATTTTTTTTTGTGTAATTTACTGAACAGGATAGAACTGGAAACCTGCCCCCCCCCCCCCCAAAAACGGTCGCAAAAAAAGTACATTTATACCTGGCGTGTTTTAACCCACCTGGCCACAGTAATCAAGGGAATATTATTTGAACCACAAAGCTCACATAAATGTAAACGCACTACCACAAGCACAGAAGTCCCTCGATCTGGGTTGCTATAACTAATGACACAGAACTAGGGAGCGGTTGTTTTTTTTGAGTGATTAGTTTTATGATCCTTACCACCTGTTAATATTTTTATTATCAGTTTGGAGAACGAGGATTGTGTGAGGGAGCCCAAGCATGCGCAGGCTCTTTGTTGTTTTTGCTGTCTTTTAGGTACTTTTGATTTTGGTGCTTGTTTTCGATAGGTTCGTTGCAAGGCGGTCAATGTACAACCCATACTAAATTAGGTGGCTTGGATTAGGCAGCAGAGGAGCAGGCTAATGCTGATTATAATTACGTGTTGATCTCATCGCCTCCTCCTCCGTCAACAGGCTCGTTTAAAAACAGATATCCGTTAGGATTGTTTTCACATAGAGTTCACGAACGAGACTGCAGCGATGATGTTGCACTGGACGTTTTGTTTTTGTGGTTGGGGGTTGTATCTAAGCCACTTTGTTATTTTAGGTTCATTTGTTTTGGCTACTTTGTTATTTTCATATTTAGCATCTAAGGTTTTAATTAAAAGACTGACATGTTAATAAGTTGCGACAAATACGACCTACTCAACCTTTGTGATTTTTCGGGAGGGATGTGAGCACTGATTTATATCATTGGGTCTTTTATCAGGACATTTTTAAGGTTTTTGCCTAACTACACCACCTGGAACAAAATCATTCTCTTAACAATGATACATTTGTAGTAAAATCGAATGAAATTATTTTATGCAAGATATACATATTATAACAAAGTCATTTTAATGAGATCGTTTTATAAATGTATTAAATGTAAATGTACAAATTTAAAACGTATAAAAAAAGGATATATTATTTTGTATTATAATGTGTGTCTGTTCATGTGTTTATTGTAGAAGAAATTCTGTGATTTACTGTTTTTTTACATAAAATCATCCTTCATAAAGATGTAGAACATTCTGTGAAAAATATAACCTTTATATCTTTAATATTGACCGAGTAAGACCATGTCAAAGATTGAAAAATCATATGAAATTAATGGTTGAAATCAAACTGTGATGCTTGTTATCTCATAATTAGATTCTGAGACCTTAGCCTGGATTTCACAGACAGGGTCAAATGCATAATTAGATAATATGAAGAAAGTATTAACGCGATGTGTTAGCGTTGTACCTATTTGTGGTTGTGGGCATGAGCTGGGCCTATTGATGTCTGCTTTAGGCTTTTTCCATTAGAGTCGTGGTGGGGAAGTTCATTATTCAGTTATTTTTTATTGTTCTTTGATGATTAGTTTTTTGTTGAGTTCTTTGTTAATTGTGGAGGTGTTAGTTTTTATGTTTTGGTTTGTATTGAAATGCTTATTTTGTGTTCTGATTTGTATGCACACAGACTGAAGTCGTTTAAGTCTTTGGTTTGCTGTGTGTTTCATTGTTTATTTTTTATGATTTTGGCTCACATTTAACAAAAAAACCCACCAATTCACTATCTCAACAAATAAGAACACTTCACAAGACCAATAAAAAAAAAAACATTTTTAGTGAATTGTTGGCCTTCTGGAAAGGATGTTAATTTACTGTACATGTACTCAATACTTGGTAGGGGCTTTTTTTGCTTTAATTACTGCCTCAATTCGATCTGTTTGTGGCACTGCTGAGGTGGTATGAAAACCCAGGTTTCTTTGACAGTGGCCTTCAACTAATCTGCATTTTTTGGTCTCTTGTTTCTCATGTTCCTCTTGACAATAACCCATAGATTCTCTATGGGGTTCAGGTCAGGCAAATTTGCAGGCCAATCAATCACAGTAACACCATGGTTATTTAACCAGCTTTTGGTGCTTTTGGCAGTGAGGGCAGGTGCCAAATCCTTTTGGAAAATGAAATCAGCATCTTCAAAGCTGGTCAGCAGAAGGAAGCATGAAGACAATTTCTTGGTAAACAGGTGCAGTGACATTGGTTTTCAAAAAACACAATGGACCAAAACCAGCAGATGACATTGCACCCCAAAACATCACAGACTGTGGAAACTTAACACTGCGACTTCAAGCAGCAACTTGGGCTATGCGCTTCTCCACCCTTCCTCCAGACTCTAAAACCTTGGTTTCCAAATGAAATACAAAAAAAATCTGAAAAGAGGACTTTGGACCACCAGGCAACAGTCCAGTTCTTCTTCTCCTTAGCACAGGTAAGACGCCTCTGACGTTTTCTGTGGTTCAGGAGTGGCTTAACAAAATGAATACGAAAACTGTAGCCATATTCCTTGACACGTATGTGTGTGGTGGTTGATGTTGATGCCTTAACCCCAGCCTCAGTCTCAGTCCTGCCATTGGTCTTGATGCCTTAACCCCAGCCTCAGTCCATTCCTTGTGAAGTTCACTCAAATTCTTGAATCAATTTTGCTTGACAATCCTCATAAGGCTGCGGTTCTCTCGGTTTGTTGTGCATCTTTTTCTTTCTGTTAACATGCTTGGATACAGCTGTGAACAGCCAGCTTCTTTGGCAATGTATGTTTGTGGCTTACCCTCCTTGTGACGGGTGTTAATGATTGTCCTCTGGACAACTGTCAGATCAGCAGTCTTCCCCATGATTGTGTAGCCTAGTGAACCAAACTGAGAGACCATTTTGAAGGCTCAGGAAACCTTTGCAGGTGTTTTGAGTTGATTAGCTGATTGGCATGTCACCATATTCTAATTTGTTAAGATAGTGAATTGGTGGGTTTTTGTTAAATGTGAGCCAAAATCATCACAATTAAAAGAACCAAAGACTCTGTGTGCATTGAATTTATTTAATACACGAGTTTCACAATTTGAGTTGAATTACTGAAATAAATGAACTTTTCCACGACATTCTAATTTATTGAGATGCACCTGTATACTGTATATACATATCTAGAGCAGCTAGTTTTACTACATTCTAAAATAACAAATCATCAATCCTACAGAAGCAAAAACATACTCGGACTGTTCAGTGCCTTACATCTGTAATTATCAACAACTTTCCAGCTTCCCGGATTGTCAGTATAGTGTGCTCAAGCAAAACAAGCTTCTTGTTTAGCTGTCTGAAATTGATTATTTTTCCAAACCACACATGAAATGAGTGTGCAACTTTTAACACAAGTTATGGTTCTTCTGCCCACACTTCACCTT
The DNA here is from genome assembly GCA_018155175.1 of Sinocyclocheilus anophthalmus. Lineage (NCBI taxonomy): Eukaryota > Metazoa > Chordata > Actinopteri > Cypriniformes > Cyprinidae > Sinocyclocheilus > Sinocyclocheilus anophthalmus. The sequence goes on from JADLZN010010716.1 coordinate 334,857, forward strand.
AAAAGTGGTGAGCGTGACATGCTTTCATGACGTGCCTTCCCTGTAATTGTGCGCCAAGTGCCCAACCAGAGACAAAACATCAGCTCTTGGCAGGTTGCACGGCTCTCTGCAGATGGTTAGGAGTAAGTACCTGTGGATGCAAGCTACCAGAGCTGGAGAAAGCTAGTGTGAGGCCTTCAGGGCACCTCTGCTTTGAACCGGGATCTTGCCCACACCAGAGCTTCCTTTGCGGAGAGCTCGGGCTCTGCCAATTTGGCATCCTCCAGTACTCACACTGCTCTGCACTGACAGTGAAATTGATTCTGGCAGCGCGTAGTGCCACCTGCAGCTAGCCCTCTCCTCACCCATGCGCGGTGCTGTCAAACCAGTCACAGGCAGTGGTGTGCGCTTTTCAGAGAGTTGGCTGCAGATGTTAACTCGAGTGGGGAAATGTTTTTGTTTCAAATTATGATGAGGTTTTTGTTGCCTTGACAGATTCAGATCACAAGATTCTTAAAAAGTGTGCAATTTGAGCTCAGCTTGATGCACATTTCGAGGGTTTGCAAGGGTCTCATATTGCAGTTATTCACCCAAAAATGAACATTTGCTGAACATTTACTCACCATCAGACCATGCAAGATGTAGAGTTTGTTTTTTCATCAGAATAGATTGAGAGAAATTTAGCATTACGTTACGTCACTCGCTCACCACTGAATCCTCTGCAGTGAATGGGTGCCGTCAGAATGAGAGTCCAAACGGCTGATAAAAACATCACAATAATCCACACAACTCCAGTCTATTGGTTAATGTCTTGTGAATAGAAAAGCTGTTTGTTTGTAATAAACAAACCCATAAAGACATTTTAACTTCAAACTGTTGCTTCTGGCTAAAATAGGAATCCAATAATATTGCTTTCTCATGTGAAAAAGTTAACTTGTCTTAATCAGGAGAGAAATATGTACATATCAAACACCGTTTACATCTAAGAATGATATAAACAAACCTGTCGGTGGATTTTGATGTGATAGGACAACAGGGGATAGACTTTTTCACTGGTGGAAGCGTTATTCTGGATTATGAACTTTATGTATTTTTTTATCCAGAAGTGACGGTTTAAAGATAAATGCCTTAATGATGGATTTGTTTCTTCACAAGGCATTTTCACTTCACAAGACGTTAACTGATGGACTGGAGTCATGTGGATTACTTGTGGATGTTTTCATCAGCAGTTTGGACTCTCATTCTGATGGCACCCATTCACTGCAGAGGATCCATCGGTGAGCAAGTGATATAATGCTAAATTCATCCAAATCTAAAGAAACAAACTAATCTACATCTCGGATGGCCAGAGGGTGAGTACATTTTCAGCAAATCTTCATCTTTGGGTGAACTATTCCTGTAATTTTTCTCAAAGAACAACCGCAATATCAAAATAAAATAAGTATTGTGGAGCTTTGAATTGATGGTCTACAGAAGAACGATAAGGTTAATGGATAGACATGCAGAAGATCTGCCAGTCACAGTTCCTGGGTCTGGGAAAGTATCCCATATGAAAGGAGACCTTCATAAATGTCACATCTCTCTGATTCCCATCACGTCTAAAATAAGAAGCATGAGAAGTGGCGCATATTGGCGACTTTCATCTTTTCGAACAATACTGAATCTCTGTATGGGAGACAGCCTTCATGCCTTAATTGAATTACCATCCTGCCATTGGTCTGTGGGATACTGAATGTGCCATACTATGATGATCCAGACAGTGGCCAACTTCTCGAACCATTTTCCCATGTCTCAGCGCAAGTGAATTGGCACAGGTCCTCGATGTTTTCCCCCTTAGTAATCAGAATTTTTTTTGGTCAAGTTGAATGTGTTGAATGATTGAGTATTTTCCTGAAGTTACTTATGTTGTATTTTCTGACCAGCCATCCCACTGGGAGTAGCCCGTTGTCCGCAAATATACGAGGGGCTACTAATAAGACTAAACGTCCGTGCTGGGATAATAGGCCCTTGACAAGTAGAAAGAATAACAACCACAGCAGTCATTTCCTGATCGGTCTTAAGAGCTCTGGTCTTGCAGGCCAGCGTGTCTGGTTGCTGGGCATTCAGTGCGCTTAAAAAAATACCCAGATTAATCTACCGTCGACACATTTCTGCTTGTCATTTATCTCTTATCAGACAAGGGCTGGGTCTTTTCCCTTGCAGGTTCACCAGATGAAATAATACTGGAGTGCTGCAGATTTTGGGTGGGGTGGGAGACAACGAACAAATGACTCTGCTTCTATACACAGTCACAACTACCAGCTGGAATCTCATGCACATCTGATGCAGATATGCTATATCTTAGTTATTCCATGCATTTGGAGTGTTTGGGTGCTTGAACTTTACGTAATGCATTCTTACAACAATGTGGCAAATGTTTAGAGGCACTTGAAAATAAAAAAATGTGTGGCTTATTGTGAGCTGTCAAACAATTACGACAGCCCAATACCCCAGGATTTTTGAACATAAAGTATAAATATACATCACTTTTTTCCTTACGCACTGCCAAAAAAAAAAAAAAAAGCATTAAAATAAAATATCAATTAAATTAAATCATTATTAATACAAATAAAAAAAAAAGAAACTATAAGGGGGACTCAGAGGGCCACCCCAATTCTTTATTTTGCTGTCTTAGAAAATGAAATTTAACAATAATAATAATACATAATACATAATATCACATTTTATTTGATAATGCATTTTTAATGACATCATTTATATAAAATGCCATATTAAATAAAATTACAAGTAATAAATTAAATAAGCAACAAAAAAAAAATATATATATATTATGTATATATAATATATATATAGATATTATATAATATATAACTACACCCATACTAATGATAAACAATTAATGATAATTATGTAATAATAAAAATAACTGAATAAAAAGGCATTAAAATAAACATAAATTAAATAATATAAACAAATAAAACACAGTAAAATATGGGGCAATAAGCACCTTATTTTTTGTCTTAGAAAATTTTTTGTTATTTAATAATTTAATACTAAAAAGTAATAATAAGATAATAATATTATCACATTGTATTTTTATAATTGCATTTTTAATGACATTTTTATATTTAATAGTGTATATACATATACTATAATAATTAAAACATGAATTGATCATTTATTATAAAAATAATATGTATTAATATGTATAATAATTATTATAATACATGTATTTATACAGTAGTGTTTCTTCTTTATTAAATGACTTCACTTACAGTAAAAATTCCTTGCTTACTCAGCATAACAGTAATGAAGCGTAAAATCCTCCCTACGATTACTTGCACAGTATTTTTAGACAATAAAGTAAGTCCAGGCATTCAATATATACAGTAACTTGCAATGGAGCATTAATGCAAAGGACAACAAACCCTGTTCAGATTTTTTCCTCCAGCTTTACCTACATATTCAACCCACATCTCACATTGCCACAAGGCATTCAACACAAAGACGATGCTCAAATGCTTCAAATGAAAACGATTGACTCATCTCCGGATTATTTCAAACACTGACTTAATTGCACACAATGCAAACATTGAGAAATCTTTGTGGTTTAGTATGTCAACTCCTCTGGATAATTGTATGTGGTCTTATGAAAGAGAGCTATTCATTTTACAAACCAAGAGGAAAAGTTGTGGGAGGTTAGTCAAACTCTTTTTTTCACCTAATGAAAATCATCACAGCATAGGTACTTTGGAAAGCCAAATGGAAGATAACATATGGTATATGCCAGATATATCACAGTGGATATTTTGTTATTTGTTAACTCATTATTCTCTTCTTGTGGATCCTGTAAGATATACAGCGTATGTAAAACATAACAGACAGTGAGATTAAGATTAAGTGAATGTGTTTATTTCTATAGACTTTGTTTGTGTCCTTTGCTCTGTAGCTTGAAGACATGAACAATTTGAACTATTGATTTAGGAAAGACCACTGCCCACACAACAAGGAAACTAACAAGCTAAAGCCAGCAGATCCTTAACCATTTTCCCCCACTGATTTTCAGTTGTTAGGCTCCCTTTAAAGGGACAGTTCACCCCAAAATGGAAATTCTGTCATCATTTACTCACCCCCATGTTGCTCCAAACCTGTATGGGTTTATTAGGGTTAAAAGATATTGTAAAGAGTGTTAATAACCAAAAAAGTTGCTGGTAAGGAAGTCAATGACTACCAGCAACTGTTTCTTTCCCAACATTCTTTAAAATATCTTCTTTTGTGTTCAGCAGAAGAAAGAAAGTCAATACAGTCTTTGAACAAGTGTTGGGCGTGTAAATGATAACAGAATTTTCATTTTGGGTATTAAAAAAGGAAATAATTTGTGCTCCTGTGTCAGTGAGTGAAGTTTAACATAATTCAGCTGCTTGCTCTGTCTGTGACGGAGAGATATAAAATGTTTCTTTCATTCATTTTTGCTTTGATACGTCCCTCAACTCTTTAACACTTACAATTTTCCAACCCCACACACACACAACACACACCACACACACACACACCCATAACACACCCACACACACACAAAACACACTGTGGTTCAAACAACTCTAATGTCCAATCTCTGTGTATGTTCAAACACTCACTATCTCTGTGAAGTCACCTCTCTCACAACACAGCGCTTGTGTGCTTTATCGCAGCAAGGAAAAAAACATCTCTCTTTCTGTGTCTCACACAAGCTCTCCCTTTCTTTAATCTCTCCAACCACCTCCCCCAAACACACTCCTCAGCACGTACACACTCCGCAGACCTCCCTCACAGCTTGTTCTCATCTCATCTCTGAACTGCATGAAAATCAGATTGAAAGTAAGTAAGTGGGAGAGATGGGAAAGGTGAACAGAGGATGGAGAGACATGAGACGAGTGGGACTTGAGCTGCGAGTGGCTAGAGAGAAATAACAAGAGATGGAGAGAAGGAGAGAAAAGAGGCAGGGCACCAGCAGGGTTAAGTGTGTCTGGTGACAGGAAGGGAGAGAATAATATTCGATTCATGAATGAATTGTTTGCTTGAGTCGAATCTTTTCAATGTAACAGCTGAACCAATGATTCACTCAAGAATCAGTTAGAGTGGTTCTCTAAAAACCATGTTGTTATTGTTAACTAAAATTATAAACACTTTAATCAGTCGAAAATAAGCGGAAATAAGGACAAAATATAAATATTCGATGCACAACTAAGCTAACAACAAATTGAAGTATAAAGTATCAAAAAAATAAGTATTGTTTTTATTAAAAAAGGGGCATCGAAAATGAACCAAACAATATAAAACGAAATAGGAATATGATAATGCAAATTATTAAATTACAAAAAAGAAAAAAAATCTAAACCTAAACTAAAATTAAAATGAAAACTGAAAATATAAAAATAAAAGCTAATTAATATCCAGGTTTACAGTTTACTTAATTTAACGGCTTCTTTCAGAAATGTGCAATTCATAACGATTCGATAATGGACAAGTGACCGATGAACCGAGTATATTTGGGTGGCGTGAACAGAAGAAATGTACTGATACAATGATTAAATAATCATAACTCTAGAATCTAAAATATATAAAAATTTAGATTTTAAACTATTCATTATTTTAAATATACTTAAATATTTAAAAAGGACTATTTTTATATTGGTACAGTATTGTCCATTCCCTTATATCTTGCAAATATTAATATTTGGCTTTATATTTTTTTTATTTTAATTATTATTTATTTCCAAGATATCATTTTAGTGCTTCAACTTAAACTAATTTCTAATTTTTCTTTGTAATTTGTAAAATTTTTCATCTAATATTTATACTTTATTTTAGCAATAATAAAACTGATGTAAACTAAACAAATAACAAATAAACTAACAAACTCGATTATGTTTCTAAAAGCTAAATCATGGCTGCAAGAAACTAAACTGAGAAATACTGAATTACAATAAATGAAAAATTGATTTAAAATGATATTTTCATGTGGATGGCTTCAAAGAACCACTGAATCGATTCTTTGAACTGATTCATTAAAATAAACTGCTCAAAAGAATCAATTCACTGAAATGAACTGAATGTCCCATCGCTACAGTGTAGATGGGGGGAAGTAATGGCTTTCCTCCAGATCTCTCTCCTCCATCCTCTCTCAGGGTTGTTCTCATGGCTCTTTGGCCAGGGAGGGAGAGGAGCATCGCTGACTTCCTCGGCCCCTGCGCTACAACCACAGAGAGCTTTTTGTGATGGGAGCCCACGCCTGTCACTTGCATTCGATCCTCCCGGACACGCTGCAGTGGCGGCCTACCGGGGTCGCCCCCAGGGCGCTGATCAGGTGACCTTCCCACCGTGTTCACAACTCCTTCAGCAGCAGGAACAACAGCACGTCTCTAGAGACTGGCACACACGTATTTAACACACACACACACACACACATCTCTTCCCTTTGTGGATTTCAACCACATTCCCAGTCACATTAAAGCACACTCACACATGCACATGCTTACACACACACACTCCTCTTTCCCACGGATACGCATTGTTCACTCCCCAAGCCTCATTAATTCAGTAAATACAGAAAGTAACAAATATAAAGTACATTCCATTCTGAACTCATGTTCAAATAACTCGCGCTCAAAAGTTCCTTCAGTGCTGTTTGTAAACATGATTTATGAATTGAACTACTCTCCATTTTTAAAATCATGTTAAAAATAGCAGAGAAGGCAATTCCCAGCTGTGCACACCTTCTATCTCCAGTCATCTTATGAGGAGCCATTATGTGCGTCGGAATTACCTTCAATTTGGCTAATTTGACCATCTGGGATTCTCACTATCTGGATTGACTTCCTCCCATTCAACTTTGTTCTTGACTTCTATTCTTTGAAATTCTCCCATGTCCAGTGTGAATGAGTTACATGGAGGCACTATGTCTTGGCCGGTGAAATGGGGGCTAAGGAGGGTCCGGCCAATGAGCTTTCATGATAGACCCTGTCTGGCTACCCGAGAATCTCTCTCGGGATTGAGTTTCAGCAGATTATAGACTGTGGATATTGCCTTGTTTGATGAGGTTAGATGCTCTAGAGATGCTCTTTTTGGAGAATGTCCACATTTCTGGAATTGATAAATACTGTAGGTTCTAGATGAGAGCACCTTTCACAATTTTAAGAAACTTAACCATAAGGTTAACAGTTGCTATATTGGACAACAATGTCGTAAAATCAGATTTAGAAAATATAGGAAACATGCTGAAAATATAAAAATTATATTTAGGTATATTTGAAAAGTTCCCACTAACACAGATTTGTATATTTGAATATGCCACAAAAAAAAGAATAAATCAATAAATCAATAGAATAAATAGGCCATAATGTCCAGTTCTTACTATTAAAGGGGTCATATGATGTTGCTAAAAAGAACATTATTTTGTGTATTTGGTGTAATGAAATGTGTTTATGCGGTTTAAGGTTAAAAAAAAACACATTATTTTCCACATACTGTACATTATTGTTTCTCCTCTAAGCCCCGCCTTTCTGAAACGCGTAGATTTTTACAAGCTCATCGATCTGAAAAGCGAGGTGTGCTCTGATTAGCCAGCTATCCAGTGAGTTGTGATTGGCCGAATACCTCAAGCATGTGACGCAAATGTTACGCCCCTTACCATATTGTGATGCCCTGTCCGGCCGGAGCGACGAACAAGGCATTTGTTGCATCCAGTGGGGACATAATTACGGATTATAATGACTTATACTGTCTTTTTACGCGTTGCATCGCGCAGCGTAAACATAAAACCATGTCTGCATTTGTGATCGGAGAAATGACAAACAACAAGCGCTACTCTACACTGCTCAAAACTCATGTTTGAATCATCAGTGGCAAATTCTTTAATATAAAAAAAATTACTTACAGTCTGTGAGTCAGAACAGCCGGTATTGTAGTCTACTCTTCCAGGATCAGGAAACAGTCCTCCATAAAATGTGCTGCACACATCTGAATATTTGGGTTAAAGTGTTCTGGAACAGTGTTGTAAATACAAAATAACCACTAGATTTAGTTGTGTCCTCTTTTGGAAGGCCAAACAAAGTAGTTTCGCTTTCACAACGAAAAACACAGCGTCACAGCAGCGTCTGGAGTGAGCGGAGGCCTGCGGGCTAGAGTGAATGGCGGCCGGCGGATTCGGCGATGGAGCGTCCGGGGGGCTTGCGGCAACCACATGTGACGACCCCAGGCTGGACTCCACTTAGTCCACAGTGAAAGCCGATCCGGCGCTCGACAGCGCGAAGTTGATGTTTTTCAGCGACCAGCACGGATCAGCTCCAGGCATGACGAAGCGGATATCGTCCTCTTTTGGAAGGCCAAACAAAGTAGTTTCGCTTTCACAATGAAACACACAGCGTCTTCACGACATGGCGGCGGCGGCAACAACAATACTACAGCTAGAATAAAAGTTACGCCTTCTTTCTTTGCGTGAACATTTGGGCGGTGTTATGCAAATCTTCCCACACATTGACGTAGACATGTGGGGGTGTGTTTAAGCGAGGCGTTTTTGGAGGGCGTGGACGAGTCTTAACTTTATAAGGAATATCTCTTTGATTGAGACTTAGTCTTTGCAACTTTACAGACCTTCTTTAGGCAACAAGAGCTTGTAACACTTCAAAGAGAAAGGAAAAATTGAAATCGCATCATATGACTCCTTTAAATAAATATTTAACTCGACTTTTGCTCAATGAAATACTAATTACTGTTTATTAATAGTTAGTAAATAAGTTGTTGAGTTTAGGTATAGGGTAGGATAAAGGATGTATAATATGGTCATGTGGAATATGTGCTTTATAAGTACTAATAAACAGCAAATATGCTAGTAATATGCATGCTAATAAGCAACTAGTTAATAGTGAGAACTGGTCCCTATACTAAAGTGTTACCAAAAATTAAATTAAGCTAATTTCTGTTAATGGCCACGTAGTGTCATATTACTTTTCTAAACTTCAACTTTTCAAATTCAAAGGACTTGAGGATTCTCACCTACTGTAATAATAAAACAGGCATAGATTCACAGAGAAAAGCCAGTGCAAATACTGATGGACACCTAGCGCAACATGCTAAAAACACCCAGAACAGCTTTGGCGCTGCATAGCGACCATCTGCAACAACCTAGCACTGTTGCTCTGAGTTTTGCACACACTGCTTAGAAAGTCTGTAGATTTTTGGATTTTTTTTCAATAAATGTGAATTTTGAGTTGTTTAACACATCTCCTATGTTTCTAAATTACAGTGCATGATCCAAATGGAGCACCCTCAATAATGGCAATAAAATATGAAGTTTGCACTTGCTTCATAAAACCTGTAAGTAAAGTCACTGGGTTCAGATTCACGAGTATGCATTCTTGCACTAGGCAGGCTGGTGTTTTAGGGCCAGCACAATGAGTCTGTGCTGCAGTGTGCTCACAGCACTTCCCAGTGTTGTGCTGGGCGATCCCCTCACCGATAAACAGTGCCCTCTCCACCCTTACACGTCTCTATCAAGATCTGGAACCGCTGCCACTTTAGTACCGTTCCCACATTGGCCCGATGCGTACGCATTCAACACACTCACACACTCCTCTTCCACGTCCTCGGGTTCAACAAGCCCTTGGGAAATCCAGGGGAAGTTAAAGTGACAGGCGTGTCTGGTTAAAGCAATGTGCCAATATAAAAGTACCACTTTGTGTAACATCTTTTGGGTTTGTGTGCTTGGTTAAGATTGATGGCTTGGACTGCGATTTTAAATTGTTTTTATGTTTGCTCATAATGCCCTCCACTAATTAACATTTGATTAACAGTAACTCACTGCAGGTCGTTAAAGTGGAAAATTAAGCCCCTCGGGATGCACTGTGGACGGATGGCATAGTTTAAGTCCAGAAAAACAGGGTACGTGGTTAGAGAAATGAACAACAGACTATTTCATGAGCTATATGTCTTTTTAGGTGTTTTTTTTAATTTATTTGTATCTGCTGTCGGATTGAACATCAGTCTAATTAAAGGGATAGTTCCCCCAAAAATGAAAGTTCTGTCATTGTTCAATCACCCTTATTTTTTTCAAAACTGTATGACTTTCTTTGTTCGTTGGAACACAACAGAATATATATCTTTTTTTTTTTTAGTTTATATAATGAAAGTCAATGGGGTTTGGACCCCATTGACTTTTATTGTATGGGCAACAAAAGTTAAGCATCCCAGAATACTTGTGGGGTGGGTGTGTGTGTGTGTATTACATTGAAAAAAGAAAGTGATGGTGGTCTATATAAATTTATATAAACTACCATTCAAAATGTTTGTGTATGTTTTTTACTCTCTTACCAAGGCTGCATTTATTTGATCAAAACTATTTATATTAACTATTTCTAAACGATCAATTATGAAAGATTATTCAATTTTAAAATAGCCATGTCATGTGAATATATTTTAAAATGTAGTTTATTCCTGTGATGGCAAAGATGAGTTTTTAGCAGCCATGACTCCAGTCTTCAGTGTTAAATGATCCTTCAGAAATTCTTCTAATATTCTGACTTGGTGCACAAGAAACATTTCTTTTTATTATCAATGTTAAAAGCAGTTGTGCTGCATGTTTGTGGAAACAATAAGATTTTTTTCAAACCACATTTAAAAAAAATATATTATTTTATGAATAGGAAACTCAAAAGAACATTAGTAACATTAGTTACTGTCACTTTTGTTCAGATAATAAACCTTGCTAAATAAAACTACTAATTACTTTTAAAATTACTGACCTTAAACTTTTGAACGGTAGTCTAAATTTAAAATATTCCCCAGCTAAGACAGCTAAATACATTTTGTATTCATAAAAGGTTTGAAGTTTGAGAGACTAGACAGAACTTCATGTCAAACAAATGAACTGCAATCAAATCTACAAACATTACAACATGGAAAAAAGCTTTCAAGAAAACCAAAAAAGCTTTAAGCTAACATAATAAATGAAGGCCTATACAATAAGGGAGAGCGGCCAAAGTCAGAGAAACATCCTTATTAAACATCCTACTGAAAAATGCAAATCTCATTACTTAAACCAGTGATTTAGTGCTGTCATATCAGGGTGGTGGAGTCTGGCTGGGGGAAAAAAAGCGTCACCCTTTCATGAAAAATGGAGAGCTGTCGGAAACGGTGAGGGCGAGCAAGCAGTGCCGCGGGGTTGCCGGTGTGCAGCGCAGGGAGGAAGCGGCGCTCAGAGCCGCAGGGGAAAGGCTGCATCTGGTCGCTAATGAGCCGCTCACAGACAGCGACGTTCTCATCAGCTCTGTTTGTTTTCACAGGCCTCTCCGTGTCCACTCCACAATTGTTTTGCTTGGTAGGCCCTACCGTCGTTCTCAGGCTCTCGGCCCTTATTTATCAAGTGACTGCCCTGTATTTTTTCTTTGCCTCGAGTTCATGGGGCTAAATATAATCTGTCTTTCCTTCTCGCCCAGTTGCTTGCATCGTGGCAGACAGAGGTTCTCAGCTACATCGGTAAGGAGAGATAGATTGGGGGTGTTTCCCATTGCTTTAACCTTCTCTGGCGGTGGTCCAATGAATGCAATACTACAGGATGTAGTACAAACATTCTCTAAAATGCATGTGTGTGGAAAAGATGCAGTGTTTTTTAGAATAGGTCTGTGGTTACAAAATTAACTTCCTGAACTCTGCAACTCTGGAAGTTATGTAAAGGATTTTTTACATGCTTCTTAAAAAAAAAAAGAAGAAGGTCTTTTTGACAATTAAAGTTGGTTTAAAAATGCAATAAAAGAATAACAATAGAAAAACGCAAAAAATTCTGTCATAATTGACCTTTAATTTTTTGGACACCCATATGACTTTCCATATAGTTTATTTTATTTTATTAAAATAGTTTATTTTGCTGTTTTGCTGTAATCATTTGCTGATTGTGCATTATTCATCACTTTGGGCACATCTATTCAAATATAGAATAAAATACCTTTCTAGTAAAAAATTAAATAATAATAAAATAAAACAATGCCTTAGACTGGCCATCTGTCCACTACATGTAGTAAAAGAGAAGTTGGGCATATTTGCTAAAAATCCTAACATCTCCATTTGTGTTACTGAAAAGTGCAGGTAAGTAAATAATGACAGAATTAAAATTTTTCATTTTCTTCTAATATTTAAGTCAATTAGAGGACTTCCATACGTGTTCCTATAATTTGGACAATATTAAATATTTTATTTTGCTGTTTTGCTGTAATCATGTGATGTGCATTATTCATCACTTCAGGCACATCTATTCAAATATAGAAAGAAATACTTTTATTATATTATTTGGTGCTTGTTATAAATAAAATAAAACAAATAAAATAAAATAAAATAAAAAATTCGCCTTGTGATGGACTGGCCATCTGTTCCACGTTCCATTTGAAGGGTTTAATTTTTTAGAGAAGTATCATTTTAGTCTAATATTTAATCACTTTGGCTATATATATTGATCTACTATATATATATATAATCTATATTATATAATATATATGATATGACTAGATGGCCGTCCTCACAAGGCAATGTCTTTTTTTTTAATTTATTTTTTAAATATATAATAAAATTTATTTTTTATATATTTGAATATAGATGGGCTGAAGTGATGAATAATCACAATCAGCAAGTGATTACAGCAAAACAGCAAAATAAACTATTTTGTTGTTTGATGTATATATATATATATATAATAATTTTTTTTTTTTTTCATGCTTTAATGTGAATGAATTGTTCATTAAGTCATTTTTGGACTATAAGTTCAGCTACGTAAATACATGTAAACATGAGGCCGTAATGAACTTTGAGATCTCTTCTTTCTGGTCTCATCGACGGATATGAACTGAGGTCATTTGAGATCTCTCCTTCAAAATGTAAGCTTCTTTCTGGTCTCATCGACGGATATGAACTGAGGTCGTCTGTTTTTACAGTTTGAAAAACAAGCACATGACTTGTGATCAGTAATCCCTTTTATCGTGGACATGTTGTGACTCCCACTGCCATAATTCCTGATCAGTGATCCCTAAATGCTAATATTACTTCTGTGCTTTTTGGTCCTTTATAAAAGTCCTGCACATTTCTGTCCATGGTAAAACGCTCGAAACGCTCGACCAGCTTAAGGATAAAAGTTGGCCCTCAGACCCCTAAAACCCTCCTGAATACCCTTTAAGGCGGCCAGCACGGGGGGTTTGGACTCTGATCCACGCTCCTTTTTACAAGTACCACCGTTGAAACGTGACAGCAGGCCAGGACTTCAGAAGACTGATTCAAAGGTATGGCCGTGGGCCGCTGTTCAATAGGTCCTACCAATCACATGCTCTTTGGCTAAATCATCATGACCTGAGATTTCAACCACTCCGCCACACTCTTTCCCAGGCTTTTCTCCTTGTGCATGCTCTGGTGACAGCCAAACCGCCGGCCAGAACGAACCCCCACCCTATTCCTTTTTCTCTTCAAACATTTCCTAAGCAGACTCCTTCTATGAAAATACATAACCGATGCCATCCCCGAGAGAAAAGAGCAAAAAAAGAGAAAAAAAGAGACTTCATAGATGTTGCGTTATGCAATGGAAGGGGGCAGTCACTAGGCAGACAGTGGCACTCTGTGTGAGAGAGCGTGGGGCATGGTGGGGTGGCGTGGTGCTGGTGTTGCACTGGGAACGGGACGATCTTGGCGAGCCGTGGGAGTGATGGTAAGGAGGACAGGGCTTCTGGCGGCACTGTGCTTCTCTCCTCCAGCCCTTTATCTCTCACGCGGGAGAAGTGGGTCAGCTTTGGGGGCCGAGGTACGGTTACATTTGAGAGCCTCCACTGAATGAGCTCTACTCCCTTGATTACAGGGCAACGTTTCAAAACGTAATTTATCAGAAGTGTTACAAAAGATGAAATGAGAAACTGAAGGGACATCTTTAGGCCTGCAGTAAGTAATCTGGTAACAGGAGCTGATATGAGATTATTTGTAGTCTCATTTGTGCTCTTTGAAATTTATGACAATTCTACATGCTCATGTCCTCTAACCTGATTAGATGTTCCAAGAGTGTTGATAATTATAGTGTTGTACTATAAAACACTGGGACACTTTTCATTTCCACATCAATCACTAATTACACTAATTAACTCAAGTTTAAGTTACTATTGCTTCTTGGTTACAGAATTTTGTATAAATTCAATAAAAGTGTGCGGTGATACTGAGTTTCAGCACATCTGTGATTATCTGCAGTACTTTAAAATCTACACAGTATTAAAGGCAAAGTTCACCCAAATGAAAACATGTTAGACTTAAAGACAAAAGAAGATTAATGAATTACATTTTTGGGTGAATCATAAATGTTAGATTACAGACAGACAGACAGACAAATAAACAGATGGATAGACAGATATACAGACAGACAGACAGATAAACAGATGGACAGATGGATGGATGGATGGACAGACAGAACAAAAGAAACAGATAGATGGACAGGAAAGGGACATTACAAATATATAGATACAGTGGGGAAAAAAAGTATTTAGTCAGCCACCAATTGTGCAAGTTCTCCCACTTAAAAAGATGAGAGAGGCCTGTAATTTTCATCATAGTTATACCTCAACTATGAGAGACAAAATGCGAAAAAAAAATCCAGAAAATCACATTATAGGACTTTTAAAGAATTAATTAGTAAATTCCTCTGTAAAATAAGTATTTGGTCAATAACAAAAATTCATCTCAATACTTTGTTATATACCCTTTGGCAATGACAGAGGTCAAACGTTTTCTGTAAGTCTTCACATGGTTTTCACACACTGTTGCTAGTATTTTTGCCCATTCCTCCATGTAGATCTCCTCTAGAGCAGTAATGTTTGGGGCTGTCGCTGGGCAACACGGATTTTCAACTCCCTCCAAAGGTTTTCTATAGGGTTGAGATCTGGAGACTGGCTAGGCCACTCCAGGACCGTGAAATGCTTCTTACGAAGCCACTCCATCGTTGCCCGGGCGGTGTGTTTGGGATCAATGTCATGCTGAAAGACCCAGCCACGTTCATCTTCAATGCCCTTGCTGATGGAAAGGAGGTTTTCACTCAAAATCTCACGATACATGGCCCATTCATTCTTTCGTTTACACGGATCAGTGGTCCTGGTCCCTTTGCAGAAAAACAGCCCCAAAGTATGATGTTTACACCCCCATGCTTCACAGTAGGTATGGTGTTCTTTGGATGCAACTCAGCATTCGTTCTCCTCCAAACACGACAAGTTGCGTTTTTACCAAAAAGTTATATTTTGGATTCATCTGACCATATGACATTCTCCAATCCTCTTCTGGATCATCCAAATGCTCTCTAGCAACCTTCAGACGGGCCTGGACATGTACTGACTTAAGCAGGGGGACACGTCTGGCACTGCAAGATTTGAGTCCCTGGCGGCGCAGTGTGTTAATGATGGTAGCCTTTGTTACTTTGGTCCTAGCTCTCTGCAGGTCATTCACTAGGTTCCCCGTGTGGTTCTGGGATTTTTGCTAACAGTTCTTGTGATCATTTTGACCCCACGGGGTGAGATCTTGCGTGGAGCCCCAGATCGAGGGAGATTATCAGTGGTCTTGTATGTCTTCCATTTTCTAATAATTGCTGCCACAGTTGATTTCTTCACACCAAGCTGATTACCTATTGCAGATTCAGTCTTCCCAGCCTGGTGCAGGTCTACAATTTAGTTTCTGGTGTCCTATGACAGCTCTTTGGTCTTGGCCATGGAGTTTGGAGTGTGACTGTTTGAACAGGTTGTTGTGGACAGGTGTCTTTTATACTTATAACAAGTTCAAACAGATGCCATTAAAACAGGTAACCAGTGGAGGACAGAGGAGCCTCTTAAAGAAGAAGTTACAGGTCTGTGAGAGCCAGAAATCTTGCTTGTTTGTAGGTGACAAAATACTTATTTTACAGAGGAATTTACCAATTAATTCTTTAAAAATTCTACAATGTGATTTTATGGAATTTTTTTTCTCATTTTGTCTCTAATATTTGAGGTATACCTATGATGAAAATTAAAGGCCCTCTCATCGTTTTAAGTGGGAGAACTTACACAATTGGTGGCTGACTAAATACTTTTTTGCCCCACTGTAGATAGACAGACAGACAGACAGATAGATAGACAGACAGATGGACAGACAGACAAACAGATGGATAGACAGACAGACAGATAGATAGATGGATAGACACAGACAGATAGATAGACAGAAGGCCGAAGATAAATAAAACAGATGGATAGACAGAAAGACAGACAAATATATAGATAGATATACAGACAGACAGACAGATAGACAGATGGATAGACAGATGGATAGACAGATAGACAGATAAATAAACAGATGGATAGACAGATAGACGACAGAAGACGAAAGATAAACAGATGGATAACGATAGACGATAATAAACAGAGGATAGACGATAGACAGACAGATAAATAAAACAGAGAGGGCATAGACAGATAGACAGACAGACAGATAAATAAACAGTTGGATAGACAGAAAGACAGACAAATATATAGATAGATATACAGACAGACAGACAAGATGGATACAGACAAGATAGATAGATAGACAGAGGATAGAAGAAAGACCGACAGCTGCAGGCTAGCACAGACAGATACATAAACAGATGGATGACGAAGACAGACAAAGCTATGATAGATAGACAGACAGCCAGATAAATAAAAAGATGGATGCCTATAGACAAAAATATATAGACAGACAGACAGACAGACAGACAGACAGACAGACAGATAGATAGACAGACAGACAGACAGATAGAGAGATAGATAAGGAAATAAGTTATCATATGGTAATACTATTATAAGGAGCCACAGGACAATTAATCAAAACTTTTAAAAATATATATTTATACATTATTGACCAGTTTACTGTACTTCAGCTAAATATCACCTCATGTAATTTATGCTCTTTTAGATGTCATCACTGGGGTTAAATTTCAGAGCTACAATGATGGCATTTCAACATGTTTGTAGTCAAAGAGGACGTAGCGCTGCTGCGTTTAAAGCGCGTCAATAATCGATTCCATGGCCGCCAAAGGCTTCACCTCTACTTTAACAAGAAGTGAGCAGAGCGGAGGCACAGACCTCTCACTGTGCGTCACTGCCGCTGCCTCTCACAGGCTCTAAATCAAAGCTCAGGAGCCATGAATGACAATGTCCCTTTCTTCAGGCTCTTCCCTCTGAGGAAGAAAGGCCTGCGAGCCCCCAATGTGCTCCCTGAGAGGGAACAGCGTGGCCTCCCCCCTTCCCTCCCCACCGCTGAACTCAGTTTATGGCCGGGCTGAGGTTGCTCATTTCAAGGTAGTGTTCTTTTGAACAGTGGCGTTGCCGGGGCTCGTGTTACACCTGCCCCCGCTCTAACCTCTCCTCATTCACACGGCCCTCTGGGACAAGGCCCTTCTCTGTCTGCCTGCCCCACCACACAAAGCACCCACAAGCCATCACTGCCAGTGCTGTTTGTTAGCCACCATCGCCCCAGCACTGTCCGCTCACACAATGCGTGACTGTGGTGAAAAGGCCCCCTGACACCCAGCATAGCAGCCAGGGGGATTCCAGATCCATTACCCATTGCTATGGCAATCTAGCAAAAGAAGGATGCATGTTTTATTTATATAAATGTATACCTTGTAAGTCACATATGTGTTTGCTAAATGAATCAATGTAAAGCTTGTACTTATTTTGGGATATACTGATCAAAAATTTGGGGTGTGTAAGATTTTCCTAAGAGCATAAGTCTATAATGCCCACCAAGGCTTCATTTATTTGGTCAAAAATAACAGTAAAACAGTAATATTTGAAGTATTCTTATAATTTAAAATAACTTCATGTGATGCAAAGCTGAATTTATCATTACTCCAGTCTTCAGTGTCACATGATCCCTTAGAAAACATTCTAATATGCTGATTTGGTGCATATTAGATTTTTTTTTAATCACAGATGTAAACAGTGTGTTAAGGACACAGAATTTCATTTGGCAAATAGATGTTTTTTTTTGTAATAATGTAAAAGTCTTTACTATAACTTCTGATCAATTTAACTGCAGAACAAATAAATTAATTTCTTTAAAAAAATTATATATACAGGTGCAATATCAATAAATTAGAATGTCGTGGAAAAGTTTTTTTTTTTTTTCAGTAATTCAACTCAAATTGTGAACTCGTGTATTAAATAAATTCAATGCACACCGACTGAAGTAGTTTAAGTCTTTGGTTCTTTTAATTGTGATGATTTTGGCTCACATTTAACAAAAACCCACCAATTCACTATCTCAACAAATTACAATACTTCATAAGACCAATAATAAAAAAAAAAAATTTTTGTGAATTGTTGGCCTTCTGGAAAGTATGTTAATTTACTGTACATGTACTCAGTACTTGGTAGGGACTCCTTTTGCTTTAATTACTACCTCAACTCGGTGTGGCATGGAGGTGATCAGTTCGTGGCACTGCTGAGGTGGTATGGAAGCCCAGTTTTCTTTGACAGTGGCCTTCAGCTCATCTGCATTTTTTTGTCTCTTTTTTCTCATTTTCCTCTTGACAATAACCCATAGATTCTATATGGGTCAGGTCTGGTGAGTTTTCTGGCCAGTCAAGCACACCAACACCATGGTCATTTAACCAACTTTTGGTGCTTTTGGCAGTGTGGGCAGGTGCCAAATCCTGCTGGAAAATGAAATCAGCATCTTCAAAAAGATGGTCAGCAGAAGGAAGCATGAAGTGCAAAATTTCTTGGTAAACAGGTGCAGTGACGTTGGTTTTCAAAAAACAAAATAGACCAACACCAGCAGATGACATTTGCACAAATCATCACAGACTGTGGAAACTTAACACTGGACTTCAAGCAAATTGGGCTATGAGCTTCTCCACCCTCCTCCAGACTCTAGGACCTTGGTTCCAAATGAAATACAAAACTTGCTCTCATCTGAAAAGAGGACTTTGGACCACTGGGCAACAGTCCAGTTCTTCTTCTCCTTAGACCAGGTAAGACACCTCTGACGTTGTCTGTGGTTCAGGAGTGGCTTAACAAGAGGAATACGACAACTGTAGCCAAATTCCTTGACACGTCTGTGTGTGGTGGCTCTTGATGCCTTGACCCCAGCCTCAGTCCATTCCTTGTGAAGTTCACTCAAATTCTTGAATCAATTTTGCTTGACAATCCTCATAAGGCTGCGGTTCTCTCGGTTGGTTGTGCAAATTTTTCTTCCACACTTTTTCCTTCCACTAAACTTTCGGTTAACATCCTTGGATTTTTTTACAGCACTCTGTGAACAGCCAGCTTGTTTGGCAATGAATGTTTGTGGCTTACCCTCCTTGTGAAGGGTGTCAATGATTGTCTTCTGGACAACTGTCAGATCAGCAGTCTTCCCCATGATTGTGTAGCCAAAAATGAAAATTTGCTGAAAACTTAATCACCCTCAGGCCATCCAAGATGAAAATGAAGTTGGTTCTTCATATCAACATACTTGGAGAAATTTACCAATATTATGCATAAGGAATCATATTTTAGTCAAAAGTATTTTAAGTAAAAAATGTATAATGATGGATTTGTTTATTACAAACACAGATGGACTAGAGTCCCATCATAATTCACTCTCATTCTGATGGCACCCATACCCTGCAGAGGATTCATTGATGAGCAAGTGATATAATGCTAAATTTCTTCAAATCTGTTCTAATGCCGAACATTCGGAAAACATCTCATCGAAATCTTAAATGGCCTGACGGCGAGTACTTTTTCAGCCAATTTTAATTTTGGGAAGACCTATTCCTTTAAACAAGTTTTTTACACGACACACACATAATCAATATATGGGCAAATTCTGATTAAAATAAAAATATTCTTGTGCATGTAGTTTAGTAGCCAATTCGTACACATTTCTGAATCTCAAATGTCTGGCAAATCACTCTCACTTGACAGTATGTGTTCAGTTGTGGAGGTTATTAACTCTGTAAACAGAGCGGGTCAGAATCTAATCACAAACACAGACAACACAGCACTGAGCAAGGATGGCCTGTTAAAGTATCAGCGGGGTGCCGGGAGCAGACCTGCCGTCGTCCCCAACACACCCCTGTGAGTGATGCTCTGAAGACACCACGTGCCCTCTGTAAACATCCCCCAGCGCCACTGACGGGACAGCACTGCATTCTCACGAGAAACTGTCGTTGTGTCCCACTATCCACATCCGAAGCAGTTCACACAACTTCCAGAGAGCTGCAAAATCCCCCAAAAGAGTTCCCAGAGTCGTTTTAGCTTCTGTTTCTAATATTAGACCTTCTCTGGTCAACTGAGATCAAAGGTCGACGGAACGCTTGAAATGTAATACAACCGAACAGTTAAATATAGAGGAAGAGACAATTAGGGAGATGAGCGGTCAGCAGCCCAGTGTCTCTCTGCAGTCAGCTGTGGGTCTATTTTCTGCTGCCAGAAGAAGAGAGGAAGGAACATTGTGTTTCCTGTAAATAAAGAGAGGAGCGCAGCTATCATTGTTTTGACAACGGAAGCAACGTCGGTGTCGTACTTTTTCTGACACTTGTCACATCTACGTGTGAAAAGAAGCGTTCCCTACTGGCCCAGGGGTCAATTAGAACCATTCACAAGTTGAAATGAAGATCTCTATGTCAGGTGAAGTTGTAAACAATACTGGAGTTTCTTGCCTCAAAGGGATGAAGCGGTTCAAAATACATCCGTGAAGCTGCAATTAGAAACATGTCCTATCTTGAATTTATTTTCAAAGTGATCTAAAACACAATCACAGTTTCAAATGATGGTAATATCTAATATTAATAGATTACATTTGCAATAATGCAAATTGCATTAAACTTCGAGAAGGAATCACAACAACGAAATACTGAAATTATATATTTAATATAAGATTTTATATTTATGCTGAAATTTACAGTACTGCTTTCAAATGTTTGGGGCCAGTAAGATTTTAAAAAAAAAAAAAAGAAATTATTATTTTTATTCAGCAAGAATGCATTACATTAATCAAAGGACATTAAAGACTTTTAATTTTCAATAAAATAAATATAATAAAATACAAAATATTTGTAAAAAACAAAATTAACTTTCTAAGAATCCAAACAAATGAATCATAGGTTTCCACAAAAAAAATTAATAATTACGAGCACAACTGGTTCAGATATTAATAATAAGAAGAAATTTTTGTGAGCAGCAAATCTGCATATTAGAATGATTTCTGAAGAAGGATCTTGTGACAGTGAAGGCTGGAGTAATGATACTGAAAATGTAATTTAAATTAAATTTTATAAATATATTGAAATAGAAAATTACAATAATATTTCAAAAAGTTACTGTTTATACTGTATTGGTGATAAAAATAAATGCAGTCTTAATGAGAATAAGAGACTTCTTTCAAAAACAAAGTTTACAGATACTAAACTTTTGAATGGTAGTGTATGCTTGAGATTTTATATTCATATTTATTGAATAAATCATCTAAACTTATCTTGTCAATTAATGACTGTCTTCCACAACTTAATTTTTTAAATAACATTTCACGTCACTTAGTGTGACAAAATACATATCTTTGAACATTTACATGTTAAGCAGACACATTTTTGCTAAACGCATCTTATGTTTTCAACTGCATGAGCTAATCAAACCATTTAAAATCCTATATCATTAAAGCTGATAGCAGGTATCCCACAATGTGCAAAATATCCACAGTACATCCTTCCTGGTGGATGTTCAAGAAGTGATAACCAGAACACCCACGAGCAGGATGTATTGTCTACACCCTCTACAAATAGACCATACCTCCAGGAAACAGTGTCATGAGAAAAAGCAGTGACTTAGTTAGGGGAAGATGACCATCACAGAATAAAAGTTATATCTGTCACTACAAACACACGCCCAAAAAAAGATTTGCATGAGGAAGAGACTCATATCCTGTAAATAATGTGTCAGCCGCCTCACATACAACACTGTCTGAAGAGCCTCATTTGCATTTTATCAATGTAAAATGACACTTAAAATGATTGTGGTTAAATCTATATCATATTGTATACGGTACAAAGCACAAAATTTAAGTTTTACATTTCCTGTATTAACCTTGAATCAGTTTTGTTTTGTATTCTCTGAGGAATTTGCACATGGTGAAGTGGGCATTTCTCAATCCCACTCACTTACTTTAAGGAAACATTGTAGACAAAGTGTATGTCAAGGCCAAAACAACTGAGGGAAGAATGATTTTGAGAATGAACAGTCACAAGATGGTTAAATGATTCAAATTTGAGAAGCACATGATTTTAATCAAAGATAAAAGAAAGCAAATACTGTTTTTGTCAGTTATATTACATTGATGTTTCCCATAGACACTTGACTTGAGTAGTGAGAAGACAAAAAATGGTACAAAAAAAGAATAATAAAAATAAAATTTAAAAATAAAAATGATGGTCAAGTTCCATAACAGATGGTATCAAATGGCAATAGTAGTACCTTAAAATATATAATGGTAGAGACTAAGCATTCATGGTATTTATGTGGCAAACATATAAATGCCATGAAACATGTCCAAAAAAAACACACGCGTTTGTACTTTTTGCAAGCACAAGTGTTCATTTATTTTATGAAAATGAATTAATTTATTTCTGAAGTACTGTACTTACAGATTTTGCTTGACTTGTGAGACGCCATCGACTCGATTGTATTCTTTCACCATCTAGTGGTGGCTGCATGTCATTACAACAACCGGCAACTTGACGCTGTGGTTTACATCCGGGTCGCTGACGTCGGCGTCCTATTGGTTGATGTAACGGAATGGACAACATGTTACAATTCATGAAACTAGTCGGACAGCTAAAAGTGAGTAAAAATCGTATTAATACCAATGTTTTGCGCGATAACCTATGTTACATTAACGCTTGCTTGTGTTACAGCGTGTACCACGAACAGGATGGGTGTACAGAAATATCAAACATCCTGAGAGTGTGTCTGATCATATGTACAGAATGTCTATGATGGCCTTAACCATAAAAGACATCACTGTCAGTAAAGAAAGGTTTGTATGAGGGGTCTTAAAATACAGGAGTTTTTGCATAGACGTCGACTGTTTACCTTGTAGCGAACGTAGATGTCCTTACTGATGCTCTTCATGTTTATTTGGGAATGAGGGATGGGTGACAGTTTAATCCACAGAAGGAGTCTCTCAACATTTACGTAACGTTTGGGGGAAAAAACGTATTTCTGGTCAGTTTCGATAAAACTGCGTATGTATCCAAACACACAGATCCTCATTGTAAGCGAGTAAAAGTTTGTCCGAGACAGTTGCTACGGTAGGATTGGTCAGTAGCGATTTTAAGGCGGGGCTTAGAGAAGAGTCAATTAATTTATGCATTGTGCAGTTCAGAGATTGATTCATATTTGTGCTGTTCATCTGTTCACTTGTGCAGTTCATTTGGACTCATTCACACTTATTCGGTTAATTAGATTCATTCACATTTCTAAAGTTCTTTACAGGTGCATCTCAATAATTTAGAATGTCGTGGAAAAGTTCATTTATTTCAGTAATTCAACTCAAATTGTGAAACTCGTTATTAAATAAATTCAATGCACACAGACTGAAGTAGTTTAAGTTATTGGTTCTTTTAATTTTGATGATTTTGGCTCACATTTAACAAAAACCCACCAATTCACTATCTCAACCAATTAGAATACTTATGACATTTTTAGTGAATTGTTGGCCTTCTGGAAAGTATGTTCATTTACTGTACATGTACTCAATACTTGGTAGGGGCTCCTTTTGCTTTAAATACTGCCTCAATTCGGCGTGGCATGGAGGTGATCAGTTGGTGGCACTGCTGAGGTGGTATGGAAGACCAGGTTTCTTTGACAGTGGCCTTCAAGCTCATCTGCATTTTTTGGTCTCTTACTTCTCATTTTCCTCTTGACAATACCCAATACTCCCAATGGGGTTCAGGTCTGGTGAGTTTGCAGGCCAGTCAAGCACACCAACACCATGGTCATTTAACCAACTTTTGGTTCTCTCGGTTGGTTGTGCATCTTTTTCTTCCACACTTTTTCCTTCCACTCAACTTTCTGTTAACATGCTTGGATACAGCACTCTGTGATCAGCCAGCTTCTTTGGCAATGAATGTTTGTGGCTTACCCTCCTAGTTAAGGGTATCAATGATTGTCTTCTGGACAACTGTAAGATCAGAAGTCTTCCCCATGATTGTGAAGCCTAGTGAACCAAACTGAGAGACCATTTTGAAGGCTAAGGAAACATTTGCAGGTGTTTTGAGTCGATTAGCATGTCACCATATTCTAATTAGTTGACATAGTGAATTGGTGGGTTTTTGTTAAATGAGCCAAAATCATCACAATTAAAAGAAACCAAGCTTAAACTTACTTCAGTCTGTGTGCATTGAATTTATTTAATACACGAGTTTCACAATTTGAGTTGAATTACTGAAATAAATGAACTTTTCCACGACATTCTAATTTATTGAGATGCACCTGTAGTTTCATTCTCATTTGTGCAGTTTATTGAGTTTCGTTCACATTTGTGCGGTTCATTAAGATTCATTCACACTTGTTCGATTCATTAGGATTCATTCATATTTGTGCAGTTCGTTTTGTTTCAGTCATACTCGTTCGATTCAGGTACGTTCATTCATTCATTCTTGTTCAGTTCTGATTCATTCATATACACTAGTATTTTTTTCCAGACCCATTTAGGTTAATGCTTAAAACCCTTGTAATTAGCTTTCTACAACAATATAAATGGTACAAAATGTATAAATATCTTTACAGTATTAGAAGTTTAATAAAAACATTTATTTAAAATAAAACGGAGACAGTTATTCTAAAATGTCTCCACAGATGCATGAAGCTGGCTTTAGTTCATGACTTGGCTGAGTGTATTGTGGGAGATATTGCACCAGCAGACAATGTTAGCAAAGCAGAGAAGCACAGAAGGGAAAAGGTATGATGGTTTTAAGATCATTTTTACATTTGAAATATTTTGTGTGTGTACACATTAAACATTGAGAATCTTTCTCTTTAGGAAGCGATGGTGCACATCACAGGCCTGTTAGATGATGGCTTACGGAAAGAGATTTACAGCTTGTGGGAGGTGAGTTGATTAAAACAACTGGACCAAGTTTTGTGTTCCTCTTTTTTTTTGGTTTGGTTCAGAATGACTGGACTACATCTTTCAAAGGAGTATGAGACTCAGTCCAGTCCAGAAGCCAAACTGGTGAAGGAGTTGGACCAGCTGGAGATGATAATACAAGCTCATGAGTATGAGGAGTTAGAGAGGAAACCTGGAAGACTGCAGGAGTTCTTCACCTCCACTGAAGGTTTGATCACTTCTACCAGCTCAGGATCTAAATATAGAAGTAATTCTAAGAAGAGATCCACCAATCAGGAAAATCACTGTTACCATGGAAAAAGTAAAATGTATCAAACATGCTCAACAGTAGCCGTTCACTCCCATAAAGAAATGCGAATGTATTAATCAAGGCTGTCTCAGTACACTCTATACCTACTTAAAGGAACAGCTCACCCAAAAATACATTTGCTGAAAATGTACTCACCCTGAGGCCATCCATGATGTAGATCAGTTTATTTCTTAATCAGAAGAGATTTGGAGAAATTTTGCCTTATATCAATTGTTCAACTATATTTCCTCTGCAGTGAATGGGTGCCGTCAGAATGAGAGTCCAAACAGCTGATAAAAACATCACAATAATCCACACAACTCCAGTCAACTGTGTTTTTTTGTGTGTATAAAATATATAAATAAATAAATATTACATTTATTTATACACATGCACACACACACATATATATCTATATATATATATATTGCATTCTTTAGTGAAAAATTAATCTTGTCTCAATAGGGAGAACTATGCACTGAGCAGTCCTCGGTTCTAAACAAAACCGTCAGAGGGATTTAAAGTAAAGAGGACCACAGGGGTGGACTTTTCACTGGAGGAAGCAATTCCTATAGATTGGCATAATAATGGTGTAAAGTAGTGCTATCAAAGATTAATCGCCATCCAAATGAAGTTTTGTTACATAATCTATGTGTATGTGAATTTTATGTATATATAAATATACACACAGGCATGTATATATCTCAGAAAAACATTTTTTTATATAATATAAATTATATGAATATATACTTGTAAATACATGTAAATATTTTCAAAATATATACTGTATGTGTGTGTATTTATATAAACCATAATAAATATACACAGAACACACACATATATTATGAAAACGAAAACTTTTATTTTGGATGCGATTAATTGTTTGACAGCACTAGTTTAAAGTTAAAACACCTTAATCATGGTTTTGTTTCTTACAAACAGCCGGTTTAATCATTTAATTTTGGGGTGAACTATTCCTTTAATTATTTGCATATATTTGAAAATGCAATTTTCAAAGCTTACAAATTATGATTCGGTTAAATAGCTTTATATTTTGCTTGTTATGTCACGGATGTATTTTCTCCTCTGATCACAGGGAGGTTCCATCATCCGGAGGTGTTGGGTCTGGTGAAGAGTTTGAATGAGGAGAGAGCTCGACACATCGCTGCCAAAGAAGATAATGATACAGAGAAGACCCCTCACACCCTAGCGACACCATGATCTCAGTTCCGGTCAGGCTATGAAGCTACCTCCACACATCTGTACACAAGAGTGTTTATTTTGTCCTGATTAGCTGTGTTTTATACTAATCTTATTTAATTGCACAGAAGCATGGTTTGCAGTGCTGTTTGTTTGAATGCTCTGCAGGACAGTTTGTTTCCATAGTTGCAATTTTGATAAAAATTCAGTCTTTTTTTTAAAAACCACATTGAAATGTGACTGTTTTTTAAATGTTCTATCGTTTTATTTGTATTTTGATCAGCATTTACTGCCTTCCAGTAACTGATGTTTCAATAAAAATATTATTTTATATCAATTGAAACTGACTTTACTTTGTTGAACGCATGAAAACCGAATGGAAATGTAAACACAACTCATTCTGCAATAATTATAACAACTTTCAAAATACGTTTGTACTGTATACACATTCAGTTCTGTGAAATTATAAGTTACAGCAGTGCTAGTTTTCCAAGTGGAAAGCATTAAGCAGAAGCTACACATTTTTTTTGCAAAGACTTTGCCACGCTTTACCCTTTTACTGACAAAGGAACAGTAAAATTAATGTTCATTTTATGGTTTCTGATTACGGTTCAGTTCACCTTAATTTCATGACTGATGAGCCGGGACTTTGTGACTTTGCAAAAAATAAAGTTTAATGACTAACTATTAATGAACAGCAGCTCAACACCGAGTATGAATTTGAAGAAATATTTCGGCTATAAAATCTTAAAACAACACCTGACTTCATTGTCAATGTTAAATATGTAAAGCTGCAACAAATTTCACACAAATGTATGAAGTAAAGAAATAAAACAGGATATAATAATGCTATACATTTTTGGTCAGTGACAATTATCATTACCAATACATTACAATTTACATCAGGCAATCAGATAAGCTAATAAACTGCAATAAAATGCTCTAAATCCTCATTCTGTAATTTGCTGTTTGCATCTGTTATCAACAAACATGTGCTCTAGTTAGCAGGAATAGGAGCATTAACACATTTATAACAGGAAAACAAAGTCTAACATCTATTTTGTTGAACATTCTTTCAAGTACTTCTTTTTAGGATTGCATACGCAGCCAATATTTTTGGTCCTGGAAATGTATCATGCTTCGTTACAGTTAAACAATGTTGAGTTAGTAATAGTATAAATAATAAAGTAACGCAGGACTACACCAAAGACAATATCCTCGAAAAATATACATATTTTGAAAAGAACTTAAAGAATAAACAGGCTCTACTTGGTTGTTTTCCTCCCATGCACAGATAATCCTCCAACACGCATCTGAAAGGCATGTATTACCGTGTTTTGGGCCCCCGGTGCAATTTTCACTGTGGTCTCCAAACCACTAGGGGTCATCAGAGTTCCACTGGTAGACCATTGAAACCCTTAGCGCTCACTGTTCTCCATCACATTATTAGTAGGGGTGCCCTGGGCGCTGGCTTGGGCCGCTGAAGACAGGACCTCTTCAAAATTGCCCGCACCTCCTGTTCCTCCAACCTTTGACTGCTCACAACACAAAACTCTCATGACATTGAATAGTATGTTGACATTCAGGATAGTGAAGTTGAAAATTCCTAATGATAAGCTGATCAATCATTAACAGCACTGAACACCCTACAGTTTGCTTGTTTGACCACAAATAAGGACATTGTATGTCAGGCTTACCTTAATGTTAGAAACCGTGCTTTCGACTTTCTCCTCAAAGGACTTGAAACTAGGCGAGTTCCTGTAAAATAAAAATAGTTTAGTTTTATTTACCTAATCTAGACAGTAAACCTCAACTGGTTCGTTCACCTGCAGTCCTAATATCCTCTCCAGGTTGTTTTAGTGTAATGAAGGTGCATGCAAGATGTTACATGCAAGGATAACCATTATTAACAGTTTTTTAAATGTTTATACATCTGACACGCCAACACTCAACCTGTAGTGTACTATTTTATATATGCATATGTGCTATATAATGCCACATGCATTTTTGTAGTTCGCCTTTGACGTTTTAAAATGTTTTTTTTAAATGCAATAATAGAACAAACATGCAAAGCAAACTGTCACACACATTTACCTCATTGTAGGCATGCTCATTGAATGCCGTATAGAATAGCTGTCCCATGAAAGCATGGCCAAGCAAGAGAGAGGTTCGATCATTATCATGGACAAACAAATACATTGCAAATAGGACACATATAAACATTGCTAATAATTATATGTAAGTGTAGCATGCAGCAGTATGTTTCACTACTACACCAAACAACCAAAACATTTGGATTGGTAAGATTCTAAATGTTTTGAAAGAAATCGCTTATGCTCACCAAGGCTGCATTTGATCAAAATATCAAAACTATTAAAATTGTATAATATTATTACAAATCAAAATAACTGTTTTCTATTTGAATACATTTTAAAATGTAATTTATTCCTGTGATGCAAAGCTGCATTTTCAGTAGCCATTACTCCAGTCTTCACATGATCCTTCAGAAATCATTCTATTTCTAATTCTAATATGCTGATTTGGTGCTCAAAAACATTTCATAATTATCCATGTTGACAGATGTGCTGCTTCATATTTTTTGTGGAAACAGCATTATTATTATTTTTTTCAAAAGAGCAGCATTTACATTCATAGAAATCTATTGTAACTAATGTCCTTACTGTCACTTTTGATGCAATGCTTCTTTGTAAAATAAAACTACTAACTTCTTTCTAAACATAAGATCTGACCTCAAATTTAGAATGGTACTGTACAAGCTGGTGACTTTCCAATGGACAACACAGTACAGAACTGTGGTCATTTTGCACTTCCTGTTTTCTATGCATAGTGAGAACTAAACTGCATACCTGATAAAAAAAAAACCACACGGCTATTCAAAGTAGGTGGGATCAGGAGGTTTTTGCTATTTCTCTCATAAACTATATATCAAAACAAGAGTATTACATGTATTATTTGTCAACACATAAATAGTTCAATGAAAAGCAACAAATGCTGAAAACAGTTATCTATTAAACAGATGCATGTAGTCAATGTGGGAGACTTTGGATTTGCGAACTCAACATGGATTTGAAAATGCATTGCTGATAAAAAAACTAAACAACCAAAAACAAAAATAAGACCTGCTTATAATGCTACAGCACAGTCTGAGATATCGAACCATTTCAGATCTCATATTATCTAATGAATTTATGGCTCCGCACAATTTTTTTCAATGTGATCAATGTTAGACAGACACTCATTGAAATTGCATTGAAATATTCATATTAGCTGCTCAAATACTTGAACACCCTTTCACACCCATATTGATTATTTATGGAAAAACTGTGTCTGAGTCAGATTTAGTTTCAGCACCGTCACTGTTCTCATGTATCAGGCAGATGCTAAAAGCTACTGCTAATCTCGAAGATCTATAAACACATTATCTTACCCAAGAGAATATGACCTTTGGTGTGCATCAGAGACAGGGAAAGAACATTATACACCATTTTTTTGCTGACAGATTATAGGCCACACAACAAAATTCCAGTCATATGAGCCTCAAAACATATTTGAGGACATATAAAATTCATGCAGTTATCAAGTTAAGAACAACACTATCGGTATAACTTTCGCATAAAACCATAACAATAAATCAGACTTATTTCAAACCATGCAACTGATTTTTAAGGATTTAAAAAAAAAAACATTTCATAAATTATTTTAGAATTGTAATACAGTAGTCACAAAAACAGTTTTTGACACTTAAATGGAAATATTAAAAATATTAAACCAAATGGTGCTTGAACATTTTTAAACCTAACTTTTATCCAAGTATATTTTTTAGTAGATGTCTGAATTTAGTTTCACTCAAGTTAACACTACAAACACTTACTGTCTTCATTTTAAACAATTGTTTTGTCACATGAAACCTTGTAAAATTAGCTTTAAAAGTGTGCATCTAATGCAATAGCATTCACAAATTTTTAAGTGTGACTTACTTAGAGTAAGTGTCTTTAAGGTGTTACTTTTTAGGGCCACTGTATACTGGCAGTTAAAGTTGCTAATGAACTTTAACCATTTCCAATAATTGCCAATTTAGGCCTGAAGCAACAGGCTGAACACAGCACTGTGCAGAAGTTATAAGAATATTTATCAACATTTCAACAAAAATGTGAATTTTGACTCTTTTTGAAGTATTGATGAACTCCTGAAAAGCAAAAAGCATTATTTTCCATATTAACGCCATATATAGTATGGACTGTAATCATGCAATATGCTGCTATAGCTATAAGCCAATAAGCATGCAAGGCTAAACATTGATTTTTGGAAGTTCACTGCAAACATGAGGTAGAAAACCCCCAAGCACATGCAGAGAGATGGTGTCACACATTGGCAACCAAACACACATACCTCCTAGGATACAGTATCTGAAGGCCAAACATGCTGAAGTAAAATAAGGTAATGAGGTTTTGGATCTACAGAAATGTCCAATTACAGTAAAATCAACACTATATTGCTAAAGCAAATGCGGGAGCGAGTGGCAAATTAGAACTGGGCATCATGCAATGATTTTGATCATTCTTTATAATTAATTGATGAATAAAACATTGTCTTACAAACACACAAAACGCACAACATAATGTGTACCCTATAACACTCCTGCAAATTCTATTACATCATGTAAATTATATATTTTGTTACTTATCAATCTATATTTTTGACCTTTTTCCCAGTAAAAAAATTATATAGAGATATAT
Organism: Sinocyclocheilus anophthalmus; assembly: GCA_018155175.1. NCBI lineage: Eukaryota > Metazoa > Chordata > Actinopteri > Cypriniformes > Cyprinidae > Sinocyclocheilus > Sinocyclocheilus anophthalmus. The sequence continues at coordinate 366,243 of JADLZN010010716.1, forward strand.
GAGTATAATAATATATGATATTATACATTGTAAACAATTAGTTATTAGAAAAAATATAGTGGAAAAATACTAAAATACACTACACTACCTATTTTAACAACAATCAAAATAATGTATTTGCTCTTATAAATATATTTAGTTATATATTTCTACTGGGGAAAAAAGGAGGAAAATCTGAATTTTGTTGTTGTTGCAGTGTTTAGGACTTCCATCTGTATAAGTATAACCATTATTAATTATAACAAACTGTCAACAGTCAACCCTTATCACCCTGCTGTAGATGTGGACACTTCTCTCTTACTATTCTTCTAAAACTGAATGCATCTATTGTCAAAGAGTGTCTCAACCATGCAGGAGCCAGTGAAGAGGAGCTGGTTAATTCTTCATGCCATCACAAGCTCTTGTTTTTATGCCAGCTGGACATGCCCCAATCTGGCCCACTGAAAGCTGCTTAAATGAGGCTTACGTAACACAAACATGCCACTCAAACAGACTGGCCAAAGTAAATGCCTCAAGACCACTGCCATTTCACTGTGCAACAATCACAGCGTGTGTACTATGCATTTGTGGGAGATTCCTGCAGAAAGAGGCAGAGGAGGAAGTGACATTGTACCTCATATCGCCGAACTTCCTGTTGATGGCATTGCCCAGGTTACTGAAGGCCACTGAGGTCCGCTGTCCTGCCGTGCTCAGGGTCTCAGACGTCTTTTTGTATCTGGCAGAACAGTACAAAACCAGATACTCTTACTCAGATATTCCTATCATAGATAAAATATTTCTCATAAATATAAAATTTGCACACAAACATACTTTTTTAAAATTTTTTAATTTACACAGTTTAAAACATATTCCATAGCAGAAATGACCCTGGACTTACGAACCCCTGGGGGTTCACAAGGGTACTGCAGGGGGTTCGCTTTGCGAGTTGATTGAAAGCTAATAATTAAACCAAATGTATAATTAAAATAAATATATGTGGCTGCACAATCTAAATAAAACTGAAAAGGCAATATAGCTTAGTGTGATTATCAAATCAAAGGCTAAGATTGTGCAATGTGCACATTTGCATAATTTCTGTGCATAAAGGTTTAGTGTTTCACCAGTATTCTGCCAAAATAAAAGCTTTAGGATATGAAAATATGAAAGTGAAGAATTTAATACATGTAATACATAAATATGAGTACTGTTACTTGCAGTGTAAAATAGAATTTGCAAAAAATATATGATATATAAATTATTATAAGTGTCATTTTTTATTTTACAGGACAACTGTAATTTAAAACAGTAATATATTTATGTAATTCATTATATCATTTTTTATACATTAACATTTTTATAAGAGGTAAAACAATATAACACCACCACCAAAAAGCCACATATACAGGCAGCACTATATATAAACAATTTGATAATAAAAACATTTGATAATAAACAATGTACTAAAAAAAGATTAATTTTTTTAATTTTAATTGCCTGTCATGTGGCCACAGAGAACTATGAAAATGAAAATGTGTCAAATGTGTGTTAAAAAAAAAAAAGTATATTAACTTCAAATATTAAAATCTCAAAGGGTTCTTCAAGAAAATATTTCCACATAAAAAAGTTTGGGAACCTTGGTGTAACTCTTTAGTGCATCTTAGAATACATTAAACATGACATTTAAATATTAGACATGTCAGTTTCCAAAGGAGACCGAAGAACGAGAACAAACTTAGAACATGTACAGGCAAAGAACAAAAAGGTGCCTTTTCGGAATTGCAGACAGGAAGAACTTCACTTCAGTTTTTTCTGTGATCTCGTACAAAACAGGAAGAAATGCTGCTTTAATCCAGAGAATACAATAAGACAGTCCACAAAGGGAACACTACAGCCACAATGCTATTGATACTCTACAGAAATAACAATCAGACATTCAGATAAATGTATATGCTTAAATATAGGTTTGTACTGTATAAAAATGATTTCCTACTCTTTGTTTTTTTCCTAAATGTTATTAGGTCTGTTGGATGACAGCAAGTCAACTGAAGTCACTTTTTGAACCTAAGAGCTCTACATTCCTCAGAACAAAACTCCCATATCTAATAACATTTTACACACACAATATCCAAACCTGGCACATTCTGATCAGTCGAAAGTCTGCAAACAACATTGGTGTGTTCCTCACACAAAGCAATAGTATGACTTTAGAAAACCTGGAATATACGGTAGTCTTGAGATTCATCCCTCTTTATTGTATGGAAAATGCAGCATGAACATAGTGTGAAACATCTTTTATGATAGAAAGTCTTAAAGGTTTGAACTGACATAAAGGTGAGTAAATCATGACAGGGTGTTCATTTTTAGGTGAACAGGTTCTTTAAGTTGTATCATGCTAAAAGTCACATTTCACAGCGTGAGGTGAATCACATTGCGAAATTACATGCTTTGTATAACAGCACATCTAGACTGACCCGAGACCAGTCTAAGAGATGGAAATCTAGTCCTTTGATGGGAGTATGTGCAGAGACACTCGGGCTAATGCAGGAATCATCTATATCGGTCAGCAGACGCCATCTAATCGCTTTGTCCCTCTCAGCCCACAACCTCCTCACCATGGCAACTGCGACATGAGAAGGACTATTCATCTGAGACGCTAGTTACCATGTCACTGTAGTAACTGAATAACTAGGTGAACATGGGATATAAACAAAGTCAGACAGACTTATTACAGATTTAATTTTCAAAAAAGAACTCTTGTGAAATCAGTTCACCACAGGTACTGTAACAAGAATGACAACCAACTAAGAACCATTTTACATTGGCGTAATAAAAAAAACATATCACTCTGGGGTTTGAAAATACCAAATACTCTTTATTAAAACAATAAAGGCATAAATCGTAGACTTAAAGGAACAATTCACCCAAAAATAAGGATGACGTCTATATTTACTCACTGATAAAGTCATTCCAAACCTGTTTTCTGTTATTTATCCAACAAAAAAGTAACATTTAACATGATACTTCTGCATTTGCTAATTTGGTACAGCAGAATTACTGCATTTTCTTCTTTTGATTAATTGTTCCTTCTTGTATTATTGTAATTTGTAAGTTGCTTTCGGTAAAAGCATCTGCTAGATGAATACATTTTCTTTTGTTAGAATAAATTCACATAATAATTGCTTATAAATGCTTTCTGTTCATCAAGCTTGTAATCTGTGTATTCGTCTGTGTTATTCCTGAGGGTAGTGATAGTAAACATGCACAACAACATTATTATGAGACTTCATGAGTCATAAAGAGACATGACATAAAGTAAGTCTTTACTTGCCTTTCATTGACAATAATAGCTCAATTGTCTTGAGTGTGTGCGTATAAAGAGAAAGAGAGATGTGCAGCAACCCTTGTTGCAATGACGTTATTATCGTGCAAATGGGTTGTGTGTCTCAGAAAGTCATTGTTTGTCTGGGTGAATGTGAACTGAGGCAGATATGGATCACACTGGGATGGCAATAACCTAAATACACATCGACAGAAGGAAACACCACTGTGTCAACATGTTCATTCAGATTGCAATTCATTCTCAAGAAGGAAGCTGGCTAATAAACAACCGGTCAATGTAAATATTGTTCTTTTTGATGCAAAGAACTAGATTTTAATAAGAAAACAATAATATTGCATGAGATATATATTGTTAAATCACAATTGCTCATACTCTTTGTGCTACAGACAAGGACACGTCAACTCAGTGTTATTTTAGTATCACAGTATTTATATAATATTATACTTTTTTTATTAACATTTAGAATTAGATTTTGTTTTATATTTTCAGTTTTCATTTTAATTATTAGTACATTTGTTATGTGCTTTGTAAATTTTTTTTTTGTAAATTAAACTATTTAGGTTTCATTTTTTCAATTTGAGTTCAGTTGTAGTTTTTATTAGTTAGTACTTTTAGTTGCAACATTTCTAATTTTTGCTTTAAGTTTTCTATCTAATATTTTTATTTTATTTCAGTTTCATTTTAATTGACAAAAATGTTTTGGTTTTAACATTAATAACTCAACTACACAAATATATACATTCAGAAATATATAAAAAATAATTTGGCTGCATCTGAACTAAACTACTTGTTAAGCAAAAACTGTACCACTAAACTAACTCATCTAACACACGTATAGAACTACTAGGTTGTTAAAAAGTGATTTTGTCCCATTTTGGTCATGCCTTTTATCCAAGTGAACAAGGACCACCACTGTTGTCTTTTTCAAAAAGGTGCATGATGCATCTGATATCATAAGCCAGACTGAAATATGACATAAATCACGAGGTTTAGCAAAGGCTACTTACGCTGTGCTGGTCTGCATGTCGTACCAGCTCTTGGAGAAGTTCTGTCGCAGTTCATTCAGGGGTGTGATCCCTAGTTTCTGTTTCAGCTCCAAGTGACGGTTTTCTTTGGAGGCCAGGACTTGTTTCAAAGTAGTGATTTCTTCTTCTAACTGACAGGGAAAATAAGTCAAGGTTGGGGGCTGAAGCTTAAAGGAACACGCCACTATTTTTGAAAATAGGGTCATTTTCCAACTCCCCTAGAGTTAAACAGTTGAGTTTTACCGTTTTCGAATCCATTCAGCTGATCTCTGGGTCTGGCAGTAGCACTTTTAGCTGCAGCTTAGCATAGATCATTGAATCTGATTAGACCGTTAGCATCTCGCTCAAAAATGACCAAAGAGTTTCAATATTTTTCCTATTTAAAACTAGACTCTTCTGTAGTTACATCGTGTGCTAAGACTGACGCAATGATATTACGCAGTGCCTGAAAATAGTCCCCAGCTAGGTAACTTCCAATAAGCCTACTTTCATGCGCTGCGTAATATCATTGCGCCTGCTGCACCCATGGTACGGCAGCAAAGTTCCTTGATTATTACGCCGGAATGAGAGTATAGTTCCTAGCAATATCGGCCTAGAAAATCGCAACTTTTCATTTTCCGTCGGTCTTAATACACAATGTAACTACAGAAGAGTTACGTTTTAAATAGGAAAAATATAGAAACTCTTTGGTCAATTTTGAGCGAGATGCTAACGGTCTAATCAGATTCAATGATCTATGCTAAGCTGCAGCTAAAAGTGCTACCGCCAGACCCGGAGATCGGCTGAATGGATTCGAAAACGGTAAAACTCAACTGTTTAACTCTAGGGGAGTTGGAAAATGAGCCTATTTTCAAAAATAGTGGCGTGTTCCTTTAACAACAGGTAATTCAGTTCTGATATGAAGTCTCCACTCTTTTCTTTCGGTCTCATATGCAAACTGTCTTACAGTTAACATCGGCCTTACATGGAGATCCACGGGGGATAAAGTAGCCCAAGAAAAAATGGGAAAGCTTTGGTCACATGATTTTCAATAATGCGTGTATGTTCTGGATGAGATAATGCAGACCATTTGTGTGGCAACAGCTCAGTATATTTCAGGAAATACAGTACAGTAGACTGGATCGTATTTTAATACTAATTGCTTTAATATGACTGAAATCACCTTACTATATTTTTACACTAATGCATGTCATTTTTAACTCTCATAACAGATAGAAATACTGTAGCTTCTAAAGTGAACAGTGGCACATTTTCACTTTTTAAAAGTGAGTCACAACATGCAAAGAAGGAAAATGCAGACAGATCTGCAGGATTTACATAACATGCACTATTTCTGCTTGAGCTTTGAAGCCTTGGGGTTCAGAGACTAACATAGTTTCTAAAGAACCAACCTGCCCATTTTCCTGGTCTAGCACTAAAACACTGGAGAAAATACCTTAATCAGTTCATTCTCCATTTCCTCTCGCTCCTCTTCTGTGACAGTGTTGTTGAGATCTACCTCTGACACCATATCCTCGTCCACTTCCTTTAGAGGCTCTTTGTCCAATAAACCTGGAAATAAATGTACAAAAATAGCAGAACAATAAAAGTTATTGTTAACATGTCTCAATCAAATGGACAAATCTTTGAGCACACATTCTTGCGCAGATTTGATTTCACAGATATAACTTGTGTTAAGTCAATCCACTGTTGCTAATAGAATGATAAAACCTTAGAACCATTTAGTCCAAAAGTTTCTGAGTCCCAAAAAACTCATAATAAAATAATTTATATACAAAAAACGAATAGTTTAGCTCAAAAATTTATTCTACATTTATTTATATATTCATAAATCATTCTAATATGCTGATGGTGCTCAAGAAACATTTATTTTTATTCTCAACATTGAAAATAGTTGATAACATAGCTATTTTTAGGAAAACTAAACCATGCTGTTTGCACTGTACAGAAACGACCCTTCAGTCAGTCTGAAAAGCCCTTTAAACACATTTAACCATCACCTTAACTGTGTAATTATCCTGCCTCACCTCAGAATGAATGTGTATTTGCAGTTATAATGAAAGGTTGTACCAAAAAAAACTGAAAACACCTTCAAATTTGCTCTAGAGCCAGAGATGCATGACGTATAAGAGCTTTACATGTTTTCTTTAAGATCACATTAAAGTAAAAAAAAATTGGTCAACTGATTTACAAACACGATGGCATTTTTACAAGCAATATGGCAGCATGTTTCGAGGCAACATAAGGCTGATTTCAGTCTAAAGCACCTCATAATAGACATGCAGAGACTAGAGACCAAAACAACAGTATTTTGAGGCTTTAACACGAACTTACGTAAAGAGTAGAGGACATGAAAGTAGAAATATGGTTTAATTACCACACCTATCACTGAAACCTCAACCCAGTTCCCCAAAATCCCAGTTTCAACTGCAGAATCACCCACTCAGTACATCATGTTTTAGTTTCATTTCATTGCAATACATGTCTGACATGACTTACATAAATCAATATTTTAGAGCATTCATCCAAGAGTGAAATTATATTGAAATGACAGCATATACTGTGCGTAACGTGAATGCACAAAACAACTCAGACCCCTTTAGAATTGGACTCAAATGTCAAAACACCCTGTTACTTTTATAATGAATTTACTCAGAAACTCAATGTGCTTCGGAAACATTATGCTGGAGGTCAAAAACACTCTTGATTAAAGTGAAAGAAAAACTAAATCCTACAATAGCTAGAAAATGAAAGCTCATATGATGAAGCACTAACGCATTTGATATGGTTCCAGTAATGTGAGTAAATGTTAAGGTTGCTTTTGTCCACAGGGAAACACATCTCAGAGACCTGGTCAGTCATTACACGAGAAACTGATTAGTGTACTATGGCATGACACGCGTGATACACTTTTAGTGGCTAATGCAATCAGCAGGTAGAAGAGCAGAGCTGGACGGTCTAAGCAAAGGAAAGCAATGAGATCTCAGATTCATCATTTACACCACACACAACAGCTTGTACAGAAGGTCAGATCTATCTGTTTACAACTAAAGCAAGATGGTGCATTGGTAGCTTGAGGACATTAACATGATCAAATCAGACTATGTACAGTATGTTATGCATTTAGTTTTCTTAATCTTAGTCTTTCAACTATGTATATTTGGTATTTGCACATAACCCATTCGTATTTCATTTTGAAGCAATAAAATAGTGCACATATATAAATATAGGCCAGCAGATTTCACAGTTATTTAACACAATTCCCTATAAAACATGCATCCTCAATGTTTTATAAAAGAACAACACAATTTACATGTTATATGGCCCAACAATTACAAATTTAGATTTTCTAAACGTGATTAATTGTGAATTTATTTTTATATTATTATTCGTGAATTTTATAAAACATGAATTAATCAGCATTTCAACATGTTTTAAACTAGTTTTTAAGTGTTTTATTTTGGTGACAGCCTTACTTTGGACAAACCTTGACTGTTTCAGCTTTGGTCTAGATATTTAAATGTCAATATGATAAAAGTTTCCAACATAGAGCATGAACATGTCCTGTGTGGCTGACATTTGAAATATGAAAATAATCAATGTCCTCAAAATCACTTTTTCATAGAAAACACACCCCCCCCCCACCCCCCCACACCCCCCACCCAACAACATGATTTTACCATTGAACGCTAGATTATCCCAGGTTTCAGTTTGTAAGATGTCAACAAGTTATTAACTATAAACAAGAATGATTTGTTTTTGATATAGATTAAATCTGAAGGTTGTATCTTTGGGCATAACTCAGAAGAAAAGTTACTTTATAAAAGCAATTATCTCACACTTCCACAGCCTCATTGTTCAGGTTGCCTAGCAACTTTCTTGATGTCTTGCATCAAGCTCCCAATTATCCCATGAATCGGATTCCCTAAATCTATTTAAGTGTCTGCATCTCAAATAAGAGGAAGTACAGAGGATCATTTTCGTGTTAAATATGTAAAATAATACCCTTTCCATTCCATTGCCTTTCTACTGTGTCTACAGATACTGAGCTAAATCTTTGTTGAAGGTTTATTACTGGAAAAAGAGAGCTGTGCGATATCAAATTGGTTCATTCAACAACACCAAGATGAAGTGCTGAGACATCTGAGATTTAAGCCAAGATCATTTGAAAAGATAATGCTATGGTGCATTTCAGAGGGAAAAAATGGCTAGTTTTAAATGACATGTTTCCTGCATGGTTTCTAGATGGTTCATACTGGTTTAACTGATCAGTTTGGCTATTAGCCAGTACAGCTTAGACTGACCTTGAATGTAGACCATTATTTTTAACATATCTAGAGCTAGGAACCTGGTTGAGCTGGTTAATCAATTACAATTTGAAGTGGTTGGTCATCTAAATCTGTCTTCTTTCATCAAATAGCTTTAAAAACATATGGAAGGAGTCATTCTTTTGAGCTGATTCTTTTTTAATGAATTGATCAAATCTGTTTAAATGAACTGCTCAAATGAACCAACTCGTTGAAATGAGTATGACTTCCCATCACTAAAATGACAGGAAAATGCAATAAAGAAGTGATAATCAGAAAGAAACTCCTCCATATCTTTAAACATTCCCTTTCTGGGTTAGTTGTCTATTTTTGTCATTAATGGGCCAATCAGAGTTGATCTTTCTCATGTTCTTCTGTCTGGGTGAGCGAGTCAGAGTCGTGTCATGGTGTTCGGTGTGTCATCTGAGTAACTAAGTGTCCCTTCAGGGCAGTGTACTCGACAGTTCAGCTTCTTCAAGCTCACTGGACTATGCATCCAGCTCTCTCAGTGTCCTAATTTTCCTTCCCGACAACGCAACAGATTCACAAAGAATCACTTCACTGTCCTCAGAGAACGATTTCAATGTGAGGAGGAGGAGGGCATTCTTATTATCATCAGATGAACAAAACACCTATTTCTTATCACCCACTGATAGAAATTAAAGGGGTGGTTCATTGCGATTTCATTTTTTTAACATTAGTTAGTGTCTAATGTTGCTGTTTGAGCATAAACAATATCTGCAAATTTACGAAGCTGAAAGTTCAATGCAAACGGAGATATCGTCTTTTAAAATTCTGGCAGTTTAATGCCTACAAAAACGGCTGGTAGGGACTACAAGTTACTTCCCGGGTGTGTGACATCACAAACCCAGATAAACCCCGCCCTCGGGAACATGCAACAAAGGGGGCGAGGCCATGCTGCACTGCTTTAGAGAAGAGGAAGAGAAAACTAGAGGTGCACGTAAAAATCTATTCATATATGAATCGCGATTCTGTCTTCCAAGGATTCTAATGGATTCACAAGTTTCAAAATCAATGCTCTGAAGCAGCAGTTCTTAATACTGTTCCTGCGTTGCCTGCTCTGCACACGCTCTGCATCTCTCTCGCTCTCATTCAGCACACCTCCAACAATGAACCTTTATAATTATACACTTATTTTCATATAGCTATGAGAAGCGTTAAACATGACACGCAGGGCAGTTGGCGTACTGTATAAAGCTCTAATCAGTATAAAACGAATATTAAAAGCTAAAATAAGCGTAGCATTTACAAATAAACAGCTATCTAAAAAAGAGCAAACAACAAACAAAAAACATAGGCCTACCATTAAAAGCCATGCTTGCACAGGTTCGCACGATCCTCTTCAATAATATCCTCTGCTTCTCAATCGGGCTCAAACTGATAAGAGATATTAACGATGCAGTTGTTTACAACACAACCGGAGCACATGCCGCTGAGGTGAGGGTCGGGACGTTTAGACGCGCACTAGAGGCAGTATAGCCAATCACAACACACTGGGCTAGTAAACCAATCAGAGCCCATCACCTATTTCTGAGGGAGGGGCTAAAGGGGCGTGTGTTTTTTTTAACCTTAAACCGCATAAACCACATTTCATTACACCAAATAACAAAATAATGTTCTTTTTAGCAACAACATATGACCCCTAAGACAAAGGCATTCAAATCCAGACTAGAGATGATCAAGAAAACAAATGATTAATATTTGATATATGTGTTATGTGTTAATGCATTCAGTTACCTGCTATGGAAATAAAAATAAATAATAGGCATCTGGCCTATTATTACGTTCAGCATTTTGTGTAAATAACTTTTACAGTGTACATTTTTGTGGTATTCGTCCATGTACGCACACACACAAACACACCCACACACAACACACACACACACTCCCAAACACACAACACACACAACAACACACACACACACACACAACACACACACACCACAACACACACACAATCTTGTATCCAAACACTGAACTAAATGCAAATCAGCAAAAATCCTATAAAACAACAGCTAAATAAACATTAACCCAATTGCACAAGTTAGTGTTATATTAGTATTATTTATATACTATTACGGTGTTTACTAATATTTATAGCTTTTATTTTTATATATAAATATCGTAGGTTCGCGTTAAAATTTGGTTAAGTTTTAATGATTATTTCAGGTTAGTGCTATACTAAACAACTTGCAAACAAAAAATTAATTTTTATTTTATTTTATTTATTTATTTTAGTTAACAATAGCAATGCTTGTGTTACCGGGCTAAGTTTGACAGCACTACTAACAAACAAAACATCTAATAAACACTAGTAAAGTGTTTTCTGTGACAAATGGAAGAAATCCCGTTTTTTTTTCTTTTTTTCCACTAAATAACTCCATTTCAATAACGCAAGCACAATCTATTTGGAGCTTGAAATAAAGCAGTATAATTTAAGGGCATGGTTTTGCCTACTATTGCGTAATTTCTGGCCTTGCCGGAGTAATCTGAAGGATTTTTCCTTAGTGATTATCTGACTGGATTTAATTCCGTCTGACTGCTGCACAGAGACACAAGTATTTAGTGACTGGTAGGAAATTCCAAATGGTGACCATGCAAAGTGGGTAATGGATTGCTTTTAAAAACTCTGTGCGGAGCTACATCCTTCACAGGAATTAGATGTTTTGAGACTTACCTGCATGGAAGTTTCTCTGTCTTCTGTGGTTCAGCAGATTGAAAATAAGGAGAACATTACATGATCTGATTCATGAGCTGATACACCAAATAGATTACAAATGACAAAATGCCACTCAAATCTCACAAGAACATGCAATCAGGCTGCATTCAACAGCAAAGAACTGAAGTGAGATATTCAACATAATTCAAAAACAAAATTTATACAGACATGCATATCAAACCCATGTTGTCTCATTCAGGGAACTTCAACATGGCATGCATTTAAAGCACAACAAAGGGTCTGTCAATCAAATAATGTCACATTTCTAGGGTTTCTACAAGTTTTGAACGTGCTAAAGTCTTTGACATGGCTGTCTACTTCCATCTTAAAGCAACTATGTCAAAGAGCTACACACAACTCATCCATCAGCTCAAGAGATGGAAATGGAGTGATCTACATGGCTACAGAGGTTGGGTTTGTCACATTCACTTTCATTACATTGCACAGCAAGCTCTTACCCCAGTCTACTATTGCTTCAGGAGTCAGTACGCTAGAGTACAGCTCTGTGAAGTATGATTGGCAAAACAAGCAAAAGATTAAAGTATAAATGCAGAAATGTGTACATATATGCATTGACTTTAGCACTTTTTAAACAAATGTATTAATAACATTAAACTATAACTACATATTATAAATATACTATTTTCAGGTTTGTGTACTTCTTTTACAATAATGCACTATATTATACTGTACTCCTATACTAAATCCTACTATGAATGCAAAAGATACATTGACTTTATATTTACTATTCACAAGCTCAACTACTTTACTGTAAATCTACCTGCATTTTGTCGAGTCAAATTATAAAAATTAATTCTAAATTCCATCATTATAAATAGCAATAAATGATTTACATTCTATACAAATACTACACTATACCATAAAATGCGCTTTGTTTTAACTTTTTCCCTACTGTACTGTACTACTGAGAACAACAACAACAGCTAGAGCCTTTGATATATAATAGATTAGATATATAGATATATATAGAATAATATGTATATAGAATGTTGTCATTGTCATAATTTATTTTATATACGACAGGTTAACTATGTACTGTTTTGAAGAGTTCAGATGCAAAAGCTATAAGTGCAATCTGAACATTTCTTCTAAAATTGCGTTTTCTCAGGCTCATATGTTTATGCTCATTTATTTCACTGTAATGGCATAGAAAAGGACCTATACATTGCCATTAAAGTGCAATTACTGAACATAAACATAGGAGCCTGATAGAAATGCTAATTTTAGAAGAAATTTTCAGATGGCACTTAAAGGCTTTTGCATCTGAACTCTTCAATTGTATTTTTGTTAGTTTACTAATATTAATTCATTGGTTATCACTGGTCTTGATGGTACAGGTGCTGATGATCCTTGCCTAGATCTCAAACAGTATACCAAAAAGTGTGTTTATTACACTGACATTGATTGATAATTATATGACTTTTCATTGCCCAACCCTGTCATTAGAGCTTGTTAGATAGGTGGAGCACCACACTACTCAGTGCCAACAGGATGTCTATACTACTAAACTGTACAGTTTTGTTTAGTTAAAGACCAGCCAATGCACTGGTACTACCACTGGAATATACCTGGTCACAAGATTTCAATTATTTAGCTCAGGAGAGTCCAGATCACAGTACCTAAAGGAACCTGAGAGAGAGAGGGAGGAGCTGCATCTAATTCCCTCATTTATTTACGTGTTTTGACAACAGATCCATGGAAAACTTGATCACAAGTCTGGCTTAAACTCATGCACATCGTTAGAATGAAGCCTAAATGAACTCGACTACAAAAACATGTACATGTGACCTTTAAATAGCCTAATATTTGTTAGCTGTCTAGTTATCTGTTCTAATCTATCATATCTATTTTTCTAGTATGCAAAAATAAAACCAGTATAACATAACGTGCCTCTTCAGTGAAGGACTACTCAAGTTATTTGAGGATACACAAGAAAGTGAAACCATATTTGCAGAAGTATTCAGATACATTTACATGCACACGCATATTTACAGAACAATAAGAGATGAAAGTGTTTGGAAAGTAAGCTCACCCTGTTGTCTGGGCTCCATATCAGCGGTAGTGTGCAAACGCAGGTCCAGTTCACATTAATAAGAACAGCACCTCTCAGTTCAGAGAAATACCCCGTCCAACACAACCGCTCCACACACGCACTCTCTGCTCTCAAAACCCCGCCCATTACAGGGCAGCTTCAGCAGCAGACCAATGGGAACTGTTCTAATTAGCATATTCTAATTTAATAATACATGCCATGGTTAATAACAACAGCCGTAAGTTCCTACATAAAAAACAAAGATATGTATAGATTTATATGATTAAAGACTACAACAGTTGTCTGATTCCTAAAGCACGTAAACTTTCATCTTTGTGGTAGCTGTAGTCCTTATTTGATAAATTGTTAGCAACTTGGGTTTTTAAGCAACCGTTTCAAAATCCAATTGTCCAAATGGAAATCCAAAAATCCAACTATTTGCAATTCATGTTGCAGAATAGAACGGTTAAAAACTATTTAAGAAATGTAAATCACAGGCCTTATTTGACTCAAAACATCTTCAAAGTTCAAACCAAAACCCAGAAGGCAACACGGCTCAAAAATGCTAATTCCTTCCGGGTTTGAGAGCTGTAAACAAAAAAGAGTTTGGCATACCACAGCGATGAGGTCTCGAGTGACACGTTTACCTGAGAGCAGCGAGTTCACTGTCGGTTAAATTAACAGCGGCATCTCCTGGTGAGACACGGGAAAACAATGCAACAGATATATTTAATGTAAAACAATAATTCAACATGAAATATTTAAATGGTAGAATAGAACATGCTCGTTTTTTAAGTAGGCTACAGCTTGTGGCAAGCCCCCCTGGCTAGAAGCGTTTATGATTTGGAACAGGAGCTCATATTTTTGACGTGACAACGGTAGCTTTAATAAGGTCCCATATTTTACACCTTTCTGGAGTTTTATTTTAGGTTTTGATGTCCTTAAGTATATATATTTGCGGTATAAGTACCAAAAACCATCTCAATATATTTTTACAGCTCCTCTCTCAGGAATTCTGCTGAGAACGGGTCGATTTTGGCCTGTCTAATTAATATTCATGAGCCTCTCTTTTGATTGGCCTGTTGTGTTCTGAGTGACGCACGGCCAGGCCAACCACAGGTAACTAGGGTCAGAGACGTCACAGCGCTAGCTGGAGGCAACAAAATAAAGCGGAAACTGGAAGTGGCCCATTCAAACCAGTGCAGATCCGGCTACATGAGGAGCTTAAAATATCATCTTGTTGTGATGTTGGGTGCCAGAATCGACGTAATACAGCCTCAAATTAGAAATTTGATTGCATATCTGCTGCCACTGCCAGACAAAAAACCGACGACAGCTGTGGTTAAACGCGATAAAACGAGCAGACTGTCCAGCAACGATCGTCCAAAATGCTTTCTTATCAGAAAATGTTCAATAAAGTATTGTCTTTTGTTGCTATGGGCGCGTCTACAGATTTCTTGCCATATGTCTGTTTCTTGCATCTCACGACTATGTCGTGTATGAAATAATGTCTGTGTGCATGTGTGTAAAACAACACACTGACGATTTATATATAATCATTTGTAATTGTATATACATTGTTGTGATTAATTGTGGCTGGAACAATAGTGTAGCTGTAAAAATAGTTGCCTGCTGAAATTGAAATGTATATACATCTTCATCATGACTAGATAGACACGGTGAGTTTGTCTTTACTATGCACGTTAGATGTGATCCACCTCATAGCAACATTCCTGTCAGATCGTCCATCCTTTGAGTATATTGTGTAACGTTACAGATCGGCCGATCTGGTTTCGTGGTTAAAGTTAACCTTTTCGACATGTTTCCGTGTTGTTGTTGCTCAGCAATGGCATGGACGCCATGTTGTCTGGGGGTTTGGCAAAAGGAGAGTGGGACTGTGGGCGGTGCTCGGGGTGGTGACTGAAGGCGGTGACTGTGTAGTTCTGACGTCAACTTTTTACAGAAGTCACAACGGTTCATTAAAAATCACAGCTACTTTATGCAGGCAGTGTAGTATGGTAGTTGGTAGTTACATAGCACCTAGACCTCAGTTATCGTGAAAAAAAGCCAGGAAATTTCAGTTTTGACAATATGGGACCTTTAAGACAATTATTAAACTTCATTATTGTAATAAGGAAGGTTAAAACTAATGAGTCTACAACACGCCAAGCATGGATATACAAACAGAATAGATGATCCCATACAATAATGGCACAGTTTAATTAAATGGGTGGTTATCATTGGTCTGCTTCCAACCATGTGCATATGGGAAGTACAAAGCAGTTCTGTATCAGAATGTAATCAGGTTATTTGTCTCTTAGTGGCTTTTTATATGCATGCGTTGTGAGCATACCGAGTTCATTAAATATGATTATTTTTCAATTCTCCTTTTGGCCACCAGGTGTCAGACTTGTACAAAATGACCATATATGAAAAAACAAACAAACATCTGCAACAACTTAAAACTACTTAGCTGGTGTAAATAGAACTAAGGAAAATAACGAGCTATGACTGATATGACGGAATGAGATTTTTATGGCATTTGCTTTTTAAACTGAACTCTTTTTTTGCCATGTCCTCCCATGACGTTTTGCATAAGTTATAGGCCTACTTTCATTTTCAATTATTTGTGTTTATTTGAAAAAGTTAATAATGATATTAATTATGATATTAATTGTTGCATTTATTTGTTAATATTATATATTATTTTAACGAACATAGGCTAAATAAACAATAAAGCTTATCAAACTAAATCGTGTCTGATCAAAACAAAATACATTTAGTACATGAAAATCTTTACAACAACAGTCATTTAAAAAACTTCTAGTTTTGGCGAATAAAAAGCATTGTGTTCAAATATGAATCCAGAAGTCGCAAGAAACAATAGTTCCCAAAAACATCATTACCACAACATGATATTTATTTGACAACCCATTTTCATTTGAGTTTGCTCATTGAACTATTCATATAGTTTATAGGCTTTTTATGACTCGTAAACATAAATACAACTCATCAAAAACTACTGATAAAGGAGGAAGTGTCAATAAGTCAATAATATTTGCAGTACCATGTTTTAAGAGTAAGAACTACAACATACAATTGTGGGTCACACGTTTATTGTATTAAACTGACAGAGATTGATATTTGTTGTCATTCTTCATTGGCCTGCATTGCTATTAGAGCCTGTTACAGTGGTGGAGCTGGTGTCAACAGGATGTCAGTCAGTCAGCTGACCTCAGGAAGCAGCTCTTCGGCCAGCAAACCCCTAACAAAGTGCTTAGACAGGCAGGAAATTGATCTGACTGGAATGTGCATTATCAGAGACTACCAGCAGCGAGGGACATAGAAGGAAATCAGAGGAAACCGTGAGTCATGTGACACACAGGTTGAAATCTCTGCTTGCTGATGTTGTTTGACCACCCTCTGTGTCCAGATGGTGATCTTCACTTATGGATAAAATTATATTCTAATGGAAAATTGCACATCAGTGTCACTATGCAGATAAGGATGCAGGCAATCCTTCACTTAAAGGGATAGCTCACCTAAAAAAATTCTCTCACCTCATGTCATTCCAAACCTGTATGACCTTCTTTTTTATTTGAAATTGAACATAAACAAAATTGGAACCCATTGACATCCATTAGGCCTATATAGACAAAAAACACTAAGACATTTTTCCAAAACATCTTCTGTTTTCCACAGCCATACAGGTTTGGAATGACACGAGGAATTCAGCATAAGGACACTATATCAAAATGTGCTTTCATGTGTTTCATTGTAAAAGCTAGTAGCCTGCCACTTGGTTGACGTTTCTAAACTTAGCTAGTGACAGCTGGTAGTTCAGCTGACAGCTGCACCTAGACCACATAATGAGAGGGACAACAGCTCTGTAGATTAGAAAAAGAAGACAATAGTTATTTTACTCCAACGTGTGGTCAGACTTGCATATTTTATCTCCTGCACATGCAAATCACAGCAGTAAGCTTTCATTCAGCAGTGACCACTGTCACCACACACTTCCTTGATGTAGATGTAGGTCACATAGTCACCTATTGTATAGCTACAGTACGAATTAGTTATGTGATAAACGTGTCAACTTGTTTTTCTGGCTTTACTGTATTAGCTAAAATAAACATGTTTAGAATTAATCATTGTAGCATGGTAAGTTTTTAACATTTGCGGTTGGACTTTTAAATGTTTTTTGAAAGAAGTCTCTTGTGCTCAGCAAGGCTGCATTTATTTCACTAAAATACAGTAAAAACACCAACATTGTGAAATATTACTATTTAAAATAACTGTTTCCTATTTTAATATATTTTAGAATTTAATGCATTGCTGGCAAAGCTGCATTTTCAACGCATTACTCTAGTTTTCAGTGTCACATGATCCTTCAGAAATCATTCTTGATACGCTGATATGGTGCTCAAGAAACATTATTATTATTAATGTTGAAAACAGTCAATATTTTTGTGGAAACCATGACCCATTTAGGATTCTCTGATCAATAAAAAGTTCAAAAGAACGCATTTTTGACAGAGAACAACTTTTTGTGACTTATGTCTTTAACGTTCCACGTTTGGACATGTTCAATGGTCCCCTTGCTGATAAAGTATTCATTTCTTTCAAAAAAAAAAAAAAGGTTTAAACTAAACCACTGACCCTAAACAGTAGTGAATCTGTAGCACATATTGTGAGCATGGAATGAATACGTGGCAAAATAATATAGTCTTTTGCTATATTATAGCAATATAATATTGCTATATTATAGATCACTAACCCCGAGTATGAGCAATTATAATAGTGATACTGTTCTTAGCAAACACCACTAATTAAAAGCCAAGTGAGACCAAATGTTGGCAGCTCCTTTTAATTCTTAATTAAATATGACAAAGACATATATTTGCTGTCTGCAGGCCTGAATCGACTCTTTAAATCTGAAAATAAAGTGCAGCAGCAAATGTAACAATAAAAAAAAAACACAATGTGCATTTAAAAAAAAAAAAGAAACCACAATGTAAAGTTGTTTTGGAATAGATTCAGACCACACTACAGTATATTTAGGGAATAACTATTATGGTCTTGGAAAAACAACACAGTCAGATGTGCTCTCAAAATATACAAAATAAACTCATTCATAGAGTTCCTTTGAGTAAAGTTCAATCCCATTGGTAAAAGGCACCGTCTCTGGAGAAAAAATAAAATAAAATAAAAACAATGCCACCACATTGGCAGTCAAAGCTTTCGGTTTATAATGTTAGCATGTCGAAAACAGCCCAAGCTAACATTCTGACCGATTTCTGTTGCGTCTTCCGCAATATACGTACAGATCATTCAGTTATCTGCACTGGAGTGATAAAGCAGTGTAGCAGATGTGACTAAATTCTCCCTGAGAATAACATGGCATTCACTACCGGACTGAGTGCAGCTCATAATTGATGGCGGGGGGGGGGGGGGGGGGGGGGGGGGGGGGGGTTCTCCAAAATCCCAGGAAACATCTTTGAAATAAACCTGGCCATTCACTATAATCAATAGTTGAATTAGGTAGCATTGCATTGATGATTTTGTATAGAGCATTTCCCAAATGAGTATCTCTAAGCCTTAATACTCATATTCCTGATACTCCTGCCAGACCACGTTTCTATGGTTACAACCTTTCCTGCAACGCTTTTTCCAGTGCTTTCTTTCTGGCTTTCCTCCGGACCAGCCTTTGTTTGAGTATTAAATGACAAGCTCAAATCAAAACATGGGACAGACGTTGGACTTGAAGCTTTAGGGGTTGCCTTTTGTTTCAATTTCATTGCACGTACCCTAATATACTATGTCTAATGGTCAAGGTTATATACTTGTTGACATGCTACAGTATTCGGTTTTTGTAATAAACCCAACATGTGGCAATGGATTACAGTGGATATGAATCTATAACACTGTGCAATATACAGCAAAGGGACGCCTATTTGGGCTGATAGTCTTGAGCAGTGTACCGCTCAGTGGCTACATCTCAGTTTGCAAAGCTCAATCAAAGTTTCCATATTATGGACTTTCAATTTGAATGAACATATCTAAGAATAATATACACTCGATTAGAAAATGGTTATGCATCCAGCAGTTTGTTCAAGGTGTAAGGCATGCACTATGCTTCAGTGTGGGTTATGAAAGTCAACCACACTGCAAATCTGGGATTCAAAATCAACATTATGAATATTCTCAACAATTCTTCATTTCTAGGTCACATAGTTCTGATATTAATCATGTGAACTCCTACAGACGGAGAGATGTTCTTTGGATCTTTCTCAAATCATGCTGGATAACATGATCAGGTTTCATTCAAACAGTTTTCCCCCAGATATCACATGCACAGATGAATCGCTCACAATAAGATATTGAATATAAATAAAGTAAATAGGGTGAATTTGGATTTCATGTTGACTTGAAAACAATCCAGGACTGCTAAAATAGACTATTATAATATGGCTAAATTCAAGTTTTCAGTTCATTTCAATTGTTTTCACTGTTAATTGTTACATTGATAATATAGTTTGTAATAATAAAAACATTTTAGATTTTTCATTTTTAAAATGATGTATGTTATGCTAATAATACAATTTGTAATAAAAAAAGAACATATATATACATACATGTTATTACTTATATTAACAAAAAACATTACAAATTATATTATCAGGGAACTAATTTACATTTAAATATTAAATTGGAGAATTTCATTTCATTTTATTGCACTCTAATTGTTATGCTGAGTAATATAATTTGTATTAATAAAAACATTTCAGATTTTCACAAGTTATATTATTAACTTAATGGCAGTGAACTAATTTAAATATTAAATTAGAGAGATTCAAAATTGCATTTTCAAAAGTAGTCTCAGAGTGGTCTTGTTGACCCCACAGTGTATTTTGAGTTTGGTTTACAGCTTTAGATTTGTGCAAACACAGAACTTGAACACTTTTGCATGACACAGTACTGATTTGCATGACCTAGATGACCTACATGTCTTGGTGTGGAGCTGTGGGTCCCCTGTAATTCTGGGCCCTTTGTTTTCCACAGTGCAGTAGACAGAAACGTGTTTTGTTGATCATGCAAATTCCTGCGGATGTTGGCACAGCATGAAGGCCAGGGAGGAATAGAGAGGGGATCAAGAGGGACAGACATTAATTCATCAACTCTCAGTCTCCATCATCAAGCACTAAACGCTTACAGATTATAACATCTGATGCACGTCATAAATAGATTGAAGGACAAAATTATTCACACTGTGTGGCTCCACTGCATAACACATCATGCAGGAAATTATTACCAGTCTATAGTTCCATTCCTAAAAATGAACTGAATTAAAAATCAGTTTGAGGGGTTATAAATAAAACATTCCAAAAACAGAATCTCCTCAATTAGACTTTGATCACGATGCCAAAAACACCATGTGGAGGAAAGGGTCACTGTGCAATTGAGGATATTCACGAGATGCAGCGAACAGGAAAACTGCTCGTCGTGATTGTTGTATGTGTTCGGTCACTTGGCACCCAGGGCTATTTTTAGGGTGCTTGTGTGTCCAGGTCCTGAGCAGGATGACCCAAGCTGAATCAGCACAGCCAGCGGCCCGACCCCTGTGAGCGCTTCCTCCTCCTCTTACAGATGTAGTAGATAGGCAAAGCAAACAAGCCTGCAGAGAGATCAGTCACAACACAGGACAGCTCGGTCACACGAAATGACGTTTGAACACAATAACTCTCTATCCATAATGTGCTTTACAGAACAATTACCAAATTCAAATATATATATATATATATATATATATAGAATTGTCGAACAATCTCTTCTGCCGTTTACAACAGAACCATCAACGCGTATGAAGAGTGTGTTGCAGCAGTAATAAGACTTTTGTTTTTATTAAAGACAAAGGTAGTTTGTTCAGAAAACCAGTCTAAAAATCCACACACAAAAGTTTTATATTAGTTTACACTTTTAAAATTATTTTGTCTTTTTTCATTCAGTCGTCAAGGTATTTTCATTATTATAAAGATTTTATTTTTTACTTTCAGGACTATGAAGGGTTTTTCCTCAAATTCCTAATTCCTAAATGTGTCTAACTAATTTTGTTTTTCAAATACTTTTTTAAATGTAATTTCATTAGACTTTTTAATGTTCTTATTAGAGATTATAATACATAAATTAATGACAATAAAACAAATATTGCCAAGATGCATATCAATAATTACTTTTTATAATTTAAAAATATAAATTTCTTGGACTAGACAGTTGAATGCTCAATATGCATATTGCCTTTCCACATTTTTGAATTTGTAAATAAAACCATTGTATTTCATGTCACAACCACATTTATATTTTCACTATAGAACTGAAAAAAGGGCATTATTGTCATGAAAATGTTACAATTATTTTACAAAATTGCTATAAAAAGCAAATTACATCAACTGTTTTCTTTTGAATAAAATACAACTCAGACATGTTCCTGACAGGCTTTGTGAGATTCAGGAAGTGTAACACAATCCTTACCTATGACCAAAGCAAGAGCTCCAACAACTACCACGAGGACAATGACCACTGGAGCCACCAGCACTTTACTCACTGTGAAACGAGCAACAGAAAAGCATTCAGGCTCACAAAGACAGACACATTTAGAATTCTTATCTACTGCTGGACTAAAAAGAAATGGATGGAGTGCATTTGTCTTTCTCAGCAAGTCAGTTGGTTAAAGTGAACCCTATGACCTGTAGACCAAACACTTGTGTCTGTGATGTATGAATGGTTGGGTATTATACTACAGTTCGTTACACTAGTCTGAGGACACCACACAAACACCGGCTCACGTAAAGTATACAGATATGCAAACTAAAAGCAGATCATAGAGTCTGTCATATCTCTGTGCTATTACTAACTGGCATTATCAGGGAGTTAAGTAAACTAGCATGGTCTGAAACAGTGTAAACTTCTCTTTTAGGTGCTCTAGTTGTGTCAGAACCATTTATTTTTGTGATATAACCTAGAAGTGAACTTGTATTTCATCTGCGTAAAAATAAGTGCAAGGGTTGTACAGCTGTATACAAACAAAAATATATACATATTTAACTTTACAGTTATATACAAAATTGTACATATATATAATTATAGATATATATACTATAATATATATATAGAGATATACATATACACACAACAGTGTGTTTATTTACTAATGTTTATTGGTGAGCTTGCAATCTAAATTAATTAATCAAGATAATAAAGAGATGATACATAAATAATGCAACTTTTTTGGCCATGTTTGACTCAGAATGATCATAAAACGTTTTTCTTTTAAGGCAAAATAAACTGGTCAGTTAGTAAAGTTTTGTGAGACTTAAATCTGTCTTAACTGCTAGCTAGTTGTATCTAAAAATGTACAGTTAAAGACTGTTACTTGTATATTGGAAACAAGCTGGTATGCAGAGCACCTAAAAGCACATTATGATAACAAATGGACAAGAAATCTCAAGATAACCCAATGTTATGTTTCCAAAGTAACCCCTAGTACTCCAAAAGAACTTAAATAAATCAAGTTGTGCTCTCTGCTGCAAACTCACTACAAACAGAGCCTCGGACCAGCCGGCGCAGATGGGGTTTCTCAGGCAGGTAGCGGTACTTGCATCCAAACACGCTCAGATTGGAGGTGTGATCCCCAAAGAAGCGCAGATGCCTGTACTTCTCCCCACAACGATAACAGAAGTTAGTGTTGCACTGCATGCAGGTCATGTGATCACAGCCCTCTGTTCTCTGAATGTGGATCTGTTGGTATGGAGAAGAAATCATCTGGCAAAGAGTAATCAATTCACAATGATGCACCATCCAGCCATTTATTTTTTCACTTTCTAATCAGACGTGTGAGCTAGTGGGGCAAAATTTCTTGAATCTGGGCCAGCGACTGACATGTTCAATTCACGAGTTCACACTTACATATAATGAACAGAGTAAAGGTTATGCATATTTGGCGTGCTGTCCGGGGAGAGGGCTCCGAGCTCGGCAAGACTCCCCAGCCCGGGGCACCCCCCCATGTCCGGGGAGAGGGGTCCGAGCTCGGCATTTAGCCCGGACCCAGAGCGCTCCCCCCAAGTGTTCCCCCCTTGGCCCTTGGGGTAGGAACGTCTGAAGTGAGGATTCTGGGTGGTTATGATACTGAAGACTAGAGCTAATGAATGTAAGGCTGCTTTTTGATGTATTTATGAGGTCTCTCTTGTTCTGATTGGCTAGATGGTTTAATTACTGATGATGAACTGGCCGTGTTAATTGTCTGTGCGTGCTCCTCCCGAAATTTGTTAATAAACTCACTTTCATTTCACGAGTTCCCACTTTATCATATACTGACCAAGAGTAAAGGTTATGCAGATTGGCGGCTTCCGGGAGAGGTGTCCGAGCTCGGTCTAAGCCGGACCCCGATCGCTCCCCAAAGATGCATTATACGGACAGCAGCCAGAGAGGACGTTGATAACCCCAAAATTGCAAAGCTTAAAAATGGTTATGGGCTGGACGTCGCTGAGTAGCGTCACTGCTGTGCTTTAGAAGACAGAAAGAGAGGCTTCTGCTGAAGCGCACTGCTCTGCGGCATCTGAAAAGAAACTCCTGTGGAGTGTGAACGCTACAGTATCTGAAAAGAGAACGTGGCTTCTGCGGAAGCGGCCGTTACTGCGGCATCTGAAAAGAAAACTCCTATGGGAGTGGGAACTGCAACAGCATCTGAAAAGAGAAAATGTCTTCTGCGGAAGCGGGGACTGCTGCGGCAGTGTAATACAGATCATGGCTCCATCGGGACGGGAACTGCTGCGGCAGGGGAACTATGGAAAAGTCCTGTGGAGCGGGAATGCTGCGGCAGTGGGAAATATGGAAACGCTCCTGTGGAGCAGGTCACTGCTGCGGCATGGGAATATGGAAAACTCTTCCTGCAGGAGCGTGAACTGATGGCGCATGGGGGGAAGTCATGGAAAAGCTCCTACGGGAGCGTGAACTGCTGTGGGAGTATGCAAAAGCTCTGCGGCGGAGGTGGAACCTGGAAGAGCTCCTGCGGGAGCGGCCGCTACTGTGGCATCTGAAAAGAAAACTCCTGCGGGAGTGGGAACTGCTACGACATCTGGAAAAGAAAATGGCTTCTGCGGAAGCAAGCGCTGCTGCGGCAGTGTTAAAAAACAGATAATTGCTCCAGCAGGGAGCGGGACTGCTGTGGCAGTGGGGAAATAGGAAAAACAGCTCCTGCGGGAGCGTGAACTGCTACGGCAGTGGGAAATATGAGAAAAGCTCAAATTATGCGGAGCGGGCCACAATGCTCGGCAGTGGGAAAATTAAAATCTCCTGGACCGTGACGTAAAACACTTGCTTTGGCAGTGGGGAAATATGGAAAAAACTCCTACGGGATCGGGAACTGCTGTGGCGTGGGGAATATGAAAAAGCTCCTGCTGAGCGGGCACTGCGGGCAGGTGGGAAATTTAGGGGTAAAGCTCCTGTGGGAGTGGGTGCTGCTGGGATGGCTAGAGTGGGGATGGGTGGTTATAGATGATAGGTGATGTAAAAGGGGGTCCTATTGATGGGTCTTAAGTTTGAGTGCCGGGGCTTATCCTGACGTAAAGGGGTTTGCCGTGAGGGTTTGGTGGGCTTCCTTGATGTGGGAGCAGTCTGATCGAATGTAGCTCTTGAAAGCTTCTGACGACCAACGACCGAGTGCTTGTATCTGCTGCTGGGGGAGGCCTTTTTGGGCCACTGTGGTTGCTGCGCCAATTCGGAATGAATGGCTGGGAAAATTATCAGCTGGGGTACCGGATAGGAGTAGAATGGATTTAAGGTGCTTTTGAAACGAGAAACGAGTGACGGGGCGGTTGGAGTCGTCTGTAAAAAGGGGGTCGGATGGGAGTTTGGACTGTGATTTCCTGAGCTGGACAAAGGCTAGGAGGGCTTGGTATGGTAGTATGGGTGATTGGAGGTTGAAAATGAAATGGCCTTTCTTGGTCTGGTCTGTTTTACTTTGCTTAATGAAGTAAGAGATGGTTTCGTCATCCAGCACTGCTAGATCGGAGATAGTGGGGTGGATGTTGAAGCTAGATGTGATAGCGAGCTCAGAGCATCTGAGAAAACCGAAGAAAGCCAGGATGAACATGGCGCCAAGCGTGCGGGCGGAGTGAATGGAATGATACCTCTGCGGAGGGTGGAAATACATTTGGTCAATATTTGTAAGGTTATGGGTTGCCTGGTGTCTGGGCAGGTGGGATGGACTCTTTGGATACCTTTGATGAGTAGGGAGGTCTGAGAATTCACTACTTCACCTGAAATTTTATTAATTTGCAACGCGGCCTGCACCGCTAGTGGAGGCAGCCTCAAAGTCGTCTGCTACGAGAGCTGGATGCCCGGCTGCGTACGGCGCTGCGGCCGGAAGAGCCGCGGTTAAAGGCTGAGCCGCAGCAGGAGGTGAGTGAGGCTTTGCTGTGGCGAGCTCGGGGCTTTGCACGGTCTATTGGCTAGAGAATCTGCGCCATTAGCGGAGGCGTGCTCATGCTTGGGACGGCTCCGGGAGCGATAGCTGACGAAAGAGGGGGAAAGAGAGGGGGAATGGTGGTCGTTGGGGCCTGCGCCATTAGCGGAGGCATGCTCACGCCTGGGACGGCTCTGGGAGCGGAAGAAAAGGAGGGGAAGAGAGGTGGAATGGTGGGCGTCGGGGCCTGCGCCATTAGTGGAGTCATGCTCACGCTTGGGATGGCTCCGGGAGCGATAGCTTAAGAAAGAGGGGGAAAGAGAGGGGGAATGGCGGGCGTCGGGGCCTGCGCCATTAGCGGAGGCAGCCGCATGCTAGGGTTGGACAGTGGGGCTGCAGGCAATGGGAAGGGAAGGGGGGCGGGTTGGGTAAGTGGAAGGGTTAGTGACATTTAGCAGGACAAGCTGAAATGCCTGGGTAGCCTATGGTGTTGCTGACTTAGCAATTTGTTGCTAGATTTGGAACATAATACTTTCGTTGAAAACTCATCTTTTCCTCTTGTTTTGTGGCCTCAGTCCCCGCTCAACAAGAAGTCCTAAAGAAAACAGAGCTTTAAAAACGCTTCCAGAGCGGAATACATTTGAAAATGCTGTTTCACGTTGCAGAAAAGTTGGAGTGGGGTAAGGAAAGCTGAGGATGGGGCTGCGCCACTACGGAGGCGTGCTCACAAGCTAGCATCTGCTACGGGAGCGTAGGCCACTGAACCGAAAAATGTTAGTAGTAGCAGAGGTAGCGAAGATATGTGGGCCTTTGTTACAATGGAGGTAGCCTCACTTTGCTTCCCTGCCGTAGCTTAGGCCATGGGAAGGGGGTGGGGTTGTGACGACCTGAAGAACCTGTTTAGCCTGCACTGCTAGTGGAGGTAGCCTCACGCTAGCGTCTGCTACGGGAGCTTGGGGCCACTGAAAGGAAAAAAGGGGGTTAGAAGTAACAGGACGAAAATACTGAGATGTGAGGGCCTGTGTTGCAAGCGGAAGCAGCTTCACGCTTGCTTTGGCTGCTGTAGCTGTAGGCCGCGAGTAAGTGGAAGGGTTAGTGAC
The DNA here is from genome assembly GCA_018155175.1 of Sinocyclocheilus anophthalmus. NCBI lineage: Eukaryota > Metazoa > Chordata > Actinopteri > Cypriniformes > Cyprinidae > Sinocyclocheilus > Sinocyclocheilus anophthalmus. The sequence goes on from JADLZN010010716.1 coordinate 393,247, forward strand.
ATTAAGTGGGACAAGCTGAAATGCCTGGGTATCCTGCAGTGTTGCCTACTTAGCAATTTATTGCTAGATTTGGCAACATTAATACGTTTCCGTTGAAAACGCATCTTTTCCTCTTGCTTTGGCCTTCCATCCACGCTAAAACAAGGACTCCAGGAAAACAGAGCTTTAAAAACGCTTTCCAGAGCGGATAAATTTGAAAATGCTGTTTTCACGTTGCAGAAATGGAAGCTTTTGAAAACAATGAAGCATGTTTAGTTGTGTAACGCATTGTACCAATACACATGTTTATACCAGCAAAGTTAATTTTGCAGTTATGTGCTATTCACTTTCACACTGTTGCTAAAGATATTTACTTTGCACGCTCTTCATATTACAGTCCTAAAAAGATGACAGAAAATTTACTCACGATTGCTGTCCTGTGGCAAAACACGAGGGCAGTTGCGTTTTAGATCAATTCCGAGTGAACGCGTCAGTGGATGGTGAAATATTTCCATAAAGGAATTGATCCTGTCAGAAGAACTGCGTGAAACTTATGTCTGTTCCGTCTGTATCATCTCGGTGAGGTTTTATATATGCACAGTAAGGCTAATGTAACGCTTTCACTTTGGGGGAAAAAACTTTTTTATTTATTTTTTAAATTGCTTTAAAAAATGGCATCAACATCCGTTTATGTCATAACGTCGTTTAACAAACTTTAGCCAAGAAAACCTGCTTTTAGCTACTTCACCTGAAATTTTATTAATTTGCAACGTGGCCTGCGCCGCTAGCGGAGGCAGCCTCAAAGTCGTCTGCTACGAGAGCTGGAGGCCCAGCTGCGTACGGCGCTGCGGCCGGAAGAGCCGCGGTGAAAGGCTGAGCCGCAGCAGGAGGTGAGTGAGGCTTTGCTGCGGTGAGATCTGGGGCGTGGCCCAGGCTGGTTGAAGGCCTGCTGCTGCTGCGACCCAGCGCTCGAGGACAGGAGAGCTTATGCGGGACGATGGTGGTGTCGAGCGAGACGAGCTCGGGGCTTTGCATGGTCTATTGGCCAGATCGTGTGGCTGGTCGAGAAGAGTAGCAGCCGCGATAAAGCCTGGTGCTCGGCGGCCGTGTCTGGCGGGGAAGGAGTGATCGTGGGGCCGGCAAATTGCGGCGGATCTGAAAAAATCCCCAGTATAGGTCTCTTCGTGGGATGGGAAATTTGGTCTGTGATAAGATGGCAAAGGGAGAAAACCGAATGCTGAAAGACTAGAGATAACAAAGGTAAGACTGCTTTGATTATTTATAGCGGTTCTCTCTTGTGCTGGTTGGATAGATGGTGTAATTACTGATGATGAACTGGCCGTGTTAATTATCTGCGCGTGTTCCTCCTGAAATTTGTTAATAAAACATCACTTAGTGAAAGCCTAGAGCTCACAAAATGATCATTTACAATGATTACACTGCAATTATTCCATCAAATAATGCACTTCTCAGTATTATGGGTTGAGAAACTTGTTCACAAAGGGAAGGTTCTCAACTGAAAGATGTTTGGTAAGCCCTTAGGTATTTGGCTCAGGTATGTGCACTATGCCAAACACTCATGTTCTAATGTATCCTCCAAAGCACCATGAATGCACATGTCTGGATGGAAAAAGCAACGCCTTGTAGAACTTGTTGATCTCTTGCAGTTGTGTCAGTGGAAAGAAGAACTTTAATTCAGGATCACTTTGCCCAGACCCCAGTCTTATGATGTCTTATGACTAGAATGCCATGTTTCCCAAAACCATAATACAGTTTAGACAGGAGGAAAGGAAAATTAAAAAAAAAAAAAAAAAACACCACCATAAACCCACCGTTTCACTTCCTCAGATGAGACCTTCGGTTTTTTACATAACTGGCTCTGTATTAACTCCTATTAATTTATAGGGGGCATATTTTACACTGCATTTTATTTTCCCCCTGAAGGCTAGTAAAGATGTGTGCACTTAAAACTGTGACAGAAGAGTTTTCCACCTGACTAAAATTTTATTAAAATTAAGAAGGCTTTTTTTTGCTACCATACCTTTAACTTCAGTCAGACTTCAAAATAAGGTTCTATTGACATTAGGTAAAGCAATAGCTAACATAAAAAGTTGTATTCAAGCTGTATAAATAAACATTAGTTAATGTATTAAATGAACACGAATTGATTCAAGATATTATATTATATATAACTTATGTTAACAAATTTATCTTTACTGTAAAAATCACCAAGACTATATGCAAATGACCTGCATTACCAATCAAACATCTGGGGTCAGTAAGAATTATTTATTTTTAAGGAAATTATTACTTTAATTCAGCAAGGAGCCTTAAACAAAATATAAAATAAATGACTCAAGGACCTTAATAACGTTCAAAAGATTTTCACTTTCAGAGAAAGATTGCTGCATTGGTGAAGAGAAGGAAATGGCTGAAAAAGTTAATTATTTTCTTTGTGCACAAAAAGTAATCTCGTAGCTTCATAAAATTACGGTTGATTCACTGATGTCACATGGATTATTTTACGGATGTCCCACTCCTTACTACGTTTCTGGACTTTGAATGTGGTAGCTCTGTTGCTATTTATGCAGGATCATAAAAATCTCAGATTTCATCAACAATATCTTAATTTGTGTTCCGAAGATGAACAAAAATGTTATGGATTTAGAACAACATGAGGGTGAGTAAACAATGACAGAATAATTTTGGGTGAACTAACACCTTTAATAACTACTACTCATGGTTTATGATGTCAATGCCATAACAAAATGTGTATTTGAACATTGTATTACAGTACATAAATAAATAACTTTTTCCATGTCAAAAAATGAATTAAAATCTAGTTTTCAGTATACGTACAGTGCATTTTTGTAGAGCACGTTCATTACCTTGCAGCGTGGACACTTCTGAGCGTTCCTCTGGCCGTGTTCGATGACACTGGCCCAGTGACGCAACAGCTTGTCTCCTTTCTTGTAGTCTCGACACTTCAGGCCTTCGTGCCAGGGCGCGTGGCATTTAAAACACCAGACAATCTGGCACTTTGTGCACTGAATCTGTAAGGAATATTTAAAGAGACAGACATGCAGTTTGCTTACTCAAGAAAGCCTTTTGGCAAACAAAGTCATTCTGATTCAGAGTTTAGACACATAATTCTACATTGTAACTACAGAATGGGCAACAAGCGAAAAACCAGACCTTATACTTATGTTCACTCTTGGTGGACGTCTGTTGGCTATGACCCTTCAGGGAGGTAAACAGGCTGCACTGGGGACACGGTTTTGTGCTGGAGTCCAGTCTGCTCAGCTCTAAGAGGTACTTGTATTTTGCCAGCTCTTCACTGGACAGGTGCAAAATCACCAAACTTTCCTCCAAGAAACCACTGCACTCTGTAATGGGACACACCAAGTGTGCCCGACCCACGTGAACCTTAAAAAAAAAAAAATGCAATCAGGCAAATACGTTAAAGACCGCAAGCATTAATGCAGTGGTAAACCTTTGCATGACTCTAAGTGCAGTTAAATATGTAATCCACCCTGTTTGAAAACTGTGACGTGTGGAGTGCGATTTAGTGTTCTTGGAAATCATGGGTTTTAATCAGTGATTACAAGCGAGGACAGAAGCAAGCAGGAAGTGCAAACGATCTGTGTACTCAAGCAACTCAAATAGACACTGTAAAATCAGCATTGTACCTGAGGTACTTCCAAGTCAACAAGCGACTATCAAACAATCACTGAAGTACGGTAACACGTGATTGAAGAGGGCTCAGCGAGTAGGAACGAACAGTAGGGGCTAGTTTGCACAGGTTTAATGCGGTATGATTTGTTGATAAATGAATCCGTGTTGAATGACCTTTCCCAGTCTCCTAGAGGGAGTTAAGGGATCTCATGGATCAGTGAGATCCATTTCATTCTCATTGTTCACATAACACGAGCTTTGGTGTAGCCCTACAGCTGCGGGACTATGACTATCGGCACCTCCCCTGTGAGAGGATCGCTGTGCGTCCTGCCTCTGGTTCCCCACCCATCTTCCTACGCTCCCCCCCTCTGGGACGACAGGATTACTGAGCATTTCCATTGCGAGAACTAATCTACTCTCCGCCCTCCTATTTTTATGCTGGGATAGCAAGCAACAGCATTTAAGGGACATTATCTGAGGTGAAAAAAAAGGGACTGGTCAAGAGACTTCTGTAAAATCAGGCAAGTCTTGGGTAGTTACGATTCAGCTGGAATAAAAATCTGCCATGACATCTGAAAGCAATGCATTCTGGACCAAAATAGACCAGACTGGATTCTGTCTGTCATTGCATGATGTGAGCACCAGGAAAGGGTGATAAAAATTAGCAGCCACAGTTATTACCACTATCACAGCGTCCATCCCTAAAATATGGAAATGGCTTGACAACAATAACCCCATTCTGAGTCAGGGTTGATAAGAGTGTCACAGAACAATAGTTACTTTTGAGGTCCCACCAACAATACGGGCCTCCTGATTAAGCCATTTAGTCATATTCTTTTGTTATTTAAATATTTTTTTAGGGGTGGTTTTTTTTTTTCATCGCTTACCTACACAGTTGGCTACATCAGTGATCCTCAAATCTGGCTCGCGAGATCCACTTTCCTGTTTAGCTCCAACCCTGATTAAACTCACCAACCTGTGATTTTCTAATGATCCTGAAGACATTGATTAGCAAGCTCAGGTGTGTTTGATCGTCCCAATTGGCATACTTGTGCAATATTCGTGTTCATTTTGTAGTCACACTAAAAATAAGCGGATGATGCACTTATCCCAAAAAAAACAAACCCATGTGGAATATTGGACACCTCATGCACTCAACTGCTCCAGCTTTCTTTACATAGCCTATGGAGAGGGCCTATTAGACTCCTATGGTGGATAACAAAGTAAACTTATCAATCTCATGCACTAGATGGTTGAGCACAGCTTTATTTACCTAACTTCAGCCTGAACAGGCTTGTACTAGTTTGGGGATGCTGCTGGAGCCATTTTTAAATGATGCACCAGACTAATGCGAAGGATGGCTTTGGTAAACAGCACTAACAATGCTCATGTTGAGAGAAGGGCTCTCGTGGCTGATTGTGTGGCATCTTGTGCTCGCAGCAGGTGAGATTCTGAGAGCCCGGTGTGCTTGGAGTTTACTTTGCGATCCTAATGAGATCTGGCACTCCCATGAGAGCCCTTACCTGAGTACGTGGCACCAACTGGTGACAGCAGCGCTAGCACTCCCCCAGGGCCACCCACCAGTTCTTTTTACACCTGTCAGCCTGCTGCTAATGGGCCGACCGTACAGCTAGCACAATAATGGCACTCGGCACCCACCGCAGGCGTGAACAATCCTCTCAGTATGGATGGAGAGTCTGATTTTCAGCCCGCCATATCACACGCTGGCATCCTGTATTCACTCTGACATGTTTTCTTATTGACCAGCACCACCTCTTGAGGTGGGCTATCTTCTTGGGGAGATATCTTTTTGATGGATGTGAAAGAGTGCAGAACTCACTCTTTGAGGCCGGCCACATGCCTGCTAAGAATAAATCTGATTTCTTACAGTAAACACTCAGTCAACATAAGACAGCAACCAAATTGTTGTGGGAAAAGTGCAGAACAGACATGAACATTTACTAGTGGTACTCATCCTTTCCCATCTAGTTTCTAATATTAAGCACTACCAGGTACGGATTAATTATCATCCAAGAGCAGTGCTCCTATCCTTAAAATGACTTTTAAGTGAAACTATTTGCATAAGCACCGCACCGCTATGAGACCCGTGAGACGCTGAACATGCGAGTGCTGGGTCCACTAGGGCTGTGCGATTTGGGGGAAATATCAAATTGCGATTTTTTTGACAGATATTGCGATTGCGATTTGATTTGCGATTTTAAATTTGCAAAGTCAAGCTTCAGCTCAATATTGTCAATAATGTGCAGCACAGTATGGGTATCATTACCCTGCTGAAAAAAACAATAGAAACTATCACAGAAATTCTTATAGTTTCTATTAAACCATTACAAAATGTTATCCTTTTTGTTTTGGGCATTATTCCAAAAGGAATTACTGTTGTTCTATTGGTTCCCATATGCCAGATTACATCCCACCAATATAATCCATCAAATAGACACCATTATAGTTTACATTAAACCAATACAATTCCCATTATAACCCTGAAATCCTTACATTTGTTATTGTGTTTTGGGAGGGGTTCTATTGTTTTTTTTTTTTTTCAGCAGGCAAGATTATAATGGTATAACTACTTTTACAGAATTAACTTAATTACTGAATTTCACAGAAAATATTTGTTTATTTTTTATAAATAAAGAGCTGTATTTCTTAAGTCAATTATTAAAGTAATAAATATGTTATAGGCTGATTTATTCATTTTAAGTACCGGTATTTGGGATTTTAAGAGCAAGTGGGAAATGTGCTGAATGTTTCATTTCATCTGAGTGAAATTAGCAAGCGGTTAGACTGAATTTACATTAGTTTTAAACGCTGAGCCAGGTGCGAGTCGACACAGGTTGAGCGCGTGCGTTAAGCCTCGTCCATACTGCCAGATGTGCTCGTGAGGACTTGCGGTGCGGAGCCGGGTGCGAGTATAAACGAGCATTACGAGACAGGCTGCGTGAGTGCGGCAAGCATGAACGGCTCGTCCGTGACGCGGGATTCGCGCCGCGTGGGGCAGAGAGGAGCGAGTATGAGAAGCATTCACAGACACAGGCTGTGTGTGTGCTCTTCTGAATTGGGAATAGCCAACATGCATTATAAACTTATTTCAAATTAACGTGTTGGGGAGATAAAATGTGTAAGATAACGTTCACGTACTAACAAAAACATCTTAAGAATGTGTCTTTTATTCTCCAGTACTGAAAACAGAACCGATATGGGAGCTCTTGATATGCGCTGTGACGCAGCTCTTGCAAATTACACTTTTTTGTTCGTTGCATACGTTTTTTTTTTGTTTTAATTTGCCTATCGATCTGACCCAGTAGACGCCATAATCCCACTCTGTCTCTTTCCCGTCCCGCTTTCTGTTTTTTTTTTTTTTTAATGGTGGGTGTTTACGCAGTTGGCTAGAGCAGTGCTGATTGGGGAGAACGGAGGTGCGTTCACTCTATTGGTTAGTAAGATTGCAATTCAAGGCTGGCAGTCATGCATATGCTCCGGAACAGAGTAATATCGCGTCCATATCGCAGGCTTTGCGATTAGGAAATCGCAACGTCTCAAATCGCGATTTCGATTCGATTTCGATTAATCGCACAGGCCTACTGGTCACACACCTCAGGGTGAAAATTGCATGTCAATATAGAAAGTAACCGAACATTTTTTATTTTCTCAGCAGATTTCCTGCATCACCTCATCTCATACATCTCAATTACCGTAGGTTGTAGGTAAAATTCAGTCGAGCAGAAACTGTATTCATACATTTAAATGGATCAGTTATTCTGCAAGTCTACTAAAGGTCAGTGAAACCAACTATACAAATCTTCTACCAAACCTTCACACAATCTGATTCCTTATATCAAATCTACTGAGGCATATATTGTACATCAAAGCAAAAACTCAAAAGCAGAAAGACATAAAAAAAAGCATTACTCCAGTAGCGTGCCTTTTAAATGCTGCTTTTACAATGCCAAAGCAGACATGCCTGTATGTTTCTATTAACGGAGTAAAACTTTTATCAAATCCTTTAGTAAAATACAAAATTATGTGTTCTAAAACTTGGGAACAGGTTTATGAAACTGACAGGTTGATAGACAGGTTTATGAAAGCCAACTGTGACTGCTTCAGCCATTTTCTGTCATTTAAAGTTTTTGACTATCCTGTGCATCAAGGTTGGGCAACATTCAGAATTTAGGAATTGTGTCCCTTTCAATTAATGATTTGGAATTCATAGACATTCAAGTCTAACAAAAGGGACTTTCTTACTCCAACAGAAAAAACTAATGTTGCAACCTCCAAAAAATAAAACAAATATTTAATTTTGACTCATTCGTACTCATTTAAATTAATCAAAATTGTTACCATGCAGCACCACAATGCTGTTTAGATAACTTTATACTTTTTGAATTTAAGTATTTATTATATTAAATAAATGCACAACACATATGCACGTCATATGTTTATATAGAAATTGCTATCATTGGCATTTTAATCTAACATCAAATGTTTCTGGAAATTTGGGATGTATAAACCTACATGTCTGAATGACTAGTCTGTCTTAAGGAAAACCTGAATAATTAGGATGATTAGGGTCCAACAGACACTGTCTAGGGAGTCTTTTTGGACTCTAGGGAGATTTGTTTAGGGAGGCATTCACACAGACTGCATGCTTAGGTTCAAAAACAGCTGGACAGAGCATAACAAACTAGAACGGAATGCAGGGATCTTAGATCACAAGTTTATAAAAAAATTGACAGAACTATTTTTAACTTGATACGTTCATGATGCTGAAAACAAGCTTTGCTTTTTTACTTAAAGCAACAATCAAAAATAGCAGACTGAAGAAGTCACAGTTTATGCATAATAATGGAAACATTACTTAGAGCAGCCGTTTTGAGGTCTGACAGTAATTTATTGTTGAAGGCTATGTTATTATTACAAAAGCAGTGTTTTGATGGCTGTGGCAGTGCTGCTTTAAAGGGTATAAATTTAAAAAGACACAAAAACTCTCAGAAATAGTTTACAGAGCCAAACGCTGTCAGCACACCAGACAGCTCTGAGAAGTTCTCTTTATTCATATCTTTTGCAACAATGCTGCTAAAAATATTTACTACAAAAATCTAAATAAATTTGTAGATCTTAAACTCCTAAATTACTTATTTGATGAAATACCGCATACGTTGTTGGTGGCTATGATTACATGTTTAGAGGCCAATTTATACTTGCCCATAAACATGTTATACCAACAACATGAATGTGTTTTTATTAATAAATTCTAAATTAAAGATTACAGTTTCTTGATTTCATTCTGATTTCAATTTGGAATGGCACACAACACATTCATTTCAAAAGCATTAAGAAATAATCATATTATGAGACTGATGTCAACTGATATCATTACGACTATCCAAGTCTCTTTAAACATAATACGTAAACCACTAATGAACCCAGTGCAAGCCAGCATTCTGAAATATTACTCCTAAGAATGAACCAAACGCCCTTGCCATAGGCACCTGACATTTAGACCAGCCACCCCATTTGCCAAACCCAACACAAAGGCCTGAAATGAGAAACAGTGGCTCAGTTAAGTTAAATATTAGCTATTTAAATGAGTCTTTTGTAGTGCAAACCTCTTGCCATTTCTCTTCAGTAAAAGTGCACATTAACCGATCGCCCTTTCCTTTCATCTGCTTACAAACCATATTCACAGCATGCATTTGATCTCATATATTCTTATTATCTAAATTGCTTTTGAAATCATGCACCGCACAGGCCTAAAACTGACTGCAATGAAAGCAGAATTGTTGAATGTCACATTTAAAAGTAGAAAAGTGCACAAATGAGCATTCGAATCATACAACAAAAGGGAAAACTTAACTCATAAACTCAAACGTTAAAGGAATAGTTCACCCGAAAATGAAAGATATTTTGATGAAAGTTGGAACAGTCCATAAAACTAAAGTCAATGGGGTTTAAAACAAGACAATGAGAGTGAGTAAATGATGACAGCAATTTCTTTTTGGGTGGACTATCCCTTTAAATGAAATAATTTCCAAAGTAAAAACCCAAATCTATTGCACTTCACTTTAGGGCTGCACAATTAATCGAATTTCTAATCGCGATTACAATTATGGATGCCACAATTACATAATCGTTCAAAGCGGCAATTAATCGTTCAAAGTCCACTTATGTTATCCTGCGTGCTTAAGATGCATTTTTTTCTTTCTACATGTTATCTTAAGGGTTTTTCCCATTATTTAAATTTTAGTATAACATTATAATACCATTCATATTTTTTTTATAATTTAAAGAAGAAACCAATCTGATGTATAGTTGACATTTGAGGCTTAATACTATAGAAAAGCACAACGTTTTTCAGTTAGAGTTTTTTCAGCTTGTTAATTTTCATATAAAAATACGGCATGCAGTTGCATCAAACAATGGTATAAACATCATTCAATGTAAATTGTGATAATCTTAATAATAAATCGCAATTCCAATTTCAAGGGAATAATCGACAATTATGATTTGTCATAATCGTGCAGCCCTACTTAAAATTTTGTTTTTTTTTTTTTTTTGTTGTTTTTTTTTTGTTGTTTTTTTTTTTTTTTTTTGTTTTTTTTTTATGTTTTGTTTTTTTTGTTTTTGGTTTTTTTTTTTTTTTTTTTTTTTTTGTAAGCCTAATGCTCACATAAAGGATGTTTTCATGTTTTACATACGAGTAGTAGGCAGAACCAGAAACTAAGTACTTATGCATTACGCCACCTTGTTATGATGCTGTACACAGCTGTAAAGCTGTCATTGGATACGATTCAAACAGACAGGTTTTACAGGTAATCAGCTTTTTACAGTACATCCATGAACAGCAAAACACACGCTGCAACAATGGGAGGAGTGGCGATATATCTGCAAGCGGCTATATAAACAAAATTATTTTTGGCAGCATCATCACCATAATTGTGCACTCCAGAACACAGTCGAGAAAAAAGGTCTAGGCTTGCAGCTAAGCAGGCCAAGTGAGCTCACCAAACACTGGTGACTGCTTGGCCATGAATAAGACAAATCCAGACCAATACCTTTGGCCACAAAAGACAGCTATCATTACCACATCAACCTCTGCCTGACCCCCAAGATCATTCATGGGGGCAATAAATCTGAGCAGCAACAGTCAAACTTGATTACGACCACAAGATCCCTCCAGAAGGGCAAATTGTTTCTATGTTGCCTGCAAACCACGCACAGACCTTCCAGCCAAGTCATGTAATGTAATTAGAGGCTGAGCTCAGTGATTAAGCAATCAATTACCGCACAAGTTCTTCCTCCCCTTGCCAGCGACATGACTCACTGCCACTGGGTAGAAAAAAAAGTACTCTTTCTAAGAACCTGATATTAGAGTTTTTCAACCAAACTAGGGATATGAAAAAAATATATATATATTTTTTTAGTTTAGGGTTACATGAAGGTCTTAAAGAAGTTCACACGAACTGAAAACAAAGTGACTTTACACGAAGTGAAGATTCTGTCATCATTTAGTCACCCTTATGTTGTGTGACTTGTGTCATGTTTTTTATGTCCATACAATGAAAGCCAACATTGAAAATGTAAAAATGATTGCAGTATGTTTTACAAGAACATAGAATTTCAAAATTTCACATTAAATTCAATGTGTTAATTGTCATTTCTTTGAAATAGAAATTTCCAAGTGAAACAGTTTCAAAGTAAATATACTTTCAGTGAATGAGGTCTGACCACAGCATTCTTCTGAATATCTTCTTTTGTGTTGCAAAGAAGCAAGAAAGTCATACAGGTTTGAAATGAAATTAGGTTGGGTAAATGATTGCAGAATTTTCATTTTTTGAGTGATCTATCTGTTTACAATTTGGGGTTCACCTGACATGATAGGATGCATTTCTTAGGCCACTTTTTCAATGTCTGCAATCTTCAGCTACAACTGCCACAAGTCACACTAGAAGACAGTTTAAGGGGTTGTTTACATGAGGCATGTTCTTCTGTTTAAAAACATAGATAGAGTGCAATTGAATGAGTCTTGAGAAGTTTAGAAGTTGAACAATTTTTCAACTTGACAAGCTGTCTCAAAATCCCCCAAATTTCAACAGCCAATCTAAATTTTTAATACTTTTAATAGGATTAACTTAAAAGGTACAACTTGTCCAAGTGGTTTTTATCAAGCAAAATGTCTAGCTAAAGTACCGCATGCAAATTAAAACACCATTAAAATGTCAAAATAAAATGGCTGGATGACTAGTTGACCATGCCTAATCCAAAATTGTTTAAATATACAAATAAGTTAAATTTTTTAAAAGTTTAACCAAAGCCCTGACGAGACTCGATTTTACACATGCTGGTGTGTCATGTATCTTTCTGAGGAACTCAGAAATGGTCAAGCTTTTTTTATATCACACAGACATGACTGTATTGTGTTACACAACAAGGGCCTCTGCTCTGCGGGAAAGGGAGTACTAAAATGACGAAAAACGAACATTTCCAAGTCTATGATGATGACCACATGGGCCAGACCAAGCAACACAGGAAACGCATCACTTCTCCAAAGCGGGACAGGACAGGCTGAGAACGTTTTCACAAACACAATGGAGAACTTCTCCATTAGCAAACAGAAATATGCTATAATTAGAAGACAAACAATTAAGAAAAGCAAATATCAGGCTGACTGACAGGTGCTCTTCCAACAAAACATGCTTGTCGAAACACCTTAGATTACCTTGTAAAGACCATAAACATGTCATCGTGGAGTATCACAGTATTACCATCACTATACCAGGGTTTAAAGACAGAAAAGCACATTAAGATGACAGATGTTTCACAGCTTCAGGAGGATGTGATTCTCATTGCTGGCACGTAGAGGCATATTAGGTTTGCATCAGTCCACTTTAAAGGTGGTTGCAGACACAAACAAAGAAACATCCCTGACTTTATTCAATGCTGAAAAGAAAGGAAAACTGAGATGGTATGGACGTGGATACCTGTGAGATGATGTATCTTTTCAGACATTCTTCACAAACTGCATTTTTGCAACAGTGTAGCGATACGGTTTGTTTGTCATCAAGACAAATACGACAGGTTAACACAACAGATAAACTGTTGCCAGTGATATACGAGCTGTTTAATCCAGACAGCATCAGGTCGGAGACTGTATAGGGCTCTGGATAGTGATCATGGTCCAATTCTGAATTTGGCAAGTCGGTGGGAGGTAAAACCAGCACATCTGATGATGATGATGATGATGATAAAGATGCAGCTTCATGATCAGATGTTGTTTTCTCAACAGGTATCCTATAATTATCATTGGCAATACAGTATACAGTGCAGTAAACATGCTCTTTTGATTGGCTGGGATCTTCACCACTCTTCAAATCAATATTATAATCAATATGATGATTCCCATCAGGATCTCCCAATCCTGAGTTGCTCTCCATGTTTTGTTGGAGACTTTTTGTGCTACATTGCATCCTTTCATCATCCTTTTCATGATCCAAGTCGTTCAGTTTGATGTCAAATCCTACTTTCTCCAGGTCTTTGGGATCTTCTGGATCTCTGATAGTGGAACCAAAATTCCTCCTTAAAATGTCAACGGCTCTTATGTTTTCCCTCTCGTTATTTTCTTTATTATTGCCTCCTGGCTCATGTTTGTGTTTATGAAACTCCAAAACATCCTTCGAGGATAACGATAATGATGATGGCACCTTCGCGTCGCTGAGGCGGGCATCCCGGCCGAAATCAGTGCTCCGCGTCCCGCTGGATACATGGACAGATTCCCCATCGCGTCCAGTATAACCAGGCATATTTTGAGCGGTCCCCGGTGAAGTCACCGAAGTGCGAAAGACCACCACACTCGTCCGCGTTCAAAAACATCACAAAACTAAACACAGGCTTGGCAAGAGCTAAAAATTACACAACAATCCGGTCGTCCGAATCAAGAATACTACGACCGGGCGAACCCAGTACTGTATCATGATATTAAAATTAAGTACTAGTTGCTACGTTGCGTCCCCCCGGAAAAGTGTCCCTCCAATGACACCAGGTTGGCTTATGAATATAAATTAGGCAGGTTGACGTTATGTCGTTGCTTTCCAATGGCAAAGACTTTGTTTATGAATATTAATAGAATTCTTCAGCGTAGTAGGATCAATAAATTCACAGCCGGGCGTTATTCTACTTTCGTTTAGGCTCTGTAGGTGAAAACGAGTACTGTTTATAACCTATTAAATGCGCTGCGTATCTAATTATAATAATTTCAATTATTAGAATAGCCCAGATTATACAAGTAGTAGTACGTTTCTCTTTTTATTTATTTATTTATATTATTATTATAAACATAGCTGAACATGACTGAAACATCAACAAGATTTAAAAAACTTTTGAACATTCTTAGAATGGAATAAAATCGAATAGAACTTTTCTTGATTTTATTACCACACTGAGAATGATTCATTTTATATAGGCTATATCTTACAGTCGGCCATAATTTTGTAATCATTGAGTTTCAAATATGTAACTCTGGTAATCTTACCCTTTCCTGTCAGTTTTAACTTGATTAATTTAATATGTCTAGACACTAGAGGGAGGTAGAGCGTAAGGTAAAAACGAATCTCAATTTGCAAGCTTTAGATCGGTTCTTCTTCAGAGGCTAAGAATGTTAGAAAAATAACGACATACGCAAATGCTGAGTGTATGTTTCTTTGGAAGAGTAAAAGGTAAATGAACCCAGTAATAGGTCACCTGGGCACGCTGTACAATCTGAATCAACATTCTGCCCAACCTTGTTGATCTCCTTTAGGATAAAGAGGCCCCAGGGTCCCTGATGATATTTGCACATTCACAGCATCTTTAAGCCATGTGAGGTCAGAAATGAAAGCTTTACACTTTATCTACAAACAACAAGGAATTTAAAAACAGTTGTCATTGCTAAAGATTTTAATAATACTATACATGTAGCGTATGTAGCATGTTAAGAATTTCACATTTTATATATCGATATGCATTAGTAAACAGTGCAGCTTTTTGCTTCATATTATGCAAGTGCATCTAAACACAAAATGGCTATTCTTTCCTTGAAATAGAAAGTGTACTGCTTCCCAAGATGGCTTTTTAAACTGAACATGTTTGACAAATAGTCACTGTTGTGTGGCCATTTATAAAAGCGTGACAAAACCCGTCATTAATTAATAAATCAAAATCACAGATATTAGTCATGCTTAAACGTCCTTCTGTTAGGGGGCTAATTAAAACAATTCTAAGGAGTGACCATCTGTTATTATCTGATGAACCAAAGAAGGGTCACAATGTCACAGAATGCATTCAAGCACGTGTCACACGTTCAAAGCAACCAAATCCTGTGCAACACAGAGGCTCATTTGAGTTGTAGAAGCAAAGAGTCCCTCCCTTCCTCTGCCTTGAGACATCTATATTCATATTTTCTGGCATTTTAAGTGCCTAAGTGGATACAAAAGGTTGGATACAAAGATTAAGGAAGATTTTGCCTGTGAAAAACTCATTAGCCTGATGCCAAAGAGGTTCTGGTGGTTTGCCAGGATGTTGCAGGTAGGTTTTTTTTTTTTTTTTTGCCATGATGCTTTATAGTTGCTAGGGTGTTCTTGATTGTTTAGGACCCTCTTTCAAAATGTGTTTTTCTTTTTTGCTCAGTTTATCATCTGGCAGGCTAAAATCTACAGTGGCACAGTAGGCTGCACAACACAACGAAATCTCCCCAACACAAGGCATAAAACTGATTTAATTGTGTTGCGACTTGTTTCCATTGTGTTGTGGTGATTTTGTTGTGTTGCGACTTGTTTCCGTCATGTTGCAACTGGTTTCTGTTGTGTTGCGGCTTGTGTCGGTGGTTTAATTTGTTGTGTTTGCGATTGTTTCCTTTGTGTTGCGGCTTGTTTCCATCATGTTGCAACTTGTTTCTGTTGTGTTGCGGCTTGTGTCCGTTGTGTTGTGCTAATTTTGTTGTGTTGTGGCTTGTTTCCTTTGTGTTGCGACTTGTTTACATTGTGTTGTGCTAATTTCGTTGTGTTGCGACTAGTTTCCTTTGGGTTGCGGCTTGTTTCTATTGTGTTGTGCTAATTTCGTTGTGTTGTGCACTACTGGGCCACCGTAAAAAAAATCAGCATAAGCTCAAACAATAGCACACTTCTTAAGCTGCATAATTTTAGGAACAATTCAAGTCCGCACCTCGCAGGAATCATCACGGTGCTACTCCCAGCTAATAGTTAAATAATGATTAAAATGACACTAAACTGGAAAAAAGTTCATTCTTTTCTAGAGCTGTGAGACGGAATTCGCAGGAAATTGCAGATATACCGCATTCGCCCATGCATGTCATGTGATGTGTGAAGTAGCAAAGCTGAACGTTTGTTGTCACAACGAATGAGAAAAACTGGATAAAAAAAAAACATAGATAACAGATACTGTAAATGAAAATACGGTAATAATACTGTAAATACATTATTGTACTGTAAATGCAATTACAGTACTGATACTGTAAATTAAAATACGGTAATAATACTGTAAATAAAATACAGTAAAGACATTAATGTACTGTAAATGCAACTACAGTACTAATACTGTAAACATTTTTACAATAAATTGCTGGCATCCAGCTGCCAGTAAGTTACTGTAAAATTTACAGCAACCTATTTACAGTGTGGTTGTAAAAACGTTATTTACGTGTCCACGAGCGGAGCCGAAGCACAAATAAAAGACGCAAGACGCATTCAATTTGATTTTTAACGGCTAGAGGACCAAATCTTAGAGTAGCTTTAATAATCAAATTATAAGGGTTTATTCCTGAAAACTTCAGAATCTTTGCACTGAGATGCCAGCAATTAAATGATTCAGTCCTGTGGTAAGTCATTATACATTTTATACAGTGTTCCCATTAATACTGTAGATAAAATATTATGCATCATAATAATGATTCAACTAGCCTACTTATGGGGGCTTTGGCACAGAGCCCAGACTCAGTGTTTGATGGACAGGACTGAAACGATAAGGTAATGGGAGGGAATGCTTATGCCATCAAAAATTGCGGAGAACAGCTTCAGTGTCAGCAGCGTTCTGTAGCAAAATCTGGTCTTTCATCCCTATATATCACCTCCTTCCACAGCACAACCCCTCTGTGCTCCTTAAAACACCCTTCGGTCTTTGTACAGAATGAATTGTGGAGATAGGACACTAGTCCCTTTATCCCTCTAAAATATTGAAGCAAAATTGATTTCCATTTTGCACTGTTTTCCACACATCATCTATAGCTGTAAACGTTGTGGGGCTTTACAGATTATGACGTGACCTCCATGTGCAGCTCAAAGCGCAGTGCACATACAGTATCTCAGTAGTTTGAAATTGTCCCCCCCCCCCCTCTCTTTAACTCTTACTTCTTTAGACTGGGTATCTGCTGGGTATATTAGAAAATAATAAATAACTTACACTGAAAAAAAAAACAAAAACAAAAACATTTCTAATTTTCGTTTAGTTTAACATTATGGACTAAAATAAATCAAACTAAAATTGAAATAATAATAATTTAAATTAAATATTTTAGCTAGATGCATTTCTAATTTTTTATTTAATTTAACTTGCCATAGACTAAAATATATAAAACTAAAACTGAAGAAATATATATATATAATTTCAGCTAATTGCTAAAGCTACATTTCTCCATTTTCATTAGTTTAATTAAAATAAATAAATATATAAAACAAATAAAAATTATTAAATATAAAAAAAACAAACAAAAAAGGCGTTTCATCAACGCCTTGAGCATTGATGAAAGAACAAAAGGCAGTGTGCAGCATGTAACGTGATGCTGAAGCATATCACTAGTGCTGTGAGGGAAATTCAGGGCTTGCGGCGCATGATTGACAGCAGTTCCTTTTTAAGTGGAAGACATCAGTGACATGTCAAAGCTACAGTCTGTTGCTAGGCACAGTCGCTATGTACTGTATGACATGTTACTATACTTAGAAATGACATAATAAAGCAAAGAAGTGAAGTAACAGAGAAGAGAAGCAAAATAAAGAGTCATTGACACAGTCTGGTTTTATTTACAGTCATTCTTTAAAAGTAACAGAAATAGAAAAGGTCTATCTATTCAAAACTCAGCACTGAACCCAATAAAAACAACCTGGAAAGCTGCTTAAAGCATCTACCATGAATGTCATTTGTTTTAGGATATCATCATTTACCATTTAATTAACCAGAATGGTTAAGCTACTCTTACAATGTATTGTCAAATAAAAGCTATATTTGTGATTTCGTTCGGACCATGTTGTACACTCCACAAGAATTTCAACTAATTTCTAAATCCATATTTTTTATTTACAGTTTTGGTTAGAGCATTGTCATGGTGACATCACATACACTCCTGGGTAGAAGCATCATGCAAGATTTCCTGAACTTGAAGGGTATTGATTTTCATTCAGGCTTCCTTCAGCTCATAATTACTGTATGATAGTCAAATCTGACATTAACACTCTCAAGTCTTGTTTTACATGTATTAATGCAGGGTAAATCTCACGTAAGCTTAGACTGTGCCTTGCAAGTATACTGAGAGCAAGAATTTAAAATTTTTTTTGCCTTAACTTTGCCCTGTTTATTTAATATGATAAAGTCTAATCAAGCACCATGTTGATTCAGGATGTATTTACAAATGTCTTGAAAGTCACTTGCACATGATGTAAATCTCGCTCATCTGGAATCTGCTCATCTTTGAGTAGTTAACGCAAACAAAAACCTTCAAACAACTGCAATTACACAGGCAAATCTCTGGAAAACATGTCCAAGTCACATTTCACCCCAAAAATAATAAAGTAAAATAAATAAAATGAATGCTTTAAAAAAAAAATAATACAATATTAGGACCATATATTTAAGGTGTTCCATTAAGATATTCAGGACTAAGATATTTAAGATATTAATATTCAACACTTTTTTAAGGACCATTAAGGTCCTAAAAATAATCCTGTATATATCAATATAAAAATCAATTCAATTTTTTAATTAAAAGACATTTAAGATATTTTGTAACACTATTGTTGTAACGTTCTTTCTCATTACCATTTTGTTTTATTAAAAAAATTCCCAATATTCTTGATGGTTATTCTCAATATCTCATTACTGTAATATTCTCCTTGTGAAATAAAAAATGACAAAAAAAAAGTCTTATTTTTCATAAGGCAAAATATATTTTCTCTTTTTTTTTGACTTTGGGGATGAAATATAACCTCAGATATGTTCATGAAAGGTTCTGTGAGACATAATACAGCTTTCCTTTCCTAGTGTCATCATTCTTATTAACTGCATTACCCAAACTAACATTTATCACTTCATATCGAGTCAGATGCAGAAAGATTGCAGCAAAAGACTGCAGGGAATTATTTGCCAGTGAGGTCTGGAGAGTGGTGCGGCTAAAATATCTTTATTAATTATCAAAGCCACTTAGCTTTGCCAGTGCAGTTCACAAGGGGTTTGATTAAACAGCTCAGACCCTCTGTTTATGTACAGCCGTTCTGGATGAGAGTAGATTGCCATTTATTTGGAATGTTAACAGGATGTAATTTTAGGCACTTTCTCTCAGAAAATTCCACACCAAACCGCAGATATACGTCAACCCCACACAGTTAGAATCAGTTTAAGGGAAAAGATAATATACAGTGGAGAAATACATATTTCATCATCCATTATCAGTTGAAGAAGGGGGAAATGCATTATTCAGCTGCGTTTGGCATGGTAGTTTGACCAAAATGAAGATATTTCATGCTTTCACGCATCATCCAAGGGCTACAATATGCACAGTATGTTATGCGATTGAAAGTGCAGCATTAAAAAACTCTTTGTTGGTATTCATTTAGGAGGCAGGTTACAAAAGAAGCCATACAGCACAGCTAAATCAAGGGAGAACACCTGAATAGCTTCAGCATCTAGCGCAATTCTAACCTTTCGCTTAAAAGTTGGGGAACAATTGCGTTGAGAAATAACTTAGAGACTCGTTATTCTTGGGCTCCTGTTACTACACAAAACAAAGCGTCCGATTAGACTCTTCCACACACCTCCTCGCACATCACATCACTAGAAATACTGCATCTCTATCCCTACCCCTCTCAATATGTACAGGAATATCGAAAAGAAAGGCCCACTTACACGGCATAATAAATTATTAGTCTACTACAAAAGAGTGAACACCTGCACACGTTAAAAAAGGCTTAAAATAGAAAGAAGTTACAATTGGTTTTCTATCTGTTATCTTGTACAAGACTCAACACCGTCTTAAAAAACAACAATATTCACAAGTAACCTTTTGGAGCGACTGGTACCCCTCTTCCAAGGTCGGCCTATGTCTAGCTGAAAGATATTAAATACGCGACAGATTTTGACACCTCATGCAAACAAATACGGTTGATCCCATGGTGACGTCGAACGGATAAAATCATATATTTTTTAGGACTTTCGTTTAACTCCAAAAAATATGAATCTCTTAGCAGCTACTGATTTCTTTTTTTTTTTCCTTTTTTTTTTTCGTAACTGTTCTTGGCACTTTCAAGACAAGTACATCCAGGAGAAAGAAGAAAAACTACTTGGGTTGCAATTAAACACCGACGGCAATTCCAATGCTTGGAATGACCCTTTGTAAACACAACTGGAATAATGACTCTCCACTCCAGTCACCATTTGAAAGATTGTAGGACTAGATAACTAATATCATACTGACTAGTTAATGAACATTCTTTAAGTATGGATGGTTTCTGTGAAAGCCAGTTGGAGACACTGACACTATATCCACTCGGTCCATTGCACGATTCCAAGTCTTTCTTATTGCAGATCTGTCCGCTCAATCTGCTCCTCCGTTTTGCACTGCTAATGGCCGCAATGATGAGAGTCTGCTGAGGGGTTTCTCCACACGAGGGCTCTCTCGCGCCTGAAGGCAGCGCTCTGGAGGAGAAAGGGCTGGGCGTAGACAAAGAAAATCCACTTGGAGTCTTTGAGGTTAAAGTGTCGGCTCTGTGTTCCTCCGACTGTTCGTAAGACACTATCATGTTAAGACATTTACGTAGAAAGACAAGTCCAAACATCAGTTCGTTGCTTTGATTGGCTGATAAGGCAGTTATCCTTTTACTTTGACCTGTGAGAGAAGAAAACAAGTGTTAAAGACTGATCTTGACAGTGTAAGCATAATAAATTACAGTGCATGCGTTTAAGACTGACTGACTACTTGATTAAGCTCAGCTGGGTGAAACAAAGCGTATTTTTGTTTCCAAAATATTTGAACACAACATTAAAAATGTATGAATGTCACTGCAAATAACTAACAAAATATCAAACCAAATGGCATTCCTATTAAGAAAAGACAGCACACGCAGGGGTGTCATGCAACCTTGTCTTTTGAGAGACACCAGTGGCACTTTCAGTTGGACAGTTTGCGCTTAACGTGCAAACTAACACCCATTATAATAAGTGATTTTTTAAAAATAAACCAAGACAATTTGCAACTGAATTTGACAGCAAGTGATCTTCATGCATTTGAGTTGCATGAGGTGTAGGACTGAACTATACCAACCAGATTTAAACGACTCCAGTCCATCAATTAACATCTTTGTAAAAAACAAACTCATTATTCATACGTTAACTTTGGTTAAAATAGAGTCCTCTATCCATAATAATGCTCTCTTACATCAAGTTTTTACTTGTAAATGGTTCTTGATCTGTCCATATTTCTCACCTGATTCAGATAAGACAACTTTTTCCAGTGGAGAAAGCAATATTATGGATAGAGGACTAATGTTTTAATTATGGATTTGTTTATTACAGACAGGCAACTCTTTGCTTCACAAGAAGTAAATTGATAGATTGGAGTCGTGTGGATTACTTGTGGATTATTGTGATGTTTTTATCAGCTGTTTGGACTCTCATTCTGACGGCACCCATTCACTGCAGAGGATCCATTAGTGTGCAGGTGATGTAATGCTAAATTTCTCTTATGAAAAATCTCACTCAGCTTATATCTTGGATGGCCTGAGGGTGAGTAAATTTTCACCAAAGCAAACATTTCACAAAAAGTAGTTTTTAAATGATAAAACACGAGATATTTTAGACTGGCTAATTCCGAGAAAACCTCTAGCATAATTGGTTTTGCAGATGACGGCTAATGTGATACTTTGCATCTAACGCAATGAAATTCATACATTAAGTGTGATCCGTATTTGAAGTCTCCAAATACTTTTTTAGGCTGCTGTAGGTCCACGTGTGGTTTTTTTTTGCATTATGTTAAAAGGCTTCTGAGTGAGATCTATTAATTTCATTTCAGTTTTCTCATATCGTCTTGCCCTTCTAACTAATTATTAGCTGTGACCTTTTCCACTTTTCATTATTCTATTTTTCTCCACACTGAATCTCAAAAAGCACTAAACAACACGCACACGCATGCTTTCACAGAATCACGCAGAGAAAAACCTCCTCCCTGAAATATCAAAACCTGTCATCTGCTTATGGATGGACCTGCCATTCAAAGCACTCCAATGCATTATGGAAAAGTGAGAGTCTGACATTTACAAAGGCAAGAAACTCATGACGTGACAGAATGATTTAGTCAACCAGCCATGTAATAAATACAAAACACTGGCTGACAGTGAATATTCAGTGCATCTTCAACAAGACACTTTCTCTGAATAAGACCAGGGGAGCAGCCGTGGGTACAGATGGGGTGCGGCTCTTTAAGAGAATAATTAATTTTCTCTGTAGTCTTTCTCTGGATTCTGTGTAATCCTCATTAATCCCAATTTTACAGCATCTGTTCCCACAAGACGAGGATGGAGTTGCATAAAGCATTGTTACTTGTCACTGATCTAAAAGCCCATGTAATTGCACCTTTCTGCTGTCTGCATTGGTGGCAGAGAATGGAAATGTGTATACATATACAGTTTCCACAAAACTATCACGCAGCTTTCAACATTGATAATAACAAGAAATGTTTCCTGAGCAGCAAATCAGCATTTTAGAATGACTTCTGAAGGATCATGTGACGCTAAAGACTGGAGTAATGAGGCTGAAAATTCACCTTTGCATCACAGGAATAAAATAAAAATCACAATTTAAAATACATTAAAAAAGTTATTTTAAATTGTAATAATATTTCACAATATTTCTGTTTTTACTGTATTTTTTAACAAATAAATGCAGCCTTGGAAAGAGACATATAGTAGTGATAATAGAAGAGATAATAGTATACTACGTTACCCTGATTTTTCGGAATTATTTCTTAACAAGGGCTATCTTGGTGGGAATTCTCTAGGGATAGACTATTTGTCGGTATTATTGGTAAATCAACACAGTCCCTTGCTATTTGAATCCATATGGGGAATCCTTTCTGATCCCATTTCACTGGCAGGATTCCAGTCAGCTTTTTTTCCGTGTCTGGACTGTGGCGCTGGGCAGCTCAGCTGTGTCCTTCTTCCCCTGGAGGATGGCGGGGAATGTTCCTGCTGATATTTTGCCATTGGTGTCACTTGTGTGCCAGGACTGGTGACAGGCACATTTGGACCCCCGCCATATGTTTTCACATCAGTTGAGCTGATCTCAACCACAGGCCAAAAATGACTTTGAATGATACCACAGAGTAAAATACAGCTGTAGCTGCTTATTTTTTTTATATACATATACATATATGTATACATCTATAATGTCTATGTATACAAACATACACACATGTCTGGTTTGCTATCCTTGTGGGGACTCTCCACAGGCGTAATGGTTTTTCTACTTTTTAAACCGTATTTTATATCGCCCTACACCAACCCTACACCTAAACTCCCCTCACAGAAAACTACATTTTAATTTTCAAAAAAACTCAGGGTAACACGAGTCCCCATGAGTTGGGGTGCATTCAGGTTTAAGTCCCCACAGCACAGAGACACGCACGGGTCACACCACATTCCTGGCTGAATAAAGTATTATTTCTTTAAAAACTAAATAATAAAAGGTTATGGACTCCAAACTTTGGATGCGTGTATATTGTAAACACCAATTTCTATTTTGATAATTCACTGTTTCGTTTTAACTTTTATTCATCAAAGAATCTTGAAAAAAGAATCACAGGTAATAAAAAAAAATTATATTACTGTTTCCAAAATTGATTATAAATAAGCATATAGTAATGATGCTGAAAATTCAGCTTTGACACAGGAATAAATTATATTTTAAAGTATATTAAAATAAAAAACTGGTATTTTAAATGGAATAATATTTCATAAATTAGGCTGGGCGATAAAAATTAAGTAAACAAGATTATCGACGGTACACCTTTGATAACGATATAAAAAATGTTCGATATAGTGTATATAGGCACGTGCTCTGAGTGACGCTGACAGCACACACAAACATGAACACATGCTGAATTGAGTGCTGTGCCTGCCTATGATGAGGAGACTGTGAATAAAAAATGAATATTAGTCGAATTTAAAATAAACATTTGCATTTGAATGCAAAAATAGTACTATCAAATGTTAGGAGTGCATCAGGGAGCGTCATCAGTGGAGCACGAGATGCGGTAATGATGATGTAAGTGACGCTGTAGTTTAATGTTTTGTTAGTCTAGACCACGATACGCACAGTTGCTGCGTTATTCATTCAAAATAATAGAGAAATATAGAAGCTCAATGCGGAAAAGATCTTGAATGGGTTAAAACCGAAACCAAGTCATTCACACAGAACGCATATTCAACGCATTTTTAGATGGACAAATATGACTGCTGCACTTGCGTCTCACACAAGAGATTCAATTCAATTCAAGTTTATTTGTAAAGCGCTTTGCAAGCTCCAAAGCATTGCAAAGCAACTTTACAGCAAATTTAGTTTCTACAATATTTAGTGGTATTTTATCAGTGGTGACTGTCAGTTAATGTATATATGGCAGAAATGTACGGAAAAATCAATTAAAAACGTAATCAAACGCGATGAACACTATTAACATCAATTATTATATGATGCAATCAAACTTTAGCAAAATTTGGTAGTTATAGGATGTATAGAAAGCCATGCAAAGTTAAATCAGTTTAAACTTTTAGAAAACACGTCGCAAATTTGTGGAGGTTTATTCCTTTTCACTGCGTCTCATATGTTTTTAAATGCAATCTGAGTGAATGGCACTTCGGCTCTTCGAATTAAAGGGGTCATATGATGCGATTTCAGTTTTTCCTTTCTGTTTGGAGTGTTACAAGCTCTTGTGCATAAAAAAGATTTGTAAAGTTGCAAAGACTAAAGTTTCAAAACAAAAGAGATATTCTTTATCAAATTTAAGAGTCAACCACGCCTACCTAAAAACGGCTAGTGCTAACACGCCCCCACATGTCTACGTCACATGTGGGAAGATTTGCATAACGCCACCAAATGTTCACGCAAAAAGAAAGAAGGAGTAACTTTTATTCTTGTTGTAGTATTGTTGTTGCCGCCGCCGCCATGCCGTGAAGCCGTTGTGTTTCATTGTGGAAAGCGAAACTTGGTTGGCCTTCCAAAAGAGGACGATATCTGCCTCGTCATGCCTGGAGCTGATCCGTGCTGTGCTGGTTGCTGAGGAAATACAACAACTTCGCGCTGTGCATCGCCGGATCGGCTTTCACCGTGGACGAAGTGGAGTCCAGCCTGGGGTCGTCACATGAGGTTGCCGCAAGCCCACCAGACACTCCTTCGTCGAATCCGCCGCCTCTGCTCACTCTAGGCCTCCGGCCTCCGCTCATTCTAGCCCGCCGTGTGTGACGCTGTTTGTTTCGTTGTGAAAACGAAACTACTTAGTTTGGCCTTCCAAAAGAGGACACGACTAGAATCAGTGGTTAAGTTGTATTTACAAAAATGTTCCAGAACAGTTCAACCCAAATAACCAGATGTGTGCAGCACATTTTATGGAAGACTGTTTCCTGATCCTGGAAGAGTAGACTCCAATGCCGGTTGTTCTGACGCACAGACTGTAAGTACGTTTTTTTATTTAAAGAGTTTTTATATTTTTTATATTTAAAGCGGCATATTTTTGGGATATAAATGTTGCTAAAACGAACATTTTTGTGTATTTGGTGATAATGAAAATGTGTTTATATTATTTCCCAACTGTACTTAGATGTTCTCATCTATGCCCCGTCTTTCTGAAACGCGTTGATTTTTACATAGCTCATCGGTCTGAAAAAGCGAGGTTTGTGCTGTGATTGGCCAGCTATCCAGGGTGTTGTGATTGGCCGAATACCTCAAGCGTGGGACGGAAATGTTACGCCCCTTACCATGTTGTGATGCTTTGCATGGCGGAGCGACGAGACTAAAAACATTAAAACCCATTATAAACGAAGCATTCGTTCCATCCAGTGGGGACATAATTACACATTTTAATGACTTATACTGTCTACGGTTGCATCGCGCCGTGTAACCATAAAACCATGTCTGCATTTGTTATCGGAGAAATGACAAACTACAACCGCGCATCTACACTGTCAAAACTAGTGTGACTCGCAGTGGCAAATTCTTTAAATATAAAAAAACGTACTTAGTCTGTGAGTCAGAACAGCCGGAACTGTAATCTACTCCAGGTTTCCCAACCGGGGGTGCCGTCTGTCGAGAGCAGGGGTGCCGTGTAAAAAAATCCTTTTTTAATATTTTTAAATTGCTAAAATGTTCAAAAAAGCATCTATTATATAATATCCATTTCTGATGTCGCCAATAATTAGAGATGCACCGAAATTTCAGCTGCCGAAAATTAGTTCACCGCTCAGGTTTCACTTTCACGTGGTGTGACGCTCTGCGTATTATCCCGCTCTATGCATGTGCGCTCTGCTCAGTCGCTCCACTCGTAAGTAAATCAAAAATAGCTGACTGGAAACATGGAGGTAGTACAGTATTGTTTCTGTCTGCAATAGCCCTACTGTGTTGTAACATGGTGTGGTATATGGGCAACTCTGGTAACGCTGCCCTCTCATTCATTGATCTGCTAACCGCTATGTTATGCTCACGTGTTCTGATAATAATAGCTTTCTAGGACTAAACATTATTTGGATAATTGGTAAAAAAAAAAAAAGTTAAATATCTTAACCCTACTGTTAGACCTACCTGAAAAACTAAAAAGCAATTTATTTAATTCGAAGGCCTGTCGTTATTTTTTTTTTGTGCTATCATTATTAATTTCTTTTTGTTCTTATTTTATTACTGACTGCTTACTTGTCATTTTTTATTCAATTCAAAGTGTGAAATCAAGCTATCTCGTGCTACTGCAACAAAATTACCCCACTGTAAAATAAAAAAAAGTGAGATGCTAGTTCTAATGTAATTAAATAATGTTTACAATGTATAACTGCCTACATTAAATCTGTCATAGAAATTATTGGTCTCTTCATTAGAAATTAGCCTACTGATTGCCACCATTGATGGACAAAATTTTTTAATAATATTAAAAAAAAAATTCTGTATGACATTATATTCTGCAGTTCTTCCCTGTTGTACCGAATATCTATACTTTTCAAATTATCATATCGAAGTTAGAAATTCAAATATTGTGACAAAATTAATTTTGTAGGGTGCCACAAGTTTGTTAAAATTTCCAAAGTGTGCCGCGACTAAAAAAATGTTGGGAAACACTGGTCTACTCTACCAGGATCAGGAAACAGCCCTCCATAAAATGCGCTGGACACATCGGAATATTTGGGTTGAACTGTTCTGGAACAGTGTTGTAAATAAACTTAACCACTGATTTCTAGTCGTACCCTCTTTTGGAAGACCAAACAAAGTAGCGTCGCTTTCACAACGAAACACACAGCATAACACACATGGCGGGCTGAGTGAGCGGCGGTGGGCGGGCTTGCGGTAACCACATGTGGCGACCCCGGGCTGGACTCTGCTCCTCTAACGCACCTTTTGTTTGGGGTGTTCGGTGAGTTCCGTAACGATATATACATCATTCAAGCCGACCAGTCAGGTTGTGAACGTATCACTATGCCTTTAGGTTCAGTGTCTTTAGGTTCGCTGTCAAAAATGCTAATGTGAATGCTAAGCGGACCAGGAACAAATGTATCATTTTCCTTTTTGGTCCGGACCAAATCAACCAAACGAACTGAGCTACAAGTGTGAACACAAACTTTAAAGGCAGTTCATAATTGAATTCAGTGATGTCATCATCCCGCTCAGTTCAGTTTAAATAGTATCTGTGCAATCAAGTCGATCATATCGCTGGATATTAAGTGTCCCCAAATAAGCAAGCCAAAGGCAACAGTGGCAAAAAACCAAAACTCCATCGGTGACAGAAAAAAACCTTGGGAGAAACCAGGCTCAGTTGGGGGGCCAGCTCTCCTCCGGCCAGACGAACCAGCAGGTTGTTCCAGCAAGTCAGATTGTGCGGAGTATCATTGAGATTTTTACAAGTTTTAATGTTAAATTCGCTTTTTATTTTTGTATTTTTGTTTTCATTTCAATTTTAGTAATTTTGTTGTGTGTTTTCATACATTTTCTTAGTTAATGTCTTTTTTTTTTAATGTTCGTTTTATTTATTTTTTCATTTTTTGCTTTAGTTATTTTAGTACATCAAGTTAAACAAAATGAAATGAGAAATAATTATATAAAGATTTTTATATTTTTATTTCAGTTAACGATAAAAAGTCAACTACAATAACCCTGGTTAAAGATGACGTGTGTCACCTCAAATCCCAAAAACTCCCTTATCTTCCATTGGTTGGACAAACAGACACAAACTCACGTCATTGGTTGTTGCTATGCTGACTAGTTTAATGTTTTGATGTTGCCTATATTTACACTTTTGGGGAAAACAACATATGAATGGCATACCTATAGCTGTCTATCCACAATAAAGGCAATCACTGTCTTTAAGAGTACTTTTCTGTGAATGGGCAGCAGACTAGAATATGAGACAGTTCTGATTCTGATTCTGAATATCAGACAATTCTGAAGTTGTATTGCACATTACTGATTTTCAGTGATTCCTCCAACCCCTCCTGTACTGCACTTTGGTCTTCCATCAAAGAGCTGTCTCCATATAGATCATGGGCCTAAGCTTTGATAGCATTGCTGTCTCACCTCCTGGCATAATGGAGTGCATTGTGGACATAAAGGCTGACTCTGTAGAACACAATCACCAATAGATCAGTGTCAATAAGCCAAATCCTCTTAAATCTCCCAGCGATCACCCAGTCCCACCTTTGTGCATTCAACTACTTCCTCATAAACATTTAAGCTGCCAACAGAGACTAAGCAAACAGATCACCTCCCCTAATATTGACCTAAGCTATTATCCCAGCCAGACTGACAATGATATTATTTCTTCGAGATTTTCCGCTAGAGATACTCCTCAGGGTTTTGTTTTGCTCCAGGTCTGTCACGGACCAGCTCTCATAAAACTACTGTTGTGCACCCAGATACAAACACAATGACTCACTGTACAACAGCACAAGAGTCTAGAGACTACGGCTGCAGCACAAAATCTATACGGAAAATAGTCGATAATGAATTTCCTTATCAGTTGTTTGTGCCGCTATTACTATAACTTACATAACTGTAAATCTTCTGAATTTAAATAAATGACTTTTGTTCAATTACATAAGAAATAAAATTGCAATTTATACATTGGACAAATAAATAATTTTCTAATATGAAAATATAATAAAATCAATGCCATGCTTTCTTTCTATAACATAACATAACATATTATATATGAAAATTACTATAACATTTTCATTGTTTTTTTATTTTGAAATACTAAGTAAATAAATAAGGAAACACTTTATTTTATGGTGTCCTTGCTACACGTTACATGTACTTACTATTATAATAACAATAAATGATGCATAATTACATGCAAGTAACCCTAAACCAAACCCTAATCCTAACATATAGCAAGTACATGTAGTTAATTAATCTTACTCAGTACTTAATAGTAAGTACACGTAACAAGGACACCTTAAAATAAAGTGTTGCCATAAATAAATATTCCAAAATTATATATATACAGGTGCATCTCAATAAATTAGAATGTCATGGAAAAGTAAATTTATTTCAGTAATTCAACTAAAATTGTGAAACTTGTGTATTAAATAAATTCAATGCTCACAGACTGAAGTATTTTAAGTCTTTGGTTATTTTAATTGTGATTTTGGCTCACATTTAACAAAAACCCACCAATTCACTATCTCAACAAATTAGAATACTTCATAAGACCAATAACAAAAACATTTTTAGTGAATTGTTGGCCTTCTGGAAAGTATGTTCATTTACTGTACATGTAACATGTACTCAATACTTGGTAGGGGCTCATTTAGCTTAATTACTGCCTCAATTCGGCGTAGCATGGAGGGTGATCAGTTTGTGGCACTGCTGAGATGGTATGGAAGCCCAGGTTTCTTTGACAGTGGCCTTCAGTTCACTTGCATTTTTTGGTCTCTTGTTTCTCATTTTCCTCTTGACAATACCCCATAGATTCCCTGTGGGGTTCAGGTCTGGTGAGTTTGCTGGCCAGTCAAGCACACCAACACCATGGTCATTTAACCAACTTTTGGTGCTTTTGGCAGTGTGGGCAGGTGCCAAATCCTGCTGGAAAATGAAATCAGCATCTTCAAAAAGCTGGTCAGAAGAAGGAAGCATGAAGTGCTCCAAAAATTTCTTGGTAAACGGGTGCAGTGACGTTGGTTTGCAAAAAACACAATGGACCAACACCAGCAGAGGACACTGCACCCCAAAACATCCCAGACTGTGGAAACTTAACACTGGACTTCAAGCAACTTGGGCTATGAGCTTCTCCACCCTTCCTCCAGACTCTAGGACCTTGGTTTCCAAATGAAATACAAAACTTGCTCTCATCTGAAAAGAGGACTTTGGACCACTGGGCAACAGTCCAGTTCTTCTTCTCCTTAGCGCAGGTAAGACGCCTCTGATGTTGTCTGTGGTTCAGGAGTGGCTTAACAAGAGGAATACGACAACTGTAACCAAAATCCTTGACACGTCTGTGTGTGGTGCCTCTTGATGACTTGACCCCAGCCTCAGTCCATTCCTAGTAAAGTTCACTCAAATTCTTGAATCAATTCTGCTTGACAATCCTCATAAGGCTGTACTTCTCTCGGTTGGTTGTGCATCTTTTTCTTCCACACTTTTTCCTTCCACTCAACTTTTGTTAACATGCTTGGATACAGCACTCTGTGAACAGCCAGCTTCTTGGCAATGAATGTTTGTGGCTTACAAATTGTGAAGGGTGTCAATGATTGCCTTCTAGACAACTGTCAGATCAGCAGCCTTCCCAATAATTGTGTAGCCTAGTGAACCAAAATGAGATTTTGAAGGCTCAGGAAACCTTTGCAAGTGTTTTGAGTTGATTAGCTGATTGGCATGTCACCATATTCTAATTTGTTGAGATAGTGAATTCGTGGGTTTTTGTGAAATGTGAGCCAAAATCATCACAATTAAAAGAACCAAAGACTTAAACTTCTTCAGTCTGTTTGCATTGAATTTATTTAATACACAAGTTCACAATTTGAGTGGATTTCCACGACATTCTAATTTATTGGAGCACCTGTCTCTATATATACAGTGGGTCCGGAAAGTATTCAGACCCCCTTAAATGTTTCACTCTTTGTTATATTGCAGACATTTGCTAAAATCATTAAGTTAATTTTTTTCCTCATTAATGTACCCACAGCACCCCATATTGACAGAAAAAACACAGAATTGTTGACATTTTTGCAGATGTATTAAAAAAGAAAAACTGAATATCACATGGTCCTAAGTATTCAGACCTTTGCTGTGACACTCATATATTTAACCTAAGGTGCTGTCCATTTCTTCTGATCATCCTGAGATGGTTCTACACCTTCATTTGATCCAGCTGTGTTTGATTATACTGATTGATTGGACTTGATTAGGAAAGCCACAAACCTGTCTATATAAGACCTTACAGCTAACAGTGCATGTCAGAGCAAATGAGAATCATGAGGTCAAAGGAACTGCCGGAAGAGCTCAGAGACAAAATTGTGGCAAGCCACAGATCTGCCCAAGGTTACAAAAAAAAATTCTGCTCCACTTGAGGTTTCCTAAGAGCACAGTGGCCTCCATAAAAACGTTTGGGACGACCAGAACCCTTCCAAGAGCTGGCCATCCGGCCAAACTGAGCTACCGGGGGAGAAGAGCCTTGATGAGAGAGGTAAAGAAGAACCCAAAGATCACTGTGGCTGAGCTCAGAGATGCAGTCGGGAGATGGGAGAAAGTTGTAGAAAAGTCAACCATCACTGCAGCCCTCCACCAGTCGTGGCTTTATGGCAGAGTGGCCAGACGGAAGCCTCTCCTCAGTGCAAGACACATGAAGCCCGCATGGAGTTTGCTAAAAAACAACTGAAGGACTCCAAGATGGTGAGAAAAAAAGATTCTCTGGTCTGATGAGAACTTTCTGGCCTTAATTCTAAGCTGTATGTGTGGAAAAAACCAGGCACTGCTCATCACCTGTCCAATACAGTCCAACAGTGAAGCATGGTGGTGGCAGCATCAGGACGGTGGCACCCTGCAGGGACAGGACGACTGGTTGCAATCGAATCGAGGGAAAGATGAATGCGGCCAAGTACAGGAATATCCTAAACGAAAACCTTCTCCAGAGTGCTCAGAACCTCAAACTGGGCCGAAGGTTTACCTTCCAACAAAACAATGACACTAAGCACACAGCTAAAATAACAAAGAAGTGGCTTCACAACAACTCTGTGACCATTCTTGAATGACCCAGCCAGAGCCATGACTTAAACCCAATTGAGCATCTCTGAGAGACCTAAAAATGGCTGTCCACCACCGTTTACCATCCAACCTGACAGAACGGGAGGAATGGGATCTGCAAGGAGGCATGGCAGCGATCCCCAAATCCAGGTGATTGAAAAATTGTTGCATCTTCCCAAAAAAGACTCATGGCTGATTAGATCAAAAGGGTGCTTCTACTAAATACTGAGCAAAGGGTTTGAATACTTAGGACCAAGTGATATTTCAGTTTTTCTTTTTAAATAAATCTGCAAAAATTTCAACAATTCTGTGTTTTTCTGTCATATGGGGTGCTGTGTGTACATTAATCAGGAAAAAAAAATAACTTAAATGATTTAGCAAATGGCTGCAATATAAACAAAGAGTGAAAAATTTAAGGGGGTCTAATACTTTCCGTACCCACTGTATATAATATTCTGATAATGATAGGTTATGTTATTTAAAGTCATAATTTCATTAATACATTTAAATAAAAAATATAATACAAGTTATTAAATGTAACTGATACATAAATAATTACTGACTATTACAAATAAAATTCTAATAATTACATATAAATATTCTGATAATTGTTATACATTCAAAGTCACATTTCAATAACAAATTTAAATAATAAATAAAATAAATAAAAAAAGATTAAAACAATTATCTTACAAAGATAAATTATTATTATTATGATTATATTATAAATAATATAAATATTCTGATAATTGTTATAACTTAAGTAATTTCATTAATAAATGTACATTAAAAATAAAAGTCAATACATTTATCTGACAAATAAATAAATACGTTATCAAAATGATTTAATAATTTATAAACATGTTAGATGCAGCTTACTAAGAAAACATAAATTGCCTTGCCAAGTTTTTCACTTATGAGCAATTGCAGAGAGCTGAGGGGAATATAACAAAACACTGCTGAAACTGTATAAGAAAACGTTGTGCACTATAAATGAGGTTTGCATTGATTTAAAACCATTCATGTTTGTGATACTTACATGTACATTGGTTGTAGTTGCAAATGTGACGTCTTCTGTGGCCCTTGGTAACCGTACGAATCAAACCCTCCTATAAAGTCAACTAAAGAAATGAGAAAGGGAGAGAAAGAGGAAGATGGGGGACAAAAAAGAGATGATTTATTTTACTGAATGCTGTCGTTCATTCAAATAAGCACTTTTTGATTAAGTATCTCATGCGTGTGTCAGTGTGATAATCATGAGCAGTGGATGATCAGCGGCCGGACCCTCTGTGAGACTGATATCTACGGAGGCCGGTTTGTGGCACGCTGCCTGTTGGATTATAAGATAGGCTAACATAAAGCAAACTGACAGGATTAGCCCCGGACCCCTCTGTGAGGGCCCACCAGCTGTTTCAGGCCCTGGAAGCCCCGAGTATCTGGGCTTTCCACAAAGACGCAAAGGTAATAAAGTGTGCGATAAAGATCCAAGCTTTGGCAATCAGAGGCTGTTTCCTAGACCAACGAACACAGGAGATAAACTGTGGAATTAGCAGAGAGCTTCTCTCGTGCATCCCAAACAGAAGGAGAACGGAAGAATGGAACGATTATCATTCTGATGATAGAATTTAGGGGGCATATACCTACAGATCCCCTAATCTGTGTTGGTTTTACTGTGGAGTTAGACCTTTGTCCTGATCAGTGTTATCTGGGGACCCACAGAGGTCAATCTGAAAGATTGCGCCAGCAGTTTAAACCAGAGCGCTCACATTTAGCAGGACACGGTTTGAATTCCTCTCTAAACATATATTGATATATGACATATATTAAAGATATGTCATTAATTAACATATTAGTTTCAGTCTTTAAATTGATTGACAGTCCTTAAAATATTTTTTACAATTCAATAACATACAAAAATGTAAAAGAGAACAAAAGAAATAGTATCCAGGAATACAAAACCACAACAACAATCATATTATAATAATAATAATAATAATAATAATACGTGACACATCAACTCATATATTATATGGATTGTTGATTGTTGTACATTTTTGAGTGAACAGTTTAGATTGGGCTTAAATAGGCCTTTAGATGAGCATTCACAGAAACACTAAAAAAAAAAAAATTTTCCACAAGCATACTGGGAGTATGTTTATTAAAAAAAAGATTTCTTTATTTTTTACTCAAAAGTTCACATTTACTTCAATGCGGTACTTGCCAGTTCTTTGAATTATGAAATGACTAGCAATTTCTAGAGAAAAAACAATAAATAATGCTTAATAAAATGATACAATATTGCTTAATAATACTGCTAATTAATTGATTTAACTCTTCACTCATAATTCATTACATTATTAATGCCATGAATATGATGAAATAATGAATATGAAAAAAAATTGATTACACACAGTTTGGGGTCAGTAAGATTTTTTTAGGCAATAAAATGTTATGCTCACAAGGGCTGCATTTATTTGATCAAAAATAGCAGTAATATTGTGAAATATTATTACAACTTAAAATAACAGTTTTCTATTTTAATATAATTTAAAAAGTAATTTATTTCTGTAATGGCAAGGCTGAATTTTCAGCATAAATTCTCCAATTTCCAGTGTCACAAGATCCTTCAGAAATCATTCTAATATGCTGATTTGTTGTTTAATTTCCTCTTATTAGCATTGCTGAAAGCAGTTGTTCTTTGATGAAGATCAAAAGAACAGAATTGGAAACAAATTATGAATATATTTACTGTCACTTCTGATCAATTTAATGGATCCTTGCTGAATAAAAGTATTACATTTTACTGACCCCAAACTTTTGAGCATACATACACACAAACCATTTAAAATAGAAAACACTGATCATTAAGTTATGCCGCACTTCAGAACATTCCCATGTTAATGTCCTTTACATAAATATGTCTGCAGGGGGTAAATGTTAAAATAGATAGCCTGAGGGCAGATATGTGCTCTTAAACAGCTCTGAAAACATTTCCCCTTTGCAGTGAAACAAATATCTCTTCCTGGCTATTCCTGCCAAGATAATGGGAAATGCTGGGATCACTGATTCAGTAATGAAGTAAAAAACAACAACAAAAACACACAAGTGGACAGATTAAAGGGTCTATGGGACGCCTTGAGCTACAGCATTAACATTCAAACCCATACAACAACCGTCCCTCGACCTCAACAAAACGACTCAAATAGCTATTTATTCTGTTTTAAGCGACACATCCCAGAAAAGAGCATTTTGATGGCACGGGCGCTGCAGGGAATTAGACCGAGATAGACGTTTTCTTCTCACAGCGTCCATATAGCAAAGCTTTATGGGTTTTGTCTTCACCCTTCCAAAAGCTCTTCCTCGACAAAGGCATTTGTAAACCGCACGCGGCGCACAAAGACTATCAGCATGAGTTCCTACCTCCCTGCAACCACAAAGCCTGATTGCATATCCCCATAGGAAAGCCTTAATCTAATTTCCGTGTTATAGATTCAAAAAGTGTTTCCCCGCAGCTTGTGCGCACCAACACTTCCTAATTCTCTCTCTCTTGCTTTATCGTGCTCTCAGAAGCAGAATCATTTAAATACTGTCCTTTCTTTAAATGGACCCTGGGATGTTACCTGTGATAGTAGCTGTAATTACGTGTGGACCGTGTTGATTGGTTTGAGCTGTTCATTACCTTTGCGGAGGTGCTTCATGTACTATATTAATTAAAGCCGTAATGGCCAATATGGCGTCCCGATTAGTGTTTCTACATGCCTCAGGGATCAAGCCATCAATATCGTTCACCTACTTGGAGGATTCAGAGCTTCAACGATTATATTTCTCAGTGGAATTTTCCTGTGCCCACCCTTGGAACATCAACACCGCTGATAATCTCTCAACGGA
Source organism: Sinocyclocheilus anophthalmus (assembly GCA_018155175.1). Lineage (NCBI taxonomy): Eukaryota > Metazoa > Chordata > Actinopteri > Cypriniformes > Cyprinidae > Sinocyclocheilus > Sinocyclocheilus anophthalmus. The sequence goes on from JADLZN010010716.1 coordinate 429,544, forward strand.
TCGCCGTTCATCATGAGCGCTCCGGCAGTCACTCAGGCTCAGGCCGACCATGGACTGATTGGGAGAGACTTTCGAGAGGGATTTCCAATTACACAAATGTTCTAGAATCTGTCCTGATCACTGATTGAGACAATCAGAACCCCCACTGGACCCCGGGAGTGCTGCTGAATGATGTTTGAGAAAGTTAAGTGATCAGTGTGGCGGCAGAAGTTTTGCGGCGCAAGGCTTTGCACATTTGACTAATCTAAAGCCAATAAAATGGATTTTGTGAGAGGATGAAAGTTCGTTTTTGCACACATCGCTTAATTAGGGAGTTTTATTCATAAGGTACTCTGAAAAAGGCTAGCGAGTAACAATCCACACATTTCTAGGGATTCTGATTTAAGATGCTTTTCTCCACCAAAATAAATCTATTAAATGTTCAGGAAGCAAAATCTGTCAAAATCATTTACTGTGTGAGGAGATAATAGGAGATAGGCTAATGAGAATATATAATATATATGTATATATAAGGATATATATAATGTATAATTTAATGTTGCAATTTAAAAAAATAAAATTTATAATGTCACAAAAGATTCCTATTTAAAATAAATGCCGTTCTTGAAAGTACATTAATCCATGTAAGCACTCACGCTTATATATACAGGATCACAGTGGGGGGGGAAAAAAAAAAAAAAAAACAAAAAAAAAAAAAAAAAAAAAAATAAAAAAAAAAAAAAAAACAAAAAAAAAAAAAAAAAAAAAAGACAAAAAAAAAAAAAAAAAAAAAAAAAAAAAAAACAAAAAAAAAAAAAAAAAAAAAAAAAAAAAAAAAAAAAGACAAAAAAAAAAAAAAACAAAAAAAAAAAAAAAAAAAAAAAAAAGAAAAAAAAAAAAAAAAAAAAAAAAAAAAAAAAAAAAAAGGTGCGTATTTAGTCAGCCACCAATTGTGCAAGTCTCCCACTTAAAAAGATGAGAGAGGACTGTAATTTTCATAATAGGTATACCTAAACTATGAGAGAAAAAATGAAAAAAAAAAAAATCCAGAAAATCACAATGTATGATTTTTAAACAATCAATTTCCATTTTATTGCATGAAATAAGTATTTGATCAATAACAAAATTTAATCTCAATACTTTATATACCCTTTGTTGGAAATGACAGAGGTCAAACGTTTTCTGTAAGTCCTCACAAGGTTTTCACACACTGTTGCTGATATTTGGCCCATTCCTCCATGCAGATCTCCTTTAGAGCAGTAATGTTTTGGGGCTGTCGTGGGCAACACGGATTTTCAACTCCCTACAAAGATTTTCTATGGGGTTGAGATCAGGAGACTGGCTAGGCCACTCCAGGACACTGAAATGCTTCTTACGAAGCCACTCCATCGTTGCCCGGGCGGTGTGTTTGGGATCATTGTCATGCTGAAAGACCCAGCATGTTTCATCTTCAATGCCCTTGCTGATTGAAGGAGTTTTTCACTCAAAATCTCACGATACATGGCTTCATTCATTCTTTCGTTTACACGGATTAGTCGTCTTGGTCCCTTTGCAGAAAAACAGCCCCCAAGCATGATGTTTCCACCCCCACGCTTCACAGTAGGTATGGTGTTCTTTGGAGGCAACTCAGCATTCTTTCTCCTCCAAACACGACAAGTTGAGTTTTTACCCAAAAGTTATATTTTGGTTTCATCTGAACATACGACATTCTCCCAATCCTCTTCTGGATAATCCAAATGATCTCTAGCAAACTTCAGACGGGCCTGAACATGTACTGGCTTAAGCAGGGGGACACGTATGGCACTGCAGGATTTGAGTCCCTGGTGGCGCAGTGTGTTACTGATGGTAGCCTTTGTACTTTGGTCCCAGCTCTCTGCAGGTCATTCACTAGGTTCCCCCGTGTGGTTCTGGGATTTTTGCTCACAGTTCTTGTGATCATTTTGACCCCACGGGGTGAGATCTTGAGTGGAGCCCCAGATCAAGGGAGATTATCAATGGTCTTGTATGTCTTCCATTTTCTAAAAATTCCTCCCACAGTTGATTTCTTCACACCAAACTGCTAACCTATTGCAGATTCAGTCTTCACAGCCTGCTGCAGGTCTACAATTTTGTTTCTGGTGTCCTTTCACAGCTCTTTGGTCTTGGCCATGGTGGAGTTTGAGTGTGACTGTTTGAGGTTGTGGACAAATGTCTTTTATACTGATAACAAGTTCAAAAAGATGCCATTAATACAGGTAACCAGTGGAGGACAGAGGAGCCTCTTAAAGAAGAAGTTACAGGTCTGTGAGAGCCAGAAATCTTGCTTGTTTGTAGGTGACCAAATACTTATTTTACCGAGGAATTTACCAATTTATTCTTTAAAAATCATACAATGTGATTTTTTGGATTTTTTTTTTCTCATTTTGTCTATCATAGTTGAGGTATACATATGATGAAAATTTCAGGCCTCTCTCATCTTTTTAAGTTGTAGAACTTGCACAATTGGTGGCTGACTTAAATACTTTTTTGCCCCACTGTATGTTGTATGTGTAGTGCTATATAATATATGATACACACACCACAAAAACACACACACACACCCACACACACAACACACACACACATACACACATACATACATACATATATATTGTATACACACACACAGTATAAGGATCACACTCTAGCTTGGACCAACATCCCAATGAAGTCATGCATAAAAACCCATATACGCACATATATTCTGCATTAATAGACTGTCACTCTACACTGGATGTATTCTGCCAGAGGGCTCCCTCTCCGTGATCTTAACATGTAGTGAAGGCACTCAGTTTAATGAGAGGCTGACCCCCCAAATACGGCCATGCTTAATTACATTCAGAGTGAAGTTTAATGATTCTGATTACTCGGATTATGAACTGATAAAATGCAATGAAAATACTGGACAAAGAAGGGGGGATGCCTAACAAATAAACAGCCACACAAACACACACTTTACATGCATCTCTCTGTCTGTCTGTTTTAGTTGCTCGGTGATGAGAGAATGATGAGAACAGGGAAAATAAAGCTCGACTCTGCAAGAGAACAACAGTATTGATCTTGTATGCCAGTGCTAGGCTGCATTTCATTTGTTATTGTAGCTATTCCTCAAAAGACTCTCCTAAGAAAACGTTACAAGCATCTCAGGGCAAAACGCATTAAACAAATAGTCATGATCCGCATGAGTTTCCGTTTTCCGTAGAACACAAATGGGGAAATGTTGAACAATATAGTGCCCACAGTTTTCAATATAATGAAAGTGAAACAACAAAAAAGCACCATAAAAATGAACTCCATATGAAATTCTATGATAGTACATGACAAGAGTTTTCATTTTGGGTGAACTGTTCCTTAAAATATAAGGAATATTATAAATCAGGCCAACTTCTATCCTCATTATTATTATCTAATCTTTCGTCAGGACAGAAAGGTGACTAAAGCGAATGACCCATGAGTCTCAGCGTGGCAGTGGTGGTAAGTGTGATCGTCTGAGCATTACAAATGGAACCGTTTTCTCCTTGCTTTAAAACACTAGGCCACAGGCTGGTCGTTTGGGATCAATAAAAGCAATCTTTTAGATCCTGCAACATCTAAATTCAAATGTTTACTGGGGCATTCAAACTAGGCTAAAGATCTGCCACCAAGAGCTATGTCTACGTCAGTGCTTCATTACCAAGGACCTAATATTCTTTCCCTAACACACACACAAAAACACACACACACACACACACACACACACACACAAAACACACACACACACACACAAACACCACACACACACACACACACACACACACACACACACACACACACACAACAGGTTTACATTTGTGAAAAGTGGGAACATCCCATAAGCGTAATGGTTTTTATACTGTACAAACCGTATATTCTATTGCCCTACACCAACACTACCCCTAAACCTACCCCTTACAGGAGACTTTGTCCTATTTCAGATTTTCAATACACTCCATTCTGTGTGATTTATAAGCGTTTTGAAAAGTGGGGACATGGGGTAATGTCATGAAAAGTCACCTTCTCCTTGTAATAACTATGTCATACCTTTGTCATTATACAAGTTATGTCTCATTGGCACAAAAACGCGTACACCACCAAACACACACACACACACGTTTACTTTGCTATCTAAATTACTATCCTTGTGGGGACTCTCCATAGGCGTAATGCTCTTTCTACTGTACAGACCTTTTTCTATCGACCTACACCACCTACACCTAAACCTACCCATTACAGGAAACTTTCTGCATTTTTAGATTTTCAAAAAAACTCATTCTGAATTATTAATAAGTCTTTTGAATTACAGGGACACTGAAAATGTCTTCATAAATCACATTCTCATTGTAATACCTATGTCATACCCATGTCATTATACAAATTTGTGTCCTCAAACCACATAAACATGAACACACACAACACACACAACACACACACACACACACACACACACATACAATTAAAGATATGTAAATATATTATTTTTTATTAATATATCAATTACATTTACATTTTTCTATATTATAGGATAATAAAATTTTTGTAAAATATATATACAATATAATTGTATACAGTGGGGCCCCCAAAATTATTAGAACACTAGTAATCTTCAACCAGCTAAAAGGGTTAAGTCAGTTATTTAATCTTTGCGTCGTGGCAGTTGGAAATATCAGTGTACATTTCCAACATCATTTGCCCTTAAGTAATAATTCAGTGAGATTTTTGTCTGATAACAGCCAGTGCTCCACATAGAGATTTGATCTCATCATCATGAAGAAACCGAACAAACTGAGACAGACTAAATCCAGAAGAACTGTGGTAACGTCTCCAAGACTCTCCAAGAAACAATCAATGGCAAAATGAATGTTTGGAAATATAAACTGATATTTCCTGCTGACACACTACAGTAAAAGATAGAAATAACTTATAACCATTTTTTAGCTGGGGAAAATTCTGTACTAGTGTTTAATATTTTATGTAATATAAATCATATATTTAGATCTGATATGATAAATGTAATTTTAGATCCTATATCATTTTAGATTTAATACATATCTTATAAGCAGGCATTATATTGATTGAGTTATGAAGATATACTCACAGCTGTCCTCCTCTTCTGAAATGAGCTTCACAACATAACAGGCATAGATGAACCCAGCAAGCTGTGAAGAGAAACAGAAAACAACATTGATTAGAACAATCAACTGTACTAATCAATTTGCCTATATTAACGTTAAGAGTAGTGCAGCAAATAGAATTGAAAAAATAATGTTTCCTGGACAGGTTTCACAATCATTCCTAGCAACCTTTTGCAATGCCTGCGGTTGAAAATTGATGTTAGACCAAGAAAATAAAATGAAGAAAAAAAAAAAAAATGCAAGAAAACTATGGGGCGGAACGGCTATTTTAAAGTGTAAGTGGCACAAAAAAGTTGTAGCTAATGGTAAAAGTCGACTTTGTTGACCTACAAATAAACCTTTGTAACATATACACATTTCATATGGTTTTCGCTCTCAAGAAAGAACATTATTGAAGAATCCTCATCCAATAAAATGGTCTGATTTTGCTTTGATAAAAACCAATCTTCCTCTTTCAACAGAAAATACATCAACAAATGCAATAAAACGGTCAACTCATTTCATGTGGTCATTATATCAGAATAAGCAAAACAAACCATCATAGAAAACCATTAGTGGTTCATTCGGTTAATTAGAGATAAAAAAGAGCATACTTTTAACAGTAGAGAAAACATGCTCATATGTTTTGCTCAAATGAGAGAGAATCTGAAATAAAAACAGGAGAGAATTAAGAGATCAAAGATAGAGGGAGGTAGGCTTATTTTTATTGAGGAAACAGGTGTTGTAGGGGCGAGAGCTTTACATCAAACTGAGACACCGCCACAGAAAATGGGTCTTTAGAGCAATGAGGACAGAGCGAAGCAGAATTGTTGGAGCCTCATCCTCTCTGCCGCTCCAAAACACAGCACTTCTGAATCATAGAAGCACACGGATGCACAAAGCTCAGATTTTCCTGGCTCTGAATCACTCATCAGCATCCGTGTTTAAAGAAAAAGATGCTTGGTGGCGGGCTTGGGACTTCAACCGTGATTAAGAAGGATGAATGTGAAACGATGATGAAAAGATCGCAGCACAATATTGAGTACTGTAAACACATTTAATGGACAAACAAAAGACTTGGATCTCTCGGAGCAGACTCTTTAAAATGCTCAGGGAGCACAGCTGGGCTTTTTATAAACCCTCTTCATCAGAAAGCCGTGTAGTTGTGTGTTACACCGGTGATTTTATAGAACCGGACTGATTGGACGTCTCTGATCGAATCAAGACAAATGATAGAGTGGGACAGCTTGAACTCCTGTTGTCTGCACTACCAAAATAAGGTCTACAGGACCATTGTTGGGGGAAACACAGCACAAATAAAACCCGGGTAGTGTAATCAGCGAGGTTCCCCCCCCCCCCAATAATGGTATGGTTATGTATAGTGGATATTTACATACAGCATACATATTATTTATAGAGAATAATAATTAAATATAAGATAATGTACCAAATATATAAAAAAATTTATTTTATTATTATTTAAAAAATACTGGAATTTAATATATAATGATTAAAAAATAATATTAAATGAAATGAATTGAACATTGCCATCAAAGCAGCGGTGAATTTGTTCTGTCTTGGAGATTTTAGGCTGGAGGCTGCATTTTTTTGATAAAAAATACAGTAATATTGTGAAATAATATTACAATTCAAAATAACTGTTTCTATTGTAATATATTTTAAAATACAAACCTTCCTTGAATTTTCATCAGCAAGTCTTCAGTGTCACATATCCTTCAGAAATCATTCTACACTCTAAAATTTCACCAAATTTTAACGTGGCAACAGTCATCTGCACCAAAATTCATCAAACCGACTTAAAAAATCAAGTTGAATTTTATATAACTTACAAAAAAGTTTGAAATTAGTTTAAACTGTATTGTAGTATTTTAAGTAAATAAAAACATACACTTTTTACAGTGCACAATATGCTGATTTGTGGCTCAAGAAACATTTATTAATTATTAGTGTTGAAAACAGTATTTTTGTGGAACAATGATACATTTTTTTCAGGATACTTTGCTCAAAAAACCTTATTTATTAAAATACATGTTTTGTAACATTTTTTTTACTGCCACTTTTAATCAACTTAATGCTTCCTTACTGTATAAAAATATTTCTTTCTTTTTTTTACATTTTGAATCGTAACATACGTCGGATGGAAACCCTTAAAAAAACACTTTGAATGTAAAATTTATTCGTAAACCAATCAAAGCACTTCCATTAAGAACAAATAGACACCTGGATAGAAAAAGTAACACAAAATAACTTAAGCAATGCAATTAGTCACCTTTAATGAGTAACTCAATACTACAACACGTTATTTTCAAAAGTAACATTCCCCAACACTGTGCCACAGTTGTGCTGAGAGCAAATGTACTTTGACATACTGCTAAAAAAGGACACCCAGACTTGAGGGGGGGGGGGGGGGGGAGGGGGGATTATAATTAAGAGGCTGAGCGCATGCTATTCTATGAGATACAAACTCGGTCCCCTCAGGGAATGCTCTAGAATGCGGCCATGTATACAAGACTGTTATGTATCACCATTTCTTATCATTTGAGCAGTTCATTTAACTAAACGAACAGAACAAACAGTCCAGGACTGCATTCCCAGTCCAATCCCTCCAGATAATCACAGTACGGTGGTAAACGGGAGGAAAAGCAGATTTAGGATTCCGAGAATACCTCAAGGTCTTGCTCTCATTTACACGGAATAATGTACCACTCCCTCCTCCTTCCCAGTGGCGGTGGAGAGCATGGGAGAGCATGACTCGCACACATGCAATCCAAATCCAGACAGGGTCATTTACATAATATCGCACAGCTATGTGAAGGACGAGGGCCCAATGTGGTGTCACCTCGGCTCAGCACATTGGACCAGACAGTATTTTGGTTCCCGGTTCCTTGGATACAGCACCCAGCGTGGATGAGGAGACAATGGAGGCGGCCAGCAGCTAGCATCTGTGTGTTTGTGCGAGGAAAGGGGCGGATCAGGGTTCAACACACACAATACAGGCTGCTCTTTTGATTACCTGATGCTATCATCTTCCCATTGTGTTTGCAAAATATGTAAACCAAATTAGCAGGATGTAAATACAGTCTGCACTAACTGTGTGATGAAGAGCGGTGAAAAAAGACTTGCAAACTGTTTGCCCCAAACAACAAATATTTATATTTATATTTTTCTGGCCAAAATATATTTCAAATTTAGGTTGAATATATATGTTGTATACCTTCACCACTGGCTGGGGGGCCATGTACAACGGGCACGCAGTGTCGGGGGTATGGACGGGCCCCCAACTGCACTGGCATATCAATTGCCTAGAGTTGTTAACAGTGCGCCTTGCCTTGAACTGTCTCAAAGGGTGCTTACTTGGCAAGCACGTGCTGGTCCGAACGGACAACACGGCGACCGTTGAGTACATCAACCGACAAGGTGGTCTGTGCTCCAGTCGCATGTCGCAACTCGCCCGCCACCTCATCCTTTGGAGACAGAAGGTTCTGAGGTCACTTCGTGCCATTCACATTCCGGGTCGCTCAACCGGACGGCCGACGAGCGACGAGATACGCTCACGGGAGAATGGAGACTCCATACCCAGACGGTCCAGCTGTTTTGGAGACGTTTCGGAGCCGCTCAGGTAGACCTGTTTGCCTCTCCAGAAACCTCTCACTGCCAAGTGGTTTAGGGTTTTCCCCCCCCCCTGAAACCGATGGCACTCAGCTGGCCGCGGGGGCCTTCACAAGTATGCGTTTCCCCTAGTGAGTCTTCTTGCACAGACACTGTGCAGGGTCAGGGAGAACGAGGAGCAGGTCCTGCTTGTGGCACCATATTGGCCCACTCGGACCTGGTTCCCCAAACTAATAGACCCCAGAGGATGCCCGATCGGAGTTGTGCTGTCCTTTTGCAGCAAGGGTTGAGCGAAGGCTGTCTCCCTCCACCCTAAAATTTATTTCGCTGCAATCGATGCTAACCACGACCCCGTAGAAGGAGATCGTTGGGGAAGCATGACCTGGTCATCAGGTTACTTAGGGGGGCGAGAAGGTTAAATCCTCCCCAGCCCTCCTCTACACTCTTTGGGACCTGGCTCTAGTGCTCAAAGCACTACAGCAGAGCCCATTTGAGCCTTTGCAGTCAGTCGAGCTAAAGTTTCTTTCAATGAAAACTCTGCTCCTGGTTGCATTGGCCTCCATCAAGTGGGTAGGGGACCTGCATGCATTTTCGTTCGACGACTCGTGCCTAGTGTTTGGGCCGGCTGATTCCCAGGTAACCTTGAGGCCCCGGCCCGGCTACGTGCCCTAGGTTCCCGCTACTCCCTTCAGGGATAAGGTGGTGAACCTGCAAGCGCTGCCCCCGGGGGAGGCAGACCCAGCCCTGGCTTTGCTTTGTCCCGTCTGAGCCTTGAGATGGTATGTAGACCGTACACAAAGTTTTAGGACCTCAGACCAGCTCTTTGTTTGTCACGGAGGCCGGCAGAAGGGGAATTCCGTCTCTAAGCAGAGGATGGCCCACGGGATTGTGGATGCCATCACCCTGGCTTATCAGGCACAGGGTGTGCCCTGCCCGCTCAGGTTGCGAGCCCACTCAACTAGAAGTGTTGCATCCTCATGGGCGCTGGCTCATGGCGCCTGTGACAGATTTTGTAGAGCCCCCAAAAGTCGCTAGATTTATTGCCTTAGTGTGGAGACGCGTATCCTACGGTATCACTCGAAGGGAGAGGCGGAGAGGCCCGGTTGTGTCGGCTTGCCCAAAAAAATGCTCCAGGAGTGTCCGTAATGTAGGCTCTGTGAGCTCCTCCGTCCCATTGCAACCAGACGGGCAGACCAGCCCGGAGCCAGGCACTCTATTGCGAATCCTTGAGAACCGGTAGAGGTGGGTTCCATATGTAGAGACTAAGTGGTTCCCATAGTGTAACTCGGGAGTGGACCGACTGAAGTCGCACACTGCTGTACTACCGCTGAGTGGCCGGGTCGCCGGCTCGGCTCCTGAGCGAAAACCTGGCACGCGTTGCACTGGCTGCCTTTTTATACTCACGCTGTGATCAGCGGCAGATGGATGCAATAATCGCATGCCAATGTGCATTGGCTCGTTTAGTTTACACTCGAAGTGAATTGGTCTCTCTAAGCGAGATCCCAATTCGTCGTTCACGTGATGTCTCCGGTCCCTTTTCCCTCAGGGGAACGAGGGTTTACCTAAGTAACAGAGACGTTTGTTTAATAATATATGTGTTGTGTTGACTGTTCATTTATTATGATATATAAATACCACAGCATGTATGTCTCTATTTAAGAAAATATTTGCGTGTATTTATAAATTATATATGATATAAGTATATGAATATAAAACATATACATGTGAACTATGTAAATAATAAAAAAATATATGCTATATGGTGGTCTTTATATACCTACCTAAATATACAAGTACATCAATATATCGCGTTGGTCTCGTTCTGTATGCGTATATTGCAGTGTCTGGGCTTGCTTGGCAATTTGTGGTGAGAGAAATAAGGAAAGGTGTTCAAGCGCCAGCGAAAACAGTGTAAGAAATACTTTTGAGAGAAGCAGTCTATCAGCGGGACGTTAAAGCAGCTCTAATTGTATTTACTTGTCTCATTAGTGTTTGGTGCAGTTGTCGTTGCTAGGAAACGCTGGTTTTGTTTACTGTGTGTGCTTGGCCATTTGTTGTGGTGAAAATAAAGAAAGTGTGTCCAGCTGAATTAATGTAGTATTTTGTTAGAAGGGTATAAAAAAAAGCGTAGTTTACCGCGGCAGCCGTCGCGTGAAGACCGAAGAGTGGAAAGACATCGACTCTACCGTGCGACTCCACCGGCAAAGGATAAGTATCGCTTTATATTTCTCCTCTTTCCTATTACTTGTTTCACTTCAGTTTCGTTTTTATAACCATTTCTTACTATGTGTAATTTGTTGTTTTTTAACGTGTGTTTGGAAGTGTTATTTTTAGGATTACTGATAAACTGTCATTTGATTTGTATTATTTTAATTTTAGTTAAATTATGTATGAATTTATTATGTCTGTATAGGTCTTTTAAGTTTTTAGTTATATTTAATTTGACGCTCATTTTAATACTCAAACACAACTAATGGAAATGAAAAAATATATATATTTAATTTTGTAACATGTTATATATATAATATAGCTGTTGGTGGTGTGTTTGTGTGGTTGTTACAACACATATGCAGTTTTTTTTTGGTGTTTGGCTTTGTGTTATGTTAGAATCATTATTATACCTTTTGTTCTTTAATATTTAATTTTTTTTAATTGTTTTTAGCTTTATTTTTTTTTTTCATTTAAATTTTAAGTTTTGAAATGTTGTTGTATGCAGTTGTCATTTTTATTTAAATCTCTTTATATTTTTTAAAGTGTATAGGTCAACGAAAGTCCACTGAAGGCGAGCATAGTGAGAACCCAAGTGCAGTTTTATTTACAAGTGATCCAAACATGATTTTTGGATGACAGATTTGATTTGCCAAGGATGAACAAGACTAGATAATCACCGACAAGCAGGTTACCATCAAAGCTAGACCATCAAAATGCACATGAGGGCGATTTTAGCAGACAAGGAGGGTCACATGACATGAACAAACCAATGGGAAACAAGACACATGACTAAGACAACCAATCGGAACATGACACAATGAACAAGAGAACCAATGACATGAATACATGAGGGCAAGGGAAGCATGACACTGACAGCATGAAACAATTACAAAATAAAAGACATGAAAACATGAACATGAAACAAAACCCAGACACCACATTACAATAGGTAGTATTTATAAAGTTTTAGCTTTTAATTTTGGATCTGTTTTTAGCTGTTTTAATACTACAATTGATTGCTTCTCTTGTCCGCATTTGTAAGTCGCTTTGGATAACAGCGTCTGCTAAATGACCCTAATGACTAAATAAATATATATTATGTATATGTGCATTTTGGATGCGATTAATCGCATGACAGCACTAGTAAATATATAAATCTATTTGAAAATCTACAATAACTATATAAATTTGGACCATTTTTTAGTTTTGAAATATGGAAAATGTATGCATGCACACGGCATAGTTATGTTCAATATACTGCATTATACTGAATACTGAAGAAAAAAAATAAAGTTATAGTATAAAGTTATATATTTTACCTATAAAGTAGAAATATATATATATATATATAGATACAGTATATAGATATATATACATAATGTATATATATATAAATATACTGATATATAACTATGTTTAAAAGTAATATGTGAAATGATATGCATTAGGCAATATTAATTAATACTGTAGTAAAAATGACACTTATGTCTGATTAAAATCAGAGCCAAGAAAAATACTAATTTTATTTAGACAGTTATTACTGACTGGTGAATGTTCACAATGTAAAAGGTCAAGGAAAGCTCACTGCATTGTGGGATACTGTATTCAACACAGTGAGCTCTACTGTCATGAGCACACAACATTTACATTCTGTAGAAATGAGTAATAATGAGAAATGAGAATAAGAGTCAAATGATGTGCTCCTCTGACTAGCTCAGTCTGGTACACATTCACTCACTCACAGCCACAGACATGTTGTTGTATTGTGTTCCTTCTTCCTCTGCCATGTCATTCCCAATAGACAAGACTAAATTTAGATTCTATACATGTGAATAATACATGCAGGGTTTCTAAGGAGGTGCTAAATAATTAGAGGATGGTCGGGCAAGGATTGATCTCGATGCAAGTATCTTAAAGTTGAACCTCACATACAAGCTTGCTCATTCTTCATCGCCTGCAGTTTTGATGAATGAGTTTTAATGTTTAATATGTTTATCTTCAAAGCATGGAGCAACTTCACAATGAAAAAAATCTGGTTTAGCACTTTAAAAATGCAAATGTTATTTAAGCTACATCTGCTACAAAGACATACAGAAACAGGCTACATGTCTTACATGACACAGAATAGCAAACATGCTTGTGTGTACCGATTTACATCCATGGAAATCAGAATAAAGAATAAACTTCCATTTAAGTGCCTATGAAGAAACATAGATGATTCATAAAAACTGTACATAGAAAACACAAACACGTACAGCATTATTTGAAACTGAAGTGAATTCTGACTTCAGAAATGGCTTGACAGTCACTTCCTGCACAAGGTCACTGTTTGATCAGCATAATTCAACAACTCAAGCTTGAAATATTATGGACAGTTTTACAAACTACTACAATTTAGCCATTCTCATTGAAGTGGTTTCCCTTCAGAGATATCCATCATATTTAAAAAGTGCAGTTCTTCAATTTTATGAAGAGGTTATTCCCTTACATTTTCTCTCTGACCATGATAAAAAAAAAAAATATTTATATAGATATAATTCTCGCTGGGCCTGTGACAAACCATTCAAAATTTCAAAAATATACACTACCAAGTTGGGGGCAGAGTATTTAAAAAACATTATATTATTATTATTTTTTAAATATTTTGAAATTTAATATTCAGCAAGGATGCCTTAAATTTATCAAAAATACAAAAAATATTTATTATATTTAAATAAACGCTGATCTTTTGAAATTTCTAACAGTCAATGAATCATTAAAACTATATAAAAATATTGAGCAGATATTAAGCAGCACAACTCTTTTGAACATTGATTATAAGAAATGGTTATTGAGTACCAAATCACCATATTAAAATTATTTCTGAAGGATCATGTGACACTGAATACTGAGAAATGGCTGCTGAAAATTCAGCTTTGCCATCACAGGAATACATTTCATATTAAAACAGACCGCAAACTTTTAAACTAATAATATTTCACAATTTTTTTTAACAAAAACTTAACGCCCCAGTAAAGAATCTTACATCATCTTCTAAAACCTTTGGATTACTGGTGTTCTCATGTATTTCTTCACTTTCACTAAGATCAGTTTCTTAGATAACCTACTTTCTTTCACTTTTTCTGGGCAGAATCACCTGGCTTAATCAATTTCGTATGTTGACACAGCATCAGTCAACCCATTTCTGTGCCAATGTGGATGCCTGCTTCAACCTGCAGTGTCCAAACTCGCACTTGGCGGCTTGGACTAATTCACATGTCCTTGACTTCCTCCTCGGGCGCTGGGCCTCTCTCCAGGTGGGCTGCTCACTCCTGGCTTTTATAGACTGCGCTAGTGAGCTACTTAACATGCCAACAACCACCCATGTCCTGACGCACCAAACGTCTTCTGCAATCTTCCAAGTGCAAACACTTATTTGGGGGCAGTCGGCGTTGTGTTTTTTTTAACACAGCACTCTCAGCACAAATCAAGGGTGAATGGTTTATGCACTCTTTTTGAAATTATTTAAATAGACAACCGTTTAGAGTGGCCGTGTTCTTGTAAAACGTGGACAGCTGACACAAAGAAATGCTGATTATATTGGCGTCGGGGTCGTTTATGGGGTGAGAGTGTCAGGGTTCTGTCACTTCGGTCTAGTGTAATTCATGGTTTTGTGACAGAGCCCTGACACTCGCGTCATGTCATTGTTTTCATGTGAGCGTGCGGCTTCGAGTGTGCTCGAGCCGTGCGCTCTCGTCTGCGTGTACTGTTTCATGTTGGAGCGTGGTGTTCAGATCACGGCACTCATGTCTTGAGTTTCGGTTTTCGTGTCGGGGTCCGGACACTCGCACTCCATGTTCTGTCTTGTTGTGGGAGCGTGCGGTCTCGAGTTAATTCGGCTGTGCGGTCTCGAGTTCGCTCGGCCTTGCGCTCTTCTGTCCACGTGTGTTGTGTTTTGTGAAGCACGCGGTTTGTGTTCAGCCGCGTGCTTTTCTTGTTGTCTTGTGTGAACACGCGGCTTATGAGTTTTCTCATTAGCTGCGTGTTCGTGTCTTTTGTTCTAGAACATGGCTTGTGATTTGTTTTGCTGGACATGTGCTTGTGTTTTGTTTTGTGTGCGCACATGGCTTTTTGTCTTTGATTCGATGTGCCATGTGCTCATGTCAATTGTCCTGACCCCTCCCATCTTGTTACCTGATTAATAGTTAATTTGCCCCACATGTGCTCCCTCATTACCCTCCTCATTTGCTCCCCATTTATTCTCCTTGTGTTTGCAGTCCTGCGTCCTTTCGTTGTCGTTATTTCCCCCTGGATGTTCACGTCACTCCATGGAGGTGTCCAGTCTGCCTGCCTTGCTTGCTTGCCTTGCCTTGCCTTGCCTTTCCTTGCCTTGCCTTGTCTTGCCTTGCATTGCCAGCCTGTTTTCCCCCTCGGGGTAGTTTTTGTTGTTGTTTTGTTTTAATTATCATTAAAAGCCCATTTCTTCCTGCATTTGAGTCCTCACCTCATCTCTCTTCCGGAAACCCTGTCAGTACGAACGGACCAAATGAGGACTCAGCGGAAGAATGGTTTGCGCCATCCACCAGCCTCCACTCTCTCCAGCCCCCACTACCAGTGCATGCTCCAATTTAGGACCTTGAGCTCCCTCTGTCAACAGGGGGCTGACGTTAGGAGTTTTGCCCTGGAGTTCAGCGGTGCTGCAGAGGTGTTGGGGTTTAATGATGCGGC
This sequence comes from Sinocyclocheilus anophthalmus, assembly GCA_018155175.1. Taxonomy (NCBI): domain Eukaryota; kingdom Metazoa; phylum Chordata; class Actinopteri; order Cypriniformes; family Cyprinidae; genus Sinocyclocheilus; species Sinocyclocheilus anophthalmus. Next base: position 445,218 of record JADLZN010010716.1, read on the forward strand.
CCTCAAGGACCTCTTTAATTACGCCCTGGATGAGCCCCTCAACTGGTGGAGGATGAGAGGGCTGGATCACCTGTCTTTCGAGGGGTTCGTCAGATTCCTAGCCCGTCAGGGGAATCCTCCGGCCGAAGAGGTTGCAGCGCCCCCAGAGACGGCCGAAGAGGCTGCAGCACCCCCAGCGTCTGCTGAGGAATCTGCAGCGCCCCCAGAGGTGGCTGATGAGGTGGCAGTGCCCCGCTCTCGGAGACGTAGGAGGAGGAATGGGTACGCCTCACCTCCCCTAGAGGCAGCTGAAGAGGCTGCTGTGCCCCTAGAGGTGGCTGATGAGGCTGCAGCTCCCCGTGTGGCGGCAGAGGAGGCCGCAATGCCCCCGAGGGTGGCTGATGAGGCTGCAGCGGACACGGAAGCGGCCCGAAGAAGCGCAGCGCCCCAGTGATGGCCGGGCGAGAAGCGGCAGCGGTCCCAGTGTCGGCCGAAGAGGCGGCTGCGCCCCAAGAGGTGGCCGATGAAGTGGCAGTGTTCCGTTCTCGGAGACGGAGGAGGAGGAGAAGGGTTTCCTCCATCCCACATGGCCTGGAGGCCGTACCAGACCCTCCCAGGCTCCTTGCCCTGCAGGCCCCGCCCAAGCTCTGCCCCTGCGGCCCCAGCCCGGGCTCCTGCCCTGCGGCCCCGCACGGGCTCCTGCCCTGCCGGCCCGCCCGGGCTCTTGCCCTGACGGCCAAGCCCGGGCTTCCTGCCCTGCCGGCACCGCCCAAGCTCCTTGCCCTGCCGGCACCACCCAAGCACCTTGCCCTGATGCCGGCCCCGCCCAGGCTCCTTGCCCTGCCGGCCCCGCCCGGGCTCCTTGCCCTGCCGGCCCAGCCCAAGCTCCTTGCCCCGCCCAGGCCCCTTGCCCTGCCGGCCCCGCCCAAGCACCTTGCCCTGCCGGCCCCGCCCAAGCTCCTTGCCCCGCCCAAGCTCTTGCCCCGCCCAAGCTCCTTGCCCCGCCCGGGCTCCTTGCCCTGCCGGCCCCGCCCGGGCTCCTTGCCCCGCCCGGGCTCCTTGCCCCGCCCGGGCTCCTTGCCCCGCCCAAGCTCCTTGCCCCGCCCAAGCTCCTTGCCCCGCCCAGGCTCCTTGCCCTGCCGGCCCCGCCCAGGCTCCCTCCGGCTCCGCCCTGGTGGCCTACTGGTGTTCTTGTTAGGCCGGAGCCTCCCTGGTCTGTTCCCATGGTCCCGCCCTGGCTCCCCGGGATTCCTGTTCTGCCTGAGCCTCCCTGGCTCAACCTCACAACCCTCCGGTGGTTCCTGGGCTTGTTAGGCGGAGCCTCCCTGTCGTTTCTCCCGGTTCCCGCCCTGGCTCCCCCATGATCCTGGTCTGCCTGAGCATCCCTGGCTCAACCCCCCCGCCCCTCCTGGTTCCTGTAATGACTTTCTGGGTTGTACTGCTGGCACTGGCTTGGTTCCCCTCCCTCCCTCCCTCCCCTCTTTTTCCCAGTGTTTTGAGTTTTCCTGTCTTGTGTTTCCTGTTATGTAGCGGTCTTGTGTTGTTATGTTTGTTCTGTCATGTTCCTGTCTTTTTTTTGTTGTGTCTCGTTAGGGACGCCAGGTGGCGTCCCTTATGAGGGGGGCTAGTGTCAGGGTTCTGTCACTTCGGTCTAGTGTAATTCATAGTTTTGTGACAGAGCCCTGACACTCGCGTCATGTCATTGTTTTCATGTGAGCGTGCGGCTTCGAGTGTGCTCGAGCCGTGCGCTCTCGTCTGCGTGTACTGTTTCATGTTGGAGCGTGGTGTTCAGATCCCGGCACTCATGTCTTGAGTTTCGGTTTCGTGTCGGGGTCCAGACACTCGCGCTCCATGTTCTGTCTGTTGGGGGAGCGTGCGGTCTCGAGTTCGCTTGGCCGTGCACTCTTCTGCCCACGTGTGTTGTTTTGTGTAGCACACGGTTTGTTCAGCCGCGTGCTTTTCTTGTTGTCTTGTGTGAACACGCGGCTTATGAGTTTTCTCATTAGCTGCGTGTTCGTGTCTTGTTCTAGCACATGGCTTGTGATTTGTTTTGCTGGCCATGTGCTTGTGTTTTGTTTTGTGTGAGCACATGGCTTTTTGTCTTTGATTCGGTGTGCCATGTGCTCATGTCAATTGTCTTGACCCCTCCCATCTTGTTACCTGATTATTAGTTAATTTGCCCCACATGTGCTCCCTCGTTACCCTCCTCATTTGCTCCCCATTTATTCTCCTTGTGTTTGCAGTCCTGCGTCCGTGCGTTGTCGTTATTTCCCCCTGGATGTCATCGTCATCCCTGGGATGTGGCCAGATCTGCCTTGCTTGCCTTGCCTTTCCTTGCTGTGTTGTGCCCTGTCCTGGCCTGCCTGCCTGTTTTTCCTCCTCTGGGTAGTTTTTGTTGTTGTTTTGTTTTATTACCAATTTTAAAAAACACATCTCTCAAACTGAGTCTCGCGCCAAGCCTCTTACCCGGAAACCCTGACAGAGAGGAGAAGTGATGTGTTTTTTATGAGTCATCGTGGTAAAGCCAAACAGTTTTTTCAGTAAAACGGTCCTGTTTTCAAATGGATTGAGTGTTGCTTGGCTCAAAGCAGACAGAACATCACAAACACGGCTAATGACTTTGATTAGCTCTAGCTCAAGGACACAGATGCTAAAATTGTGAAAAATCTAACTTTTCAGGAGCTAGTCTGCATAAACTGATAAAATAAAAGACTGTTAGAATGAAATACAAAAAGGGAACAGCTAGTTAACTGATAAAGCTAACAATCAACAAACAAATAATAATTTCTGATGCGCAAACCTAGAGTTTAGGTTTGTTCAAATCCTGAACCATAGGAATTGGAGGTTGACCAATTGATCTGTTTAGTGATGATCATACTAGTGATGTGTTGTTCATGAGCAATTTGTTCAGTTTGAATGAATCTTTCATATGACTCGAGAACATCTAGTCATCTCAGCGAGGGATTCGTTCATTTCGTGTTGACCGCACATGCGCAACATCCTATTAGTTCTTTACAGGAAAACAGAAATTATTCGTTCACCTCTTGAGTCTTAAGGGGTTCGAGTCATTTGTTCATCCCGTGACAGCTCAATAGACGCTATACCAGAAAGAGAAATGATTAGTTCACCTCCCGAGTCTTTGAGTCTTGAATCGCTCATTCTTTTGTCATGTGACAGCAGTATTGGATACAGAAACTAGTTAACAATTCCCAACCTTCCTTACAAACACGTTTACAGTAATGCAATGCGCTTCTGGTCTCAAATTTAAGCTTTTTTATTTCTTACAATTTATACATTTGTGAATTTCTGTCATGATGGTTAACATTGAATGTGGTAATAAAGAGTTGGCTTTATAATTTTTCCGTATTATGAGAAAAAATCCCTTTGATAAAGCAAAGATATCTACACATAATAGCATGAAGTTAATAATATATAATGTTTGTGTTTGTTGTAAGATACTGAGTCGGGAAGCGGGCACATGACAAAAGAACGAACGACTCGAACCCGAAGACTCGAGAGATGAACTAATGAATTCTGTTTCCAGGATTGCATAGCATTATAGCCTAAGGGGCTGGATGAATGAATGACTCGAATCAATTCTGTTTCCGGGACAGACTGCATAGCTTCAGTTTATTTGGATTTGATGTGACAAAAGAACGCACGAAAACCCCCCACCCCTTTTTTTTCCCCCCAAAAGGAAGTTTTCCCGGGGGAGGTGAGGGAAACTAAAAGACTGCATAACCTGAAACAATGAATGAATCATTTCTGTGTAGCGTCTGGACCACTCAAAAACACAATTTTTCATTTGATTTAACAAATCAGTTATTCATTAGATTAACAAATCGTCACAGACCCCTCACCCAATAAACTGGGTGCCAGGATGTCTGCGAACGATCAGGCCTCTGATTCCATGGCAACCAACGCTGATATCACTGGTTTTATTGCCCAAAGGAATGTGAGTAGAGAAAATCACTACCTTTTCCATAGGAAGAGACACAATGCACAGTAGAAATGGACTTTTCTACTAATTAATCCATAGGAAAACCTTTCTTTGAATGAACACACATATCCTTCAGGTCATTGCGTATATTGTCTTTGAGATTTTATACTGTTTTATGCAGGCTTATGATCGAAACACACTCCTGTCAGCTTACATATACTGTATATATCTCTACCATGTGTTAGTATCTATGAATTCGCCTTCTGATTATCTAAACGAGCGTGTATATTATATGTTTGTACATAGGCAATATATTAGTGTCCTGATAATTTTTTGTAATTTCGATTCAAGTTCCATATGCCAATTACCATGCTTCCACACAAAGGGTCATAAACTCCCCAGTATTTCCAAACTCCCACTTGGGATTTCGGCCTTTCTCATTGGACAAGCCCATCTTGAGAGGCGTGAATCTTCTCAGACCTTAAAGGCCTCACACCATGTGACCCGCCCAGAGTCAGTGGTTATGTTAGGTTTTGAGAAGATGTGAGCTCCAACGCTCCAGGACACCCTAAATTCATGCCAGGCTTCGGCCTTGACGTTTCCATTCACCAAGATTCCTCTTCTCAAACAAACTGGTTCTTTTTCATCAACCAACTTCAGCAAAGATTACTGGGACTTTCAGATTGCATCAAGCCTTCTTTCAGACAGACGAGACTTGCAAATATCAAACTTAGTCTTATTAATTAATACATTAAATATCAGTTACACCTTTTTACAAAGGTCTGTTTGAACTAAGAATCTGATGTTTCCTTCAGGCTGTAAATCTGCTGAATATCAAATGGCTCCATAACTTCATGCTTTATTCCTCTCCTTTTTACTGCTTAAGCTTTAACCCTTTTCCTATACCAACTGTATGTGTGTGTGCGTGTGTATGTGTATGTGTATGTTAGACTAGTTTCAGTGTTTATGTAGTATGTTGGACTAGTTTAAGTGTTTATGTAGTTAATAAAGTCTTACTTGTATCACACTTGACGTTGTTCATTGTTTGCTCATAACTGGAGTCACTTAATCATGCAGATTTATGCTACAGGCTCTGTGTAGAATTGTACAGTAAGAAAGTTATTTCCCTTAACCAGGAAATTAACGTTCTTAGAATTGACATACAGTTGACCCTGAGAGGTCAAGTAAATACGTACAGCGGATCTACTATTTATAATTAATTATAACTATTTATGATTAATTATTCATATTTCCCAATGAGCTGATTCGCTACACTGTGTTTTTTCATAATGTGCCTGGTTGCATTATTTGTGTTTTTGTTTTTGTATTCGAAACATTGCGCAAGTAGATGTGTTGTGGAATTTGGCTATTAACATGTAACATTTTAATTATATTTTGCTGAAATTATGAAAATGAACAAAACTTTTTTCGAATGATTTCGTTAAAGGAGATTCAAAGATCAGAGTCAGTAAAATTATCCAAAATGTACACATTATACAGTACGAGAGTGGCCTCTAGAGAAAGAATCCCTGACGACTCGTGCTGTTTGTTTTGACACGTGAAACTCTACGCACTGCCCCAGCCGTATAATTCAGATTGCTTTAAACATAGACAATGAAACTGTGCATATACAGTATTCTACAGTACACGCTTCATATAAAGTAATTCATATGCTGACTAGATGTTGCATTAGTGGAGAACAGCAGTGAGGCAAATGAGAGGACGCTAATGTAGTACCTTAAGCAGTTAAAACAATGTGACAGAAATACACAGATGTCCGATCCAAATGTTTAATGTCTTGATAGTTCTATTCGCATTGGTTTATGTCCACTTGGTCACTTTTATGCATGCGTTAGCCAGCGAAGTTGCAGATTAAAAGCTAGTGACGTGAGAAAGTAAATTGATATGTTCATGCAGCCGGCAGAAACGTGTGAATTTGTGTTCATTTCAACTTTTAGTAACACATTTTCACCTTTTAATGTCGCATATTTTAACATTAGTTAATAATGCCCCCCCACCTATTACTAGTATTCCTTTAAACAATGCAAATAATCCAGCACCATGTACTTTGAAAATGCACCACATAACAGAACAGACTATTTTATTAGAGATGAATGTTCCAGTGTTTGACTGTAAGTGTTTTAATTGTGTCATTTGCTGTGGGCTACAGCAGTACCAGACATGCCATCTTTGACCTTCTTACTGTGCCACCACCAGTCTTAGAACAAAACGTACTGAATGAACAAAATAATTAAACATTCAAAGCCTCATTTACAATTCAGATCATCCAAGATAAATGTCAGACTATTTCCAATCACAGGCACAAACACTGATCATTTGTTGAAACATTACAAATTATTTAGTCCTTGTGCTTTTGGAAAGTCATTTTTTGACCTATATGGAATATCCCCTTGCTGTCTTTAGTCCTCGGAAGAAACCAATTTCAGTGCTGACCTCCTTGGGCCTCATCCACCTGGCTGTTAATCTGAATTAGACGCAGTACATTAGCGCGGCTAAGGCCACGCTGTAGCTCGGAGCTAGCAAAGAGAAGTCTTGTTAGCAATTCTAAATGAACCTTTTAAGCTTTTTAATCACGGCTAAGAACTTCCTTCATTCACTGCCTTGAGTTCTCGGCTCCTAAAGTATGGTTTGGTAAGAAAAGGCACGCAAAGAGGGATCTGGGGTTTTTAAGACAATGAAGATAAATATGAATGGCTACCTGTGTTACTACTATAAATCAAATGATGCTAGCATAAATGAACAACAACAGAAAAATGCTTCTAAAAAAAGCATGGTATTTATATGGTACTCCATAGTGCATAAAAGAACACAACAGTACTTTATTTCAGATTGCTACTTAAATAAAATAAAACAAAAACTAGACAAAGCAGACAGTCAACATTTAAAGGGGTCATATGATGCGATTTAAATTTTTCCTTTCTCTTTGGAGTATTACAAGCTCTTGGTGCATAAAGAAGATCTGTAAAGTTGCAAAGAATAAAGTCTTGAATCCAAAGAGATATTCTTTATAAAGTTAAGAGTCAACCACGCCTACCTAAAACGGCTCGTTTAAACACGCCACAACATGTCTACTTCACTGTGTGGGAAGATTTGCATAACGCCACCCAAATGTTCAGGCAAAGAAAGAAGGCGTAACTTTTATTCTCGCTGTAGCATTGTTGTTGCACCGCCATGTCGTGTGTGACGCTGTGTTTCGTTGTGCAAGCGAAACTAATTGTTTGGCCTTCCCAAAGAGGACAATATCTGCTTTGTCATTCCTGGAGCTGATCCGTGCTGGTCACTGAGGAAATTCAACAACTTTGCTCTGTGGATCGCCGGATTGGCTTTCACCTTGGACGAAGCGGAGTCCAGCCTGCGGTCGTCACATGTGGTTGCTGCAAGCACTCCTTCGTTCCCACCTCCTCGGCCGAACCGTTCTCATCCCCCTGCCTTTCTCACTCTAGGCCGCCGCTGCTCCCTCTAGTCCACCTGTGTTTACCTGTGTTTTTGTGAAAGCGAAACTACTTTGTTTGCCTTCCAAAAATGGACACGACTAGAATCAATCACCAGACTGAAGTAGTTTTAGTCTTTGTTTCTTTTAATTGGGATGATTCTGGCTCACATTTCACAAACCCCACCCATTCACTATCTCAACAAATTAGAATATGGTGGCATGCCAATTAGCTAATCAACTCAAAACACCTGCAAGGGTTTCCTGAGCCTTCAAAATGGTCTCTCAGATTGGTTCACTAGGCTACACAATCATGGGGAAGACGGCTGATCTGACAGTTGTCCAGAAGACAATCATTGACACCCTTCACAGGGAGTGTAAGCCACAAACATTCATTGCCAAGAAGCTGGCTGTTCACAGAGTGCTGTATCCAAGCATGTTAACAGAAAGTTGAGTGGAAGAAAAAGATGCACAACCAACTGAGAGAACCGCAGCCTTATGAGGATTGTCAAGCAAAATCTATTAAAGAATTTGAGTGAACTTCACAAAGAAATGGACTGAGGCTCGGGTCAAGGCATCAAGAGCCACCACAAACAGACATGTCAAGGAATTTGGCTACAATTGTCGTATTCCTCGTGTTAAGCCACTCCTGAACCACAGAAAACATCAGAAGCGTCTTACCTGGGCTAAGGAGAAAAACTGGACTGTTGTCATTGGTCAAGTCCTCTTTCAGATAGAGCAAGTTTGGTTTCATTTGAAACCAGGGCTAGCAGTCTGAGGAGGGTGGGAGCAAGCTTCATAGCCCAAGTTGCTTGAAGTCCATTGTTAAGTTTCCACAGTCTGTGATGATTTGGGGTGCAATGTCATCTGCTGGTGTTGGTCCATTGTGTTTTTTGAAAACCAACTTCACTGCACCCGTTTACCAATAAATTTGGGAGCACTTCATGCTTCCTTCTGCTGACCAGCTTTTTTGAAGATGCTGATTTCATTTTCCACAGGACTTGGCACCTGCCCACACTGCAAAAAGCACCAAAAGTTGGTTAAATGACCATGGTGTTGGTGTGCTTTACTGGCCAGCAAATTCACCAGACCTGAACCTCATAGAGAAGCTATGGGGTATTGTCAAGAGGAAAATGAGAAACAAGAGACCAAAAAATGCAGATGAACTGAAGGCCACTGTCAAAGAAACCTGGGCTTCCATACCACCTCAGCAGTGCCACAAATTGATCACCTCCATGCCACGCCGAATTAGGCAGTAATTAAAGCAAAAGGAGCCCTACCAAGTATTGAGTACATGTACATTAATTGAACATACTTTCCAGAAGGCCAACATTTCACTAAAAAAATGTTTTTATGAAGTATTCTAATTTGTTGAGATCGTGAATTGGTGGGTTTTTGTTACATGTGAGCCAAATTCATCACAATTAAAAGAGCCAAAGACTTAAACTACTTCAGTCTGTGTGCATTGAATTTATTTAATACACGAGTTTCACAATTTGAGTTGAATTACTGAAATAAATGAACTTTTCCACGACATTCTAATTTATTGAGATGCACCTGTATGTCCCCCTGGATGCAACACATGCCTGCGTTTATAATGGGTTTTTAATGTTTTTGAATCATCGCTCCGTCCTGACAGGGCATCATCACAGTATGGTTAGGGGCGTAACATTTCCGTTACATGCTTGAGGTATTCGGTCAGTCATAACGCACTGGATAGCTGGCCACTCACAGGCACACCTTGCTTTTCAGACCGAGGAGCTTTGTAAAACATTCACGTTTCAGAAGGCGGGGCATAGATGAGAAACAATAATGTACATTATGTGGAAAATTATGTGTTTTTTGAACCTTAAACCGCAGAAACACATTTCATTACAACACATACACAAAACAATGTTCTTTTTAGCAACATATATGACCCCTTTCATACAATGAGCTATAACTATAAATGAATCAACAAATAACCCCTTAACGCAGCCACCTGCAACTACCTAAACACCTTAGCAATTCTCTTTTGACAATTGATTTTATTTAATTAAACATATTTATTAATTAAATTAAATGAACAATGTTTAATAAAATAAATATAACTTAATAAAGTAAATATTATTCGTAAAAACCATTTTAGCAACACCAAAGCCAAGAAGCCAAGACTGCAGCCTCTTCCACATGTTTTTGTAATTTCTTCTTCAAAAATCCTCAATAACAGACTTAACTCTCTATCTATCGCTGCCAATGTTTTTCTAAAGGCCAGCGATCCGTGAGTCAGTGCTTCACGCCAAGAGTTTGCGCTTAGTTGACAATTGGCAGAATTTGCCAGTGTTAGTGAGGAAGGAACACAAAAAAGAGAGTAAAGCAGACACTTTCATCACAACTGCTTTGATTTCCAAACAACACATCACACCCAATTTTCCACTTTCACAATTGAGCAGGCACTTAGCCAGAGGGGATAAGCTTCTCCATGACACAGTAGCACCCGATGCTCATAGAGGAAACTCTTCTTGAAAAGAGACACACAGCACAGACCTCCACAGACTACAGGGCTCCAGAAAGCATGTTGGTGAACCTGCCATGACAAGAAAGGAGCGAATGAAGAAATCACACCTCTGTGTGAACTCTATGAACTCTCTAATACAAAGAATGGAGAGGAAGCAAAGGAAGCAATTTTATTCCATCTAGAGGTTTCTTTCTTAAGATGGATACTGTATGTAAGGAATCTGACAGCAGGATAGAGAGCAGCTTTCTGCATTTTATTCTTTACTATATAGAACTTTTCTTATTTATAACATATAAGATTCACAATGGTCATGTATTCTTTTAAGTGATGTGACATATAGCCAAGTATGGTGACCCATACTTGGAATTAGTGCTCTGCATTTAACCCATCCAAAGTGCACACACACACCGTGAACACACACCCGGAGCAGTGGGCAGCCATTTATGGCGCCCAGGGAGCAGTTGGTTTGGTGCCTTGCTCAAGGGCACCTCAGTCTTGGTATTAAAGGTGGGAGAGAGCGGCGTACATTACCTCCCCCCACCTACAATCCCTGCCAGTACGAGACTCGAACCCACAACCTTTGGGTTACGAGTCCGACTCTCTAACCATTAGGCCATGACTTCCCCGTGGGCACTCAAGAGGGTGAATCTCACAAATACATGTCTATTTTACACTAAAATTATAAGAAAGGAATTAAGATTTTGCATAAAAAAAATTTAAAAACCCACTTATTTGTCATATAATTATTAATAAAATACCTCTCCCGAGCTTTTGATTAGGTACTTCTTGCATTTTTACCTGTTCTTACAGAAAATATTGAACACTCCTGTCTTTCGTTAGTTTAGTAAATCTAATAATATTTATTTTATAATACATAAAACACGTTTATATAAAACTGTCTATTCCTTTTAATTTGGGGAATTGAACATAAAACCTTTAGCTTTAAAAAATCGAACAAACCAACATCTAGCAAATGATTCCAAGGTAAAAAATTCATTCAGGATTTTTGTACATTACCGTTGAGAATTGTGAGGGGATGGGAGTTGTTTAATTAAATTTTATTAAGAAAAGTCGGCAGAAATGTGAATTAAGCAAATTTCACACATCCCTTTTAATGCATTTCATTATTACTAATTAACAGAATGATAATGTAATGAGAATCATCAATAACATATTAGAATTCTAACAAATGAAAAGGAATAAAAACAAGAGTTTGTTAATAAATGATCAAATGAAAAAATTATTTCTATTGAATTGTATGTAAAAAAAAAGAAGAATGTTTCATGTCGAATCACCATGAAAAAATTATATTCATAATATACTATAATATAAGATAGGTTCATAGATAGGTAACCTGCTTCTTCCCTGCTGTGAGGAATTTATGCATTTGAGTTCTGGTGTTTCTGCTTAATTTTTACTGGCTTCAGCAGAGCTGCTTTTCCTGCTTTTCCTTCACTTGATGCTAATTCATATCGTGGCCCTGAGCTCCCAGCTCCATTGTGCCTGGATTGATTGTCTGCTGTAAAAGCGGACTCTCCAAGTAAAGAGCCTAATTGCTCTTTGTTTACAGTAATGAATTCAGACATCTCATTGATCTTGACAAAATAATGTTTGAATACCTGCTCTGCAAACCGGCTGCCAAAAGTGCCAAAAGCCTAGAGCACGTTGGTGCACTGCACGCTCACTTGCATTTCCGGTTTTGCACTCTGCAAAGTGACAAAAATGCCATCAGGAGTGATGCTACTGAGGTGTGACCTCCATAAAGAATGGCATAAAACATACAAATCATAACAGCAGCCTTGTGAGTTGTTCAGACAGCCGAAGGAAGCAGGAAGGAGAATTTGCGCACTGAATAAGACACACGACATAACGCTTGGCAGACCTCATGAACTCCTGACGTGTTAGCACTCATATTTTAGAAGGAAAAGATGGGTGGCGGGCAGGTGTCCAGCTGAGATCGAGAGGTCAGGCATCGCTCAGAGCAAAGCCGCAACGACTCTCAGATAATTGCTTCAGTGACCTCCTGAAGCCCTCCATCAGTAATGGCAATTTTATAACACACTAGAGATATTTCCTTTCCTGCTAGAGTATAACTGGGTAAGTGAAAGGTTCTATCCTGACAAACAGAGGAACAGACAAAAGGATTTAAAGCTGAAGCCCACAGGCTGTGGGTTGGTTGATATTGGATGGAGAGGCTACTGGAAGGTTAAAAAAAAAACCTTGCAAGTGATTCCAGTAAATACATCGCATGTTTGTTTTGACAGGGTTTTGGAATAATCTATCTATGTCATCACACACGCAACATACTGTAGAAAACAAAATCTCTGCCTACAATAACCAATGACAGACAGTTATTTGGTTTCAGTCTGACAACCAGCCGTTAATATTGTGCGTCATACGTGTAGAACATTGATCTTGGTCCAGACTCTGATGTGTGAGTGAAAGGCTCTTCTTCATCACACAAGTCATTAATCTGTCAGAGTATTCAGATGAGATAAGCTTCTAAAGATTTTAACAGTTCCCCTTCTTTCTGGATTTCTCTGTAATGTCAGTGCTGAAAGAATCAGCTTAAAACCCATATGCATATATATTTTAGCACTGTCATTATAGAAAGTTTGAGTTGGTAAAAATTTTACAGTAATACTGTAATATAGATTTTAATATGCAATTTATTCCTGTGATGGCAAATCTGGATTTTCAGCAGCTCCAATCTTCAGTGTCACAAGATCTTTCAGAAATAATTTTAATATGCTGATTTGATGCTCAAGAAACATTTCCTATCATTACACTGTCTTGCATTTTAAAATAAAATCTGCTGATTTGCAAAAACTGCCTAATATTACCTAATTGTTTATATTACCTATAAACAAAAAAACCTTTCCTCCGTAAAAAATTTTTCTCACAAAAAAAAAAAAAATATTATATCTTTAAAATGTCAAATATAACAACACACACACACACACACACCACACATAATATATAATATATATATATATATAGATATATAAATATCTTATATTAGGGTGTACTGGTCTATACAACCCATGGTGTCACGGTTTTCGTTCGGTAACATTCGGAGGTGTGTAATTGGTTACGTCGCAATGTTGGAAATATTTCTGTTTTAAACCATGAAGGCGAGCCAATGGATATCACACACAAGCAAAGTGCAAACTCTGTGCAAGAGTTATGCCGGTGAACGTCTTAATCTCAGTCAATTCACTATGCAGAAAGTGAAAGTAAAAACGGAATGACGGAGCTTTCGCCATCTGACGCCGCATATTTTCTCAGAGACAACGAGATCTACTTTCTAACATATGAATCTAACATATGCTGATAATGGTATATAGCTAACTGTTTTTTTATTCCCTTAACATTCCTCTTGTGGCCCATATATAGTGAAAAAAAAGACAAGAAACTTATTTTGTGTTAAACAGGTTGTTTTTGAAACTGCTGAGTTAATATTTTAATTATAGGCCTATAATTCATTGTATATAGACCTGCTTTAAAAAGACATAAATAGGCACCATGTATTTGTAGCTGTTTTTCTCATGTTTAAGTCAATAAAAGTCAAAGTATACATATATTGAGAAAGAGAAAGTGGTGAACTCCATGTTGCTGCACAGACAAAAATAATAATAAAAAAAAATCACAAAGATGTCCCACATTGCCACACAAACCACACTCAAGCAAACATGCACTACTTTTTGAATCAGCACCCCAAAAATTTGTAAGAAACAAGTATTGGATTTGATTCAGTAAATATGATGCAGAGCATTGTTATCAATGTACTGCTTAAATATAAGTTACTCAGTATTAACTTATTGAATAAGTTGCTCAATATAACACTCAACAATCATTCTGAATATATACTATATAACCAGCTCTGCTCAGCTGATCCCTGTCAGCTTTCTGCTCATGCCGTGTGTGATGTTTGAGTAATAGGGCTCCGCCATTCAGCCGCGGTCGCCGATTTCTCTGACTTATCAGATGAGATGCTCGGCCACGTCAGCCGGGCCGGCGATATCAGACCTCCTGTCACTCAGCCGTGGCCCGCGCCGTTACTCACTCCGCCAGAGTGACGGAGAAAATAGCAAGACAAGAAAGAGAATGAAAGGGGTCAACAAATGGATAAAAAGAAACAAAAATAGACTTTGAATAAGATCACCGGGGAGTTGGGCCTAGTGTTGACATTTACGAGAGCTGATGGCAATCGCCTGCCACACTGGCATCTGCCAAGCTGATGATTTGCCGAGCACAACTCATCCTCGCCACCAAATTAAGTCTTGAATCGAAATTGGCTATGGCAATAGGTTTCCAGAGGTCTTGAGGGACTGGCAAGTAATGAGGTCGATTGATTTTCTTCTCCTCTGGGTGTTATGTTTTGTCAAAACAGTTAACTATTCTTCTTTAGGCGCTCCATAAATCGTTCATCGACTGACAGCTTAAAGAAAGGTTATTGTTGTTGTTGTTTTAATATAAATGCTAAAGGATGTTCACATCTGCATAATGGCTAATGGGAGATGGATGCAGAGCCGATCCTCCCTATACTCAAAATACGCAAGTTGCGTTGGGCACCAGGGGGCCCCCTTGCTCTCAAAGATGATTTAATTCTAGTTTTGTTTTTTAATTTGAAAACATGAATGATCATTTCTTTTAATGCGGTGCGCTGTTGCCCTTTCTACATAAAAAACAGGCAAATCATGTAATGTGAATGTCGTATAGTCTTGCTCGAGACTAAAAACATGAATTGAAATCGTACCGAGCCGTGGAAGAGACACTGCTTCTCAAGCGCTTTCCTCGAGCGTGATTCGAGACGGAGTGAACACGGACAAATTCGTTTCGTTCGTTCATAAACACTCATCCCCAGCTCCACGCGCCCCATCCAACCCCCCCGCTGACAAGGTTTGCAGAGGCCCCCCAAAAGTCCTAGGATCGGCCCTGGATTGATGCATTCCTTTTTAATGCCTTTTTAAAAGGAGTTTAACACAAAGAACGCTCACATGATCTGGAGTCACTAGTTAATTACTAAAACCTTTTCATGTTGAAAAAATCCCCCATTAAATATTATATCCATATATCCTATTATATCCCACACACGGATTTTTTATTATTGAAATTGTGGTCTATTTTTTTAAAAGAGAGTTTAATTGCATAATTTTAAATTAAAAATATCTTTAAACAAAATTCTAATTAATATAATAATTTTTATTGAAAAAATATTGACACTAACTGAACTAACTATATAAATAAATAAATAAAATACAAAGCATTGTACCATTGCACTAGGGATCAGGGTGGTTTATTAGCTGCCCAAAAAGTACTCAGTAAGTTTGACTAGTGAGTTTATCTATTTCTTTTTAGCTCTATAATTATTTAGCAGCTGTGCTTTGAAGGGGATGAATTTAGAGGCAAAACTTCCAAGAGAGGCTTTTACAGTCAGAAAGCTAAACGCAACTTATTTTGTGATGCTCTGAAGCAGCACCTTTCATCCCCTTTAAAGCACCTCTGCTACACTCAAAACACAGATAAATAAACCCACAATACATTTCAGGGCAATTACTGTTGGACTCCAAATATTTTTTAATTTCTGGCCTATCATCATGTTCCATAAGCGTTGTGTTTTTAAGTTACAAAACACATCTTGAGACTCCATTCTGTCAAGCTGTTTTTGAACACAAGAACATCCCAAACAAAACATGCATTTGAACCAGCTCACTCACTGACTTTATTTCAGGAAAAAAGGGTTAAAATATATACCATAGTTAACAATTGGCCATGCCAGAGTTTGAGCGGATAATCCTTTTAGACTTTCTGCAATGATTGCATTCAGTTTGATTCGGTGTTTGTCTTTTCCCATTCGATGCAGCACGCATTTCCCTCACGAACCTGGCACTCACCTTTCCTTCATTTTCTTATCATTGCCACAAATAGCTCAGAACTATGGGCATAGAAATGAACAGAGGAAGGTGAGACACGTCTAGGTTCAGCTGCTGGAATAAATGTGTGAGCTTGGGATCCCAATCAGTCATCCTGAGAATTCAGAAAGCAAGCAGTATTAAACCGGCTACACTGAGAAAATCAAGCAAGGATCTCCCTCCATGCATCTCAAGAGATGCTGCACCGGGAGAATCGTTAGCACACAGGGGGGTTTGCAAATTCTACCGCTCAATCTACAGGCTTAATATGAAAAAGGTACATAAAACCCAGAAAAGCAGGGCTATTAATAAGGCAAATATGATACAAACAGCTTTAAGCGGGGTATAAGAAATTGAGGAAATCTCGTATCAAGAAAGCTTGTTCGTTTAATGTCGACACTAATGGACTCAGGATCATAGCTCCTCACCAAACAACTACATACTAATTAAGGCTATATATTCACAATATATTTGTGAGGATCTTGCTGCTAATGAAAAATTAAGCAACATTATTGCTTTTTATTTGGCCATTAAGTTCCCCCATTATTTTAGTTTTGCTGAGTGTGTTAGGAAATATCTAATAGAGTCTCTAAATTAAAAAGTAGCAAAAACAGCTCTGAATCATTTTTGCGAAACAGTGGAAATGGTCTATTTAAATCACTTAATTCAAAACTCTGATTTAGTTGCATCACTCAAAATATTTACAGAAGGGTCTGTGAAGCATTTGTCATGTATTGGAATGTTTTAGTAAATCATACGCAGATAATATTGCCTATTTACTAAATAATACTAAATAATTTTATATTGGTGAAATCATTTTACCTTGCAGTATTAAACACTTCTTGAATCTGCTTGGTACCTGTTCTTTTTTGATTTATTAAAAAATAAAACATTAAAAACAATAAATAAATGCAGAAGCCAGGTTTGGTAATTTTTTTTTAATAAGTAAATAAATATATCTATTTTACATTAATTATGAGTACATACGAATTAATATTCTAAAATCGAATCATAATAAAATGTATTTTTAATTTTAAAATATAGATATCAATCAAGTCATCATCAATCAATCAATGCAGAAATTCAACAAAATCAATCAATTCTGCAGCAAACTCATATCAAGATACGCTAAATAGCCTAAATAGTAGAAGATTTGGCTTTGGGGGTGTAATAATGCACCCCTGTGCAGGCTAAGGTCGAGACCTGCAGAGTATAAGCGAGAACTCTAGCACGCCAGGGTATAAGAGGAGTGCAGCTGTAATTAATTACAGGCTTTGATTTTATTATGAGAGTCCCTGCTAATTGTTCTCAGAGCTTCATCAGTATAAGCTGCTAATAGAGGGCTTCATTAGGCTGACCTCTCTGGCTACTATGTGCGCTGTCCTGTTGGATTATTGTCCACTGTCGTGGCAGTGTTGGACAAGTTTCATAACTAAGCGATAAAGGAGGTGTATTTAAAATATTCACCAGCTATGTTCCAGAAGACTAGTTCATAATCGCTAGCAACACCCGCGAGACTGGCGAGTGCATGTCTAGTAGATGGTCCTTTACAATCCTCTGCATTATTTTTCTCTCCTTTATCAACAGAATCTAGGTGCTTGACAGCAAATGGACAGAGTTCACCGGAATGGCATGTGAGGGGTGGTGGGGGGGGGGGGGTGGGGGTAGCTATTCTGAGAATTCTGTTAGCATATGTACACTGGTATTGCCGCACAGCTATGACAGCTATGTGAGAGGTAAGCACCAGGGACGAGAATCCGCCCAGGGCCCACATAGCAGAGATTACAATGAAGTGAAATTTTCATAGTCCACATTCTTTAGCTGCCTGAAGCTGCTCACTATCATTACTGTAAAGTCTGTGTAATAGAGATGGCATTTAATATTCAAAACAGAATAAAAAGCAATGGCATGAGGTACTGAAGCTCTCATTGCAGCTCCTAGTGAGCTGACTTTCTGTATACATAGATAACTAGCTTCTGAAGCAACAAACTACAGAAATGAAGCCACATAAATACGGCAGTAACATTGTTAAATGTTCACACTGTTGGTAACCAAACAGTTTCAGTTGAGTCACGATTCTAGCGTTCATCTGGTATTTTTTTCTCACGTAAAATGGAAGTCGCAATTAAATGTGTTTTGTTACCACTCATTTCTTTCAAATATTTAGCATGCTATGTTTCACAAGTAGTAAGTGCAATGGCTCATAGCATTAGCAGGTCAGTATGATCACAGGTAGAGTAGAATGCTGACAAGAATTTTCATTTTTGTTACGTAGAGGGCACTATCCCTTTAATTCAAATTCACAAATTGATTTTACATTTTTAAAAGCCATTCTCAATTCAACTCAGAAGGGCACAGAAGGGGGAGCAAACCACTCTGAAAGCGGAAGGGCAGGTGCTTTTTGGACTAGACTGTCTATTGGACAGGCTCTCCACCTGGTTACACATCTGCTGCATGGTCTGCAGACCCCAGGGCCGGGCGACATCAGTTCTTGGCTGCTGTTTGTGGCTGGATCACGCTCATTTGCTGATCATGCCATGCAATACGATGAAGACGTAAAAAAAGAGCCCCTCTCTCACGCGCTTGGTCATATCTGTGTCTGTGTAAAGTAGAGAGAGAGAGAGGCAGAGGTTTGGCCAACTGACTGGCCCACGATCCTCTCTCGCTGTCTCTCCTCCTCACTGTGAACGGAGAGAATTCTGGCCCCAGGAACATTTCCCTAAATATGAGCCTATAGAGGGCGGACATCTCCGAAAATGGAATGAGCGTGTCAGTTCATGATCAGGAGGCTAACCACACAGGACTTGTGTGGGGATATGGTCAGTTAATGTTGCTATTTCACGTACATTTTAGCATTGCTGTTAATGGTGTCAATAAGTATGGAAGGGCTTATTGTCCTCCTACTGATAGTAATTGCGACTTTTATCTCAGAAAAAGAAAAAAAAAAACAATTCTGATGTTTCATCGGCAACTGCGCCAACAAAAGTGTTATTGCTATTTTTAAATTATCGAAGAGTCTGAGATATATCGAGCTCAAACTGTGTGAGATAAAAAAGTCTTCAATTACTTTTTTTACATTTTGTTAATTGCCTATTGGCGAAACAAAGACTTCTCAGATCAGAAGCAATTATGACTTTTTTTTCTCGTGCAATTGTGAGTTTAAATCATATCATGCACCATTTCTGAATCTTCCTTCATGGGCTGAATTGGGCAATAAAGGATCCTGCAATTTGACTTTATTTCTCAGGAAGTGAGTTTTATATCCTTGCAATTGCTGATGTTTTTTTTTTCGGCCTCATATTTTTGTGCAAATTGTAAGAAGGTATGAATTTTGAGATATGAATCTAGACTTTATGGAAGAAGCTCGGAAAAAAAGTCTGGGGCAGTGTGAAAATGCTTTTCAGAATTGTCTGAATTTATTTCTCTTGCACACATCCTTCCCGCTATCTCGAGTTAAATCACACAACTTTTGAAAAGGGATGAACGTTTGAGATAGTGAACTGGTGTAATTGTGAGAAGACGTCTAGATAAAAACGTCTGTATTGTGAAAGGAATTTTTTCTCAGAAGCATGCAAGTTTAAGATCTCACAATTCTGAATTTTCTTCTCAGAATTTTGAGTTAACATTTAATCCATGTATGTAATAAAACATAACATGCCATAATGTGAAACACCCCTTATGTCTTTCAGGAAACATTCTCATGAACCCTGAAATATTTAACAAACATATCATTTTGGATTAATTTTATATGGTGGCCGAGAGAGCTCAAAGTGCTGCAACTTCAGAAAACACATACAAATAGAAAAAGCAGCACTGCCCTAGGAAATCAAGAAAATATCTTCATCAATTTATAACTACACCGCAATTGCAAATTCATCGAGCAATGGCAAACAAATAAAGAAACGCACTGCAAATGCTCAGCTAACAGCCAACCAAATACGGATTTAAATTGTATTTGCAGTGCGTGTGCTCTGTTAAGTTGTTTTCTCCCCTTCATTAAAGTGCAGATAGATGTCTTTATTTCTGAATTTGTCAGTGCTTTTTCTTTATTGTGTTGTGTTGTTCGGCTATTTGCAGCTATGGTTGGCAAATTATGAAGTTGTGGGGTTTCCCTTATTTGCGTGTGTTTTTCTGTCGCAAAGTCGCGTTGAGCTCATCTCGGGCCATCAGCCCCGCGTGAATTTTAGACTATCTTTTCAAGCTTAGATCTTGCAATTCTGAGTTTATTTCTCAAAATTAAGACTTTTTTCACACAATCCTGAGAATAGAATGGTCTGAATTATGAGGAAAAAAGTAAAAATTTTGAGAGAAAGATTTTATTTTTATTTTTAATTCCTTGACAGAAAAAAAGTTGTCACAATTCTGGCTTTTTTCCTCACAATTCTGAGTTTATATCTTACAATTTCTCAGAACACATCTTTCTTATTTTTTCTCAGAATTGCAAGGAAAAAGTCTAAATTGTGAGACCAAAAAGTTGCAATTACAGTTCTTATTTTTTATTCTGTGTCAGAAATAAGCTTCCATACAAAAGAGACATGAGTGGGGACAAAAGCGTCTCCTCTTCTTCTTGTCTACAGCACTGCAGACGCTGGTGGATAGCAACACAACAGACCTCACGAGTACTCAGAGCAAGAGGTGAGGGAGAGAGCATTAATCACAGATGAGAAGTGTTATCCCACCATCGGTGCTCTCTTCCCCTCTTCTCTTTCCCACAATGCACTCGCTGTAAGCAGCAGCAGATACAAGTGCGTACTCTGTTTCTTCCCAAGCACCCGAGGAAATGAACACACTCTTCTCTAAAGGACCTCCAAGGTTGGTGTCTGCAGAAGGGTTATTCAGAAATAAGTCTGAAATCCACTGTGGCATCTTCACATGAGGAAATATATAACACAAGTGCTGCCATATAAATCTGATCTGCTCAAATAGCTAAGGATTTAGTCAGGGGCCCGCAGAAACATCTTCCAAAAGTTAACAATAAACAAACTTAACCAGGTTCTATCCTGCATTCGACAACATTTTTCTTTCACATTCTTTTTTTACAGGTTTCTTGGATAAATTGAAATAAATCTTTTGTAACAATCTAAATGTCTTTACTGTCACTTTTAATCAATTTAATGAATCCTAACTGAATAAAAGTATTAAATCCTTTCAAAGATCTTGCTGACCCCAAACTTTTAAACAGTAGTCTATATGATTGCCTGCAAATTTTCTCTTTAATATGCAGAAAGGGATATAAGCCAAGTCTTTTGCATCATTCGTGCTCATTTAGAGAAAATAAACTCAAATATAATTTAAATAAAATTCTGCATACCACCTGCTTTCTGCAGCCAGAGAAAAGCTTGTTAATTGCACCAAGCAAACAGCGCTGAGATTGGTAAATAAAGTGCATTCTATAATAAGCTTCATTTGCATAGGAAGGAGGCGTGTCTGCACTGAAAATAATGACAGCTGACTTAATGACTTCATTTAAATACGTATGCCAGTGCACAAACCACCTGGTCAAGTTGGACAGCGAGTGGTTAGAGAATATTTTTGCTGGGAATTCCTATGCTAAACTGGTCAGATTTCAGTGCACTGGCCCTGCAAAGACAGAAGGATTATCACGAAGCAATTGGAGTACGATTCTGATATAGCTCACACCACGGTCCTTTCATTATCATACAACTCTACTTAATTACTTTCAGACTGACGCTCTCTTACTGTGTAATGATGCATGCAGCCTTACTAATGTCTGAGATACTTGTAAATGAATGGTCAAAGGCTCCACATCCATTTCGGCTGGGAGAGAAACCTAATTAACTGAAGGTGCCGCACTGTTGCTCTGACGCGAGAAAACAATGGGACCGAAGGCACGTCTCGGAGCCCGCTGCAGGTGTTGCTCAGAAAAAAAAAATCACGAAGTGGCTGGCTAGCAGTGAAATGACAGCACTCCCTCCCAGATGCCTCCTCTGTAATCCACATAATTATCTCTGTGTGTGAAGATCGAGCTGTCATTACTGTAGTTCACATCAACGCCCTTTCAACAAGCCACATCCATCTCCATATTACTGAATCGAATTAACCTCCAGGTTATTTTCATTAATAAATATGAGATAAGAAATTATTACTTGGACACTTTGTGTTCTGTCAAATGACAGTGTTTTAGCAAAAGAGAAGACAAGTTAAATTTGCTGATCAATTGTGTTCTTGTCAGCTAGATAAAATGAGAAGTGGGAAGAGGGAGCGAGAGAGTGGTTGTCTCCATAGTTAACCGATCAAAGAGGCACTTATTCGCTTTAGGAGAAAATAATGAACGAGTCAATTTTTCAACACCCCGATTTCTGTGTGGGGAACAAAGACGATCATTATGTATCTGGGAGCTTGAGGGGATGATTGAAAATGTTGTCTATGCATCCAGACACAACTGTGTATATGGGAAGGGTCTGAAACATAAGAAACATGATTTGAGGCGGCAAAACAGCACTGGCACGTATTTCTAGGACCAATTATGAATTTCTTCTCTGAGATGTTGCTGCAAACAAAGACGTTTCCAGAGAAAACACATTATGAACGAGCATCTGAGGTCACCTGGTTGCATAAAGACTGTTGCTACACTGCAGATAAAGCTCTGGAAGAACTTGAGCTGTGACAGTCTTGACAAATGCTTTTGAATTTTGCTGAATGAAACAGATTTAAACAGCAAATATTATGTAATGGATAATGTACTGACACATACAGCCATCATCACTAAAACTGTTGTTCCCTTTCAGTCGGTCACTCCGAGTCACGTCGATGACCGACGAATTGGGATTTCGCTTAGAGAGACTCTTATCATAATCCACCAGTCGAGTGTAACTAACGAGTCCTAATGCACAGGGCTGTGTCGGTGTATTGCATTCAGGACTGGGCCGCTGTATGCATCAGCTGTAAGGATCTCATAAAAAGGCAGTCCGTGCAACGCAGCATGCGACAGCATTTTCACTTCGGGCCGAGCGACAACATCGTTCCTGGCTCCTACGGCAAACGGCTTCGTGTTGACGAAGTGTAGCAACAGCGCATCGCAATCTCAGGTAGCTTTTGTGTTGGCGGATGTGCATTCCTTCAGGGGGGGGCTGGTTCGTTCCATAGTGTCACGGGTTGCGCACATTTTCATAGGCTGGGCACATAACACATCCAGTCGCCTATCGTGCTTGCAAATCGGCTGTTTCCCCTGTGCTTCTCAGCACGTAAAAGAGCATTTCCCTAAAAGATCCAATTTCTCTAAAAGAGTACAATAAAGACGACGGAAATTCATACTTTTAAAGATGGCGTTTCACCCGTGCTTCTGGTATGCGGGCTGTTATCCGACGTGGCGCCAAGGGTGGAGGTCCCATCGTCTTGGCCGGCTCTACTGCCCGGGGGGGGGGAAGAGCATTAAGCACGCTGAGGTGGCGTTCGCAGATGAGTCATGTTCCCGTTGTGGGAAGATGACCATCTCGGAGTTACGGACCAGGCTCTGTCTCTTCCAGGGGCGGCGGAGCTCCTGTTTGTCCTCTGCCGGCGATCCTAGTGTTCTGTCGCTGCGTGTGCTAGTGTGGCGGGCAGTAGCATGGTGTCTGAGGGTTAACTAGTGTGTGGCAAACTGGCCCTTCAGGAACGCAACCCTCGGGGACCGGCATCGCATTGCCTCTAGGCGGCTTCGCAAACCAGTTGGGGCCCTCCAAGGAACGCGCTGGGCCCGATTTCATTCAAAGAGCGTACCTAGCGTATCTCTTCGGTGCTCCTCCCGACGACCGATTATGTGGATCACTGCAGTGCGGAGGGAGACGCTCTCTGGCGAGGAAGATCGCTGTGCTGCCAGTCCTCTGGGGATAGCGGTGGCAAGGCCTGAATGCGAGATCCTCCTAGATGGTCGGTCAATGCTTTCCCTGGGCTGCCGAGAGGGTGGGGCTTCAGAGTGGAAACTACCTCCACCGCAGTCCCAGTCGCCTCGAGGTTGGATGATTGGTTTATGCGTGGGGGGGGGCCTCGCGCTGGTTCTGTCAGTGCCATTCTTCCTCGCGAAGGTTGGCGATGAGGAAGCGCACCATGTCATGGGACTGCACCTTTTAATTATCATGCGCAGAAACCGACCTGCTGTTACCTCACACACTGCGCTGTGTACGGTGGGTGCTAGCTAGGGGTATGACAATGGTCCGCTCCCAGTTGGAGTGGGTTCGGAAACCCCATTGCGATGTGCAATTGTGCCCATAATACTCCCGCCTCGCACACACGGCCAGGGGCTAAGACCGTGCTCGCCCCTCCCGGGTCTGTAAGGTACTCGTCTTGCCTGTCTGGCGATGTCTTATTAGTGACGGGGGTTTCTAGTGGTAGAAGCTGGCCTCCTGCGGCTTACATCGCTACGTCTTTAACGCAGGTTCCTCGGCGGCAAGGCACTGAGGGAGCTCTGGGGCACGAGGGTGGTCATGATCCGTAGTTCTGCTGAAAAGAGCCTCTCTAGAAAAAACCGAAGCGCGCTACTGACCGGGATCCATAGGCTAGAGACTGAAAAGGCTGGTCGTCGTGCTCGCATAAAAAAAAAAAAAAAAAAAAAAACAAGGGGGCGACGAAGTCACTGCGAGTTCTGCTGGGTCAGTGCGATGTCCACGAGGCTTGTAGGTGCGGTCAGAGTCAGCGCATCTCTGTCTGTGTCTGGGATATGAGTGACCGTTCCGACAAAGTTTGGCTCCTTAATGCTCCCTTTGCCTAGACTCGACCTCTCGGCGATGTGTGTCGAGAGCTTGGCCGCAGCATCTTTGTGGGCAGGGGGCAGAGGCAGAGCTGAGGGGGGTCGGGGTCGTCACAGACAGCATCAACCCTAGCCCTCCGACGGGAATGCTGGCTGTCCGTGCCACCGACCCCTGCGTCCGACACCCGCTCCGACCCCCGCCAAACCCCCGCTCTCCATCCATCAGGTACATCCCTCCAGCATTGGGCGTCCCATGTGGAGCTGGCGTAGCCTAGGGGAGGCCAGGCGGGCCACCCCCCCGCCCTCCTGCTCATCCAGTCCCTGTCAAACCTGACCGTGAGCTAAAGAGTGTGTGTAGATAGGTCCCGTCTCGTGATTGGTTGACCTCAAGTGTGAGGAGCTGTTCTTTGGGGGATATGTTAGAGGCAGGCCTCTCCCTCCCTACGGAGGAGGGCCGGTTGGAAAATCCTGGAAATTTGGACGAGAGAGTGGCGTTTTTGTCTCCCGCATGTGCTCCTAGGAGGGCATGGAGAGTCTCGGACGGACCAGCACCGGACCACACTAAACCTCCTCCATCGCCAGCAGGCAGCAGCAGCCGGTTCGAGAGCGTCAACAAAGGCACTACTCATTTGGTCATCCCTGCTGCCAATGCTATGGTAACCAAGTAAGCAGTTACAACCCAGGCACGATGCCCGACCCTCTCTTTTTATCGGATCGCACTGCACAAGTCCGTCCCGAGTTGTTGATCCCTGCGTTGTCCACCCTTCGTTCTGGCCGGCTGCACTAGCGGTGTCACTGCGGTGGGACACTCGTTGCTGGTCTTTTGCTTGCATGGTATCCTGGTGTCCTGCTAGCGCTAAAACGCAACATGTCTCATGGGCTTCTGGCGGACGCATTCAGTCCTCGCTGATAGCGATTCAGTTCCGGGCCTAGCAAAATCCGGCGATCCCCCCAAGTTCATGGGCTATCCGCTTCAACGACAGTGAAGTCGCTGATGCTCCTAGTCATTTGCGATGTGGTTGGGCTTAGAATGCAGTCCTCCTGGCTGAAGGATGGCGATATATAGGCCAGTCCCTGCCTTTGGCTGATATAATCAAATGGTGTCAATGGCAGGGGGATCAGGGCGGTTCTGCCACTGAAACTATTTCAGAGGCTCCCTGGGGTATGGCAGCTGCTGCGGCGTGCATTTACTCCGTCAGTGGGGGGTGTTGGGGGGGGTGATGAGATGCTTGCTTTCATATGAGACCGCTCGCGAGACTGGCTTCATGTGGTCCGAGTCCTAGAGGCTGGCCGTGGCAGCGTCGGCTATCACACTTTGTCGCACGTTACCGGTCTGGACTGTCGTGCAATGCGCAGTGGCCTGTTACGCCGCTTGGTGCAAGGCCCTTACATTCTACTGGCGGGCGGAGTGCCTCTAGTAAGCAGGTCTCCAGGGCATGCTGTGGTTTAGCACGGATGCCTGGTCCACCACACTGGCTGGGTGCGAGACTCGATTGTGTACATCAACGGCGGCACAGGTGGTCTGTCGCTTGACCAGTGCGTTAATGTCGCAACGCCACCTGAATTCTCATCCTTGTGATTGCAGATGGTTCTGAGGTCACTTGTGTGCGCAGTTCACAATGCCGGTCTGTGTCGTTCTCAACTGTAGCTGTAGGGGCGCCCGGCGAGCTGTCAGCGAGCTACGCTCCCCCGGAGAAGGAGACTTCCATTCTCCTAGACAGGGTCGCTAGACTGTTTTTGGAGGACGCTTTGCTCTGTCCATTTCCGCGCGGCGTCGCCCAGGAAATGAAGCCTTGAGATGGGGCTACCGATAGAAGCCGGACTACAAAGCTTTAGACCTTCAGACCAGGCTGTTTGTCTGTTACGGAGGCCGACGAATGGAATGCCGTCTCTAAGACATGAGGATGTCACTGGGTGCACTGGATTGTGGATGCTCATCAGACTCCTAGCTTATTCAGGCATCAGGGTGTGTCCTCTGCCCGCTTCTGGAGGTAGGAATTGGGGCGAGCTCATCTCTTACTAGGAGTGTTGCAGCAGGCATCCTGCCTGGGCACTGGCTCAGGGCGGCCTCGCTGACAGATATTTGTATTAGCTGCTTGGGCTGGGCTTGACCGCCCAACCACGCTTTCAGAAGCTATATTCTATATAGGGCTCTTCCGTGGTGGATGCCGGTATCGGGGCTCCTGTGTTCTTCACCTCAGAACGGGTAGAGGCGCTAAGATGGCCGTCCTGGTTTAGTTCCAGCTTGCTAAATACTGGCTCCAGAGTGTCGTTACTGTATTGGCCTATCCTGTCGAGCTCACTGCCATCCCCCTTCGGGCAGACAGACTGTGGTGGATACGTCGCAAATGCGCAGGGCCCTTACCGTACGCTGAATTTCCCGTGAGAACTCGGGTGAAGGGCTGGGTTCGCTGATATGTAGAGTCGCTTGAAGTTGTATCCATATGTGTAAAGTTGCTGCACGGTAGTATTGGCCTCAGGAGCGACATGTGTTTCCCTCGGCAGGACTTCTGGCCATTTCTAGATGAGGGTTACAATGCCGCATCTAATCTTCTCATATGCTCTAAACTGGATGTCACGTTGACATGGTAAGTGCTGTTCCCATAAATCCGATTCTCTTGGGAAGGTGGGCCTTTCCCAATGTTCCGGGGGGGTCGCACATGTAGTATACTGTCTGCCTGTACGTTTTCCCAGTGTTATCAATCTGCAGCTGAGTGGTGTAGTGCTATGTCCAACAGTACTGTCTTCTGTTGGCGAGGTGCTCAGCCTACACTCTACAAATGGGCGAGACGGCGGCTCGGCAACTTACGGACTACTGGAAGGGGGGGCAGCATCATGGTGCTTAGAGGATCCCAAATGCGTCAGTCACCGAGCATGACTCTGAGTGCGACCGACTGAAAGGCAGACTTCCTTCGTACGTATGTAACGTCACTCCCGTTGCCACGGCTGCTGTACCACCGCTGAGTAGTCGGGTCACCGGCTCGGCTCCTAAGCGAAAACCTGGTATGCGTTGCACCAGCTACCTTTTTAAAGCCGTCTGAAGCACTGTCTGTGATGCGCGGCAGCACATTTTACGTCTCGCACAGTGCCCTGCCTTCAGGGAAGCGCAGGGTTAGGCATAGCGTAAGCGTGGAGTCGTACGTTTTAGTATCTGCCTTCTGAAAGAGGTCTATTATGTCAGAATGGATGAATTGGGCTGATGTACACTATCTTGATAATTAGCAACAGCTGCTAACCTCAATAAATAAAGAATGGACATTCAATATATTAATATCAATACAGCTACTGCGTTTAAAAGTTTGGGTGATTGTATGATTTATTTTTTGAAAAAAAGAAATTAATACTTTTATTCAAGGCATAAAATGATGGTTGCACTAAATTTATCAAGGGTGCATTAAAATGATCAAAAGTGAGAGTAAATTTATTTACAATATTCAAAAGGATTTTTATTTCAAATATAATGTATGGAGCTTTCCACAAAAACATGAAGCAGCACAACTGTTTTCACCTTGATATTAATGGTGAGCTCGAAAAAAGCTAGCCCCTCCTCTCATGAAAATCTGACTTTTTCAGGTTTTAAGTGCTATAATCAGGTCTCTGGTGTGCCTCTACCAACCAAGGAAACGTGAAAAAGATTACCCCAGTAACTTTGTTTTGGGAAGCCTCTTTCTGCAAGCGTCTGAGAAAACCAGCACGTCTGAATTCGCTACCTTGGTGACATGGCAAAGGGAGCCATGCATTAATAAGATTATCGCGCGTCCGTCTCTTAATCTGTAAGTTTCCACCCAAGGAGCCATCATTTGATTTCGCAAGCGCCACGTAGGTGTACTTATGTTCTAATGGCCATGGCGAAAGGTTTCGCTAAAAGCAATGCTTAACTGCTGTCTTTGGCTGGGCATCTGATGAGTCACAGAACCCTGTTGGAGTCGCTTAAGGCAGCCTCATAGCTGACAACAGAGCCTGTGATTTATATATTTATTTACTGTATATTGTGGCTGCCACACAGATCTAAAATAAACATGCCATTTATTGCTCGGCTAGTCTAGTTTGGCCTGTGCTCACAGACCATAACCGATTGTTTTTTGTAATGTTGATTTAACATGAACTTGTGTGTGAATGGAACGGGTTATTTTCTTAGCTCACTATGGCCTAAGTGACCGGGCGCTTTCTGTCGCGTGACGTGGGCTTCGATGTTTGTCGCTCAACGGAAAAGCCATATATTATGGAAGTTTATCAGAAACCTTAATGGTTAACGCATTATTTCAGCACGATAAACATGATAATCTTAACCAAAACAGATGTTTTTAGCAGGTGTGAGCTGTAATGGTGCAGCTCTATTCTTGAAAAGGGGGCGGGGAGCAGCAGCTCAGTTGGGCTTTAAGGGGGTCATATGATGCGATTTCAAAGTTTTCCTTTGCTCAAAATTATGTAGTGTTTACAAAGCTGATGTGTGGGCATAGTATAAGAATCGCGGGTCTGAAGTTGCAATAGCCTAAAGTCTCAAAGCAAAGTTAGATATTCTTGTATCAAAGTTAAGAACTCTGTCACACCCAATCCCCCTAAGACGGCATCCATCTAAGCACGCTGCGACCTCCCACACTATGCTAGCCTCACTATGATGGACAATATTATGGCATAATGCTGTCGGCAACGATTTCACGCAAATAAAGCAGCGTGGTTTCAGCTACCCACCAATAAGTGTTGAAGGCAGGGCCATGTCAAGGGAGTAGCCTGTTTTTCGAGGCGAAAGCAAAAGTCACATTTATTTGGCGCTTAGGCGGGCCGAGAGTAGATGCTTAAAGATATCTTCAGATTACGTACACCCCAGAATCAGTCAATGGCATTTTATTGGACGACGGTCGTTTCTTGAATTGCGGGCCCGGAGAGTAGGTAATTCCTGACTTGCTATGACAATCTGTCAGGCTTCTCGATCACTATCTGTTTTGTTAATAGTTTAGTATGTGGCTATTTGACGGTCCTAATGCGGAGTTTTCGGCATACGTGTGTGTGTGTGTGTGTGTGTGTGTGTGTGTTAGAGAGATAAGAGAGCGACATGAGATGTTCACATCATAGTGATGGATCAGCTGTCTTAATAACCTATAAAGGCTTGTGTACTGCAAAGCACATATTCATCCACTGTGTCTGTCAAGCGACTCCTTCTGTTCGCGCTTCGGGCTCTGTCTTTATCATTTATTTTTAAAGTCGGACATGCAGGGCTGCGATTATGGTAAGGAGGGTGCGTACCGTTCTCGACGAGTGCTTGCGGTGTTTGGCGTCAATGCCTCAATGCACTGGGCTCAGCTGGCCAGCTCAGAGCAGGACGTGCGCTGATCGGAAGAGGGAGCTTTGAGAAAGACTAAGCGTTTGAGAGAGGAGCGGGGCATAGTAGGACCTACAATAAGTAGCGTATTTGACAATAATTGTGTTTTAGAACATTAAAAGCCGGCAACATATTCTGTTACACAAAAGGCAAATGCCAATCACAAAATAATGATCTCTTAAAAAGAGCATATGACCCCTTTAAAGAGAGAGGCCTGAAAAACAGTGTTTTTCTGCTTCCACTCAAAATAGGCATTTTTAAAATTATATAATAAATGATCTGTTGTGTATTTTGAGCTGAAACTTCACAGATACTTTCTGGGGACACCAGAGACTTAAATTACATATTGTAAAAAGGGGCATAATATGTTTCCTTTAAACAATAAATGTTACTGGAGTCCAGATCCAAATCTAGTAACATAATGATTTCTTGAAAATTTCATCTTTGCCATCACAAGGAAAATTCTTAGCATTCATCAAAGTTTTTTAAAAAAAAGACTAAAAAAAAAAAATCAGGCGAATATTATTTTTTAGCTGTTATTGGATCAAATAAATAAGTCCCTTATTGATCATAATTCAATTTTTTTTTTGAAACTTAAAAAAGTCGCTGAACTTTTGAATGGTAGTGATATATATTATATGAATTATTATAACTTTTGAATGGTAGTGTATATTATATGAATATTATATTGTATATTATTAATATCACAAATTATGAAATTATTTTATTGTTACGGCCACTGAATTATAAATAGTTAATACCAAAGTTCTTTACAATTTTGTCCAAATAAAACTGTATAAATTAAAATCAACTTCAAGGGAATTCAGGAATCACATCATCATAAAATACAGCATGAAAAATTTATATTTATACCAAGACTGGCTAAATATTTCAATTAACTGTTTTATTAAGATTTAATGAGTATTAGATGAAGCAAAAGTAATCTAAATGTAAAAACGGAAACGAGCTTGACCGATTAACTGTCAAATAGTTTATATATTCTACACTGATAAATCTATTTAAAAATAATCTCTACTAATGCCCATATGGTACTGATATCCATCTGTATATTGCACACTACTGACAAACATGTTCCATGTCACAACATTTTAAACAACTTGAAAAACATAAAAAGGAAACTTCAATAAGCTTGGACGTTCAAGAAACTTGAAGCAATAAACTTAGCTTGTCTCAGCTTGGTGGGTTCAAGGAATGACCCAAACTGTGACTCTCCACAGGGACACCATGAACAAAATGCTAGCAATAAATTTCAGGCCTTGATATTGTTTTACACTCCATAGGAACAGTCTCAGCAGCCAGCGGTGGGACTCAACTCACTTCTGCAGACACAGACATAATTATGTCTCGTCCCTTTCAATGCTTCAGAGAGAGCTTAATTCAATCATTGTCATATTGATCCTGGCACCATGCGTTCTCCTGACACTGGCCTACTGTAACAGCTTCTGTGTTTAGAAGACTAAGCATTATTGAACATGCAATGCCTTCAACAGCTTCCTACATAATATCTGACAGCCCCTAACGATATTTCTTATTTCGCATATGAAAGTGTGCTTTGTGACCCATAGGAAAGAAAAATCACAAATTAGATCTCTTTAATATCTCCTAGAGAGCAATGAAATTAAATGGAGGGCAAACGAATGATTTTTTTTCTGGCTTTCAATATGAGCATTTTTTATTAAATTCCTTCAGTACATCCACATTCATTCTACAGCTCTATACTTCTGCAATTTCATCAACTGTCTCATTTATATCATTTCTTTTCATTTCCATTGTTTTTAACTATTTTTAGTTAAGAATATCAGTATCCAAACATTGTTCACAAATGTTGCCTTGATTTAAATGTGCAGTGCTTTATGAATTGGTAATAGATATGAAATACATTTGGGAATTCCTATGGTGTGACAATCTTTAATTCATCCAAAACTATTAAAAAATAAATTTAGCTAATTGTAAAATAATAATAATAATAATAGCTTAAATACGTTATACAAATAGGTAGTGTGTAATAATAATAATATATCAAATAATAATACTTATATTTATTATTATTATCATTATTATTATAAGTATTATTTGTATAATCCCTTTAATATATAGGCCTATATTTTTTATAATTACTATAATCTTTTATAATAATCTCACATTAACAGAGACAGTACACTGACAGTTTGCAATAAAATTAAATAGAGAGCAAATGGCAATTTTTTTGAGCTATCAATATGAACTCAAACATTTTTAATACATATATCTAAGACCAAGACATCCACGTTCATTCCATAGTTCTATACTCCTACTATTTCATCAACTGTCTTATTTATATAATTTTATTTCATTGTTATAAATGACCCAATTAACAATTTTTAGTTTCTAAAATGTTCTGGAAACACTAGTGTTTGGTTCTCTGAATGTTCCCAGAATGGACTGTTTGTTATCCATGAAGTAATCTTTAGGTAAATAGAATGTTCCCTTTGGGTTTAAAGAACAATGCCTTAAAATAAAGGATTCAGATGAGCTTTTTGTCAGTCTGCAAAGTACTTCATTATAAAGAACAGTTGAAAAAAAACAAAAAAATTTCCTCAGGTTCACAGTCAGAAGGTGAAGCTCCCTCGGGAAGCAGGTGCGCTTCAATATTGTCATTTCCACAGCGCCACGTTCAGATCTGTTTCATCAACACACGCCTAATTACATAGCATGTGTGAAGTCATTATAAAACACCTCAGCAGCCTTGGGATTCTCTCATACTCAAGCAAACTGAGGAGAAGCTCTGTAATTATGAGAAAATGGAGAGAAAAAACTAAATAGGTATTTTTTTTTATGTCTATCAATGTCTATCAACATAGCTTCCGGCAGTAGATCAGACCATCAATAGGGAATAGCGGTTCCTGCTCTCCTCTCTGGAGAGGGGGCACCACAAAGCCACTAAAAGCTCCCACCAGGCGCTCTGTCGACACAGACACACAGCTGCTTTTCTCCTCCGCTATTTGCTGTATAATATCTCCACAGGAACATCAGTCCTAACAGAGGAAGGTCTATAAATACCAGGGTGAATGGAGCCGATACCTGCCTGTGCTCTGTTACAGCTCTTTATGAGACACCGGTGGTCACCATTAAAGTTACTGACACCCTGACATCACACCTGATAAGATATACGGGTCTCACAAAGAAATGCTCTCATCTCACACTGTATTCATGTTACTTGAGGTATTATGCAAAAAAATAAAGTTCACTGCGCTCAACTTTAGTCTAGGGTGCAAAGATCAATCAGCACATCATATTCTAGTAAGGGATCCACACTCGCTTAATCTTCTACGTATACGTATGATTCACTGAAGAAGGCTTGCTGCCGAAACGTTTGATTGTTGTTTGCTCTGTTGCTAAATTAAAATAAATCGAAAGTGATTAAGAAGATTAAGCGAGTGCAGATCCCTTACTAGAATTTGAGGTATTATGCGCAAAAAGCATAATATTCGCATACAAACAATGTTTACAACTGTTGCCTTTAAATAAAATGTGCAGTGCATTTGGGTAGATGACAAACATATATTGCAAATATATTTGCAACATATGTTTGTATTGGTAATATTGGTCATGAAATTGGGAATTCATATGGTGTGACATTCCTTACTTCATGTAAAACTATTTTAAAAACTATTTAGCTTATTCTTTGTAGAAGTAGTAGTAATAATAATAATAATAATAAATTGTCATACATAAATTATTATTAGAATGCAAAATATGTACATTACAAATAAAAATCAATTCATAGTATCCTTATTATTATTATTTAAAATTGTACATTACAAATAAAATACAATTCATAGTATAATTATTATTATTATTATTATTATGATTATTATTATCATTATTAATAATAAAAAGGATAATATATTCAATAAATTATATGACCTTTTAAGAGCCGATATTATTGCACTTAAACTGTCAAATACACAGGTTTATGTTAAAAACACACATGAGTTACAAAAACAAAAGTCTTTTATGTCTGTGAAGGTAAACAGCTGGAAAAGAAATCACATGTTTATATTAGATCTGTGTGGCAGCAGCGTAATATACAGTAAATCAATCAATAAATACACTGCTCTCTTGTCTCTTCCGAGGCTGGGACTGTAAATTGTGCTCTGTGCTCATCAGTGCAGCCAAAGACAGAACAGTTAGCATGCTTTTGCCATGGTGCGTTAGAACTGGTTAACCGTTGTGGAAACTTGTGAACTTGTCACCACTGCAATGGTTTGCATGTGGGTGGAAACGTGGCGATTAAGGGTGGTAAATCCCCTTCCTATTCACGGGGAGGACGATATCTGAGAGGCTCATGTTTTTCAACGCTCCAGATAAATGCCACAAAACAACGTACTAGGTTGTCCTTTTTTTCATGTTTTCTGGGTTGTAGATGCACCGGGACCCAATTATAGCACTTAAAGGATACTCCACCCAAAAATGAAAATGTAGTCATTAATCACTTACCCCCGTGTCATTCTAAACCCCTAAAAGCTTAGTTCGTCTTCGGGACACAATTTAAGATATTTTGGATGAAACCGGGAGGCTTGTGACTGTCCCAAAGACTGCCAAGTAAATTACACTGTCAAAGCCCAGAAAAGTATGAAAGACATCGTCAAAAATAGTCCATATGCCGTCAGTGGTTCAATCTGAATTTCATGAAACGATGAGAATACGCAAAGAAAACAAAAATACTGACTTTATTCAACAATTCGTCTCCTCTGAGTCTCTCCGCATCACCATAGCGCCATTTTGGAGAATATCCTCTGAACCCAAGCAGCGTACGCACTTCTGTGTCAGCCGCGCTGCACGGATGCGCTGTTTTAATTCATATCAAAGCATAAATACACGTAGAAAAAACGTATCATTGTGTCGCGGTTGACACAGAATAGCGTATGCTGCTTGGGTTCAGCGGAGAGACACAGAGGAGACGAATTGTTGAATAAAGTCGTTATTTTTGTATTCTTCACATACAAAAAGTATTCTCATCGCTTCATAACATTACGGTTGAACCACTGATGGCAGATGGACTATTCTGACGATGTCTTTCATACTTTTCTGGACCTTGACAGCGTAATTTACTTGGCAGTCAATCGGACAGTCACAAGCCTCCCGGTTTTCATCCAAAATATCTTAAATTGTGTTTCGCAGACGAACAAAGCTTTTAAGGGTTTGGAACGACATGGGGGTAAGTGATTAATGACAACATTTTCATTTTGGGGTGGAGTATCCCTTTAAACATGGAAAAAGTCAGATTTTCATGATATGTCCCCTTTAAAAAACGAATATAATTCAGGTGCTGTCAATAGTCAACATTTCTCTAGATTTTTACAATTGTTGACCACACTTTAGCTAAAGTAGAAATACTAAGTATCTGAATTAAAATAAAAACTTTTACAAAAAGTTAAAAAAAAAGTTTTTTTAATTAAAATAAAAAAATTATCATGTCATACTGCAGGACACGGCAGCCGCTACTTGAAATTTCATGTCAACTACTCATTTAACTTCTGCAATGTGATATCTTTTCAAGAGAAACATAATATTTGGCTCAAACTAACGTGTACGACTTCACTGCATCCACTGGGATTTGGCTGGATCGTGAAAAGTAGGCTCTGATTTGATTGGTTATCATTTTTCCTTGCCCCTGCAGCCTTGGTTCCATCAACAGAAAACAAAAATCTTTTGGTTAGAAATCAAAAGATATTATAGCTCGATTATGAAAACAAACCAAATAACGTGCGCTGGTGAATCATGCAGTAAACAGGGTCAATTTTGATTTCATGTTGCGTTGGAAAAACAGCAATAAATTAGATTTCGGTTTATGAGAATGAAAGCCGAGGGAGAGTCTTGTACAGGCTTGTAATCAGAGAATTGCTGTATCCACGTTGGAGGGGGTTCACTTCACTATTGCATTAGAGACGCTGATTGTTGAGGGGGGGGCAGAAGCAGGTGTCGCAGGTAATGGAAGAGATAAAGAATAAAGATTCGGAGGAAGGCATCATGCTGAGCTCCTATTAACAACCCGCATTCAAGCAATATCAGCACTGGAGCCCAGCCAAACTTCTCAATGCCTCTCATATTCAGAAGCATTTCCTGAACCGTTATTTACAGAGTTGGTGTAATCAACTGGTTAGGTTTTAAATAGACAAAAACAAATGCGCTGTACCGAATTTGACTCTAAACCAGAGCTTCTCATACTCGGCAACAGTCAATTGTACAGTTTAGCTGTCATTGTACACCCAACACTTCACTGCAGAACACGACCAATCAGAAGAGACGCATAATAAAGGACTTTATATATTTAATACCAGGAGCTGCAATCGCAAGCACAGCAAAAGGACAGAAAAGCCTGTAAAGGATTAGACTGTACTCACAGCCAGGATAATCTGCAAGGAACTGTGGGCCACCTCCACATACTGGTACTCCAGCAGACAGCCGGCAATGCTGATGTAGCGGTGGTCCTCCGGGGCCCAGGAGGGAGGAGGGGTCACAGGGGTCACCCTGCACCCCGGGCCATTCTCCATCCACCAGGAGCGATGCATGGAGATGTTGAAGGTCATAATCAGGTTGAGTCCTGCAGGAGAGAAGAATGAGTCAGAAGAGACCCGTTATTAAACATTACCTACATACGAGAGAAATGGATGTTTTCTGAATAATCAGTTATCTATAGTTCAAACTGCAAGAAAAAAGTATAGTATATTCAGAACAAATGCCAAAGATCATCTTTTAAAGATGGTAAAGTTAGTCCATTTCCTGGCAATCGAGTGATTTCAATTATGTATTCAAGCTTATGAGATGTAATACTCTGAACGCTGACTTATTTAACAATGTGGGTCAAATAACAAGCACTCCAGAACATTTTAATCAAGCTAAATCCAGTCCACTCTCGTTTATTGATGGCTAAGAGAGCAAGGAATTTCTCTCTAGTGAGATGCCTCTCATTCTAACCTTTATGATTTCATGAATTTGTTTATATTAAAATAATCATAGGCTATATTCTGGCTCACGATCAGTGTAATGCTTATGACTGCGATTTAAGAAGACAGACGTTGTCTGACACTGGAAATAGCATCCCAAGCAGCCATTGAAGGGCTTGTGTTTTGTTGTATTATTAATCAGTTTGAAGCTTTTTAACATTTCGAGGCGCAATTATTTAAGTGGCTCTTATGTGGTTAATTTTGAGATGTCAAAGGGACTCGCAGAGCAATAACCAGCCAACACATACTTATAAATGTGGCATGAGATTAATTCCACGATCAAGTGGCGGAAGAAATCACATTTCTCAAATCCCAAATTCACTTTTGTGTGCCATTTTTCAGCCTTAATGATCTGCACGCTGGCGACTGAAGTGTTTGCAATATCCTGGGTCATTTGAGTGAATTCCAGTTACACAAGCGGTGGATTATTCACAAGGGCTTTGAATACGCAGAGAACATATTCAAACAAATCCATCAGTCTTAAGAAACACGCCAAGCCTAGACACAAAGCAGAAAGAAAGAACCAGAGCTCTAACTCTCACACCTACAGATGCACGACTGCATAAATGTGATGCACGTGTCAAGTGCTCTGAGATATCCCTCTAAAGAGCAGCGATCGTGCATTTTAAAGCCAGATTTCAGGTCCTACAAGTGTTGAAGCTTGGCACTGAGCGTGCTATTCATGTAGTAACCTGAAGCTCCCCAGGAGACATTTTCCTCCTGAGGAAAAACAACAACAACAACGACAACAGCTTAGAAGAATAGTCTTAAGAAGTGCTTAAAGTAATGCAAATAAGAATTTTCAAAAATTTTTAGATTTTAGGTCATATATGCTAGTGCACCACTAAAAACTGATAAATTCAATCTTTAGCAGATTTTTGCTCTACAATTAAGTGTAATGTTGCACTAAACAGACTTTTGTCCAATCGGTGATCATAACAAATGCATAAATACAGACATGCATACACACATATATATATTATATATATATATATATATCTATATATATATATAAAAATCTATATATATATATATATAGTTGTTTTTAGTATCATGTGCACTGAAAACTGACTGATGAAACTATATTTAATAGAAATTATATATTAAAAGAAAACTGTGTTTTTAATTGTAGTCAATATTTCACAATATTTAATTGTATTTTTTTAATAAATGCAAAAACATAAATCTATATCAAAACAATGTATAATACATATGAAATATCAACATGTAATATGTGGTCGTATCTATAATATATATCTGTAAATATCTATATACTAGTTATATTATATTAATAACAATGTATAAAGATCAATTTGAATAAATATGCGGTGTACAATAATATTATATGTTATAAAAATATATTATAACATATATATTTAATATAACATATAAAGAGCCAAATTATATAAGGAGCCCATATAAGGACATATGAAAGAAAAAAATCTGAATTTTATAGTATGTGTACAGTGCAACAGCAAAGAGCTTTTTTTTACATTTTAGAGAAGCCAAGTTTCGATACCGAACAGGACCACATGGAGAGGCCAAAAAAAAACCTAAACCAATCGCCTGCTGACTGCATATATCTACTACAGTACACAGATCCATTTGCGCGCGTATACTAACCCAAAACGGCCGCAACATAAACATAAACATGACAAATCAAAACATTATCGTGAATGTTTGTGGAAACAACATGAATGTACGGAAATGTCTGTGTCTGTGCATAAATACCCTAAAATGTGCGATCAGTGCGTCAAGAGCACTCATACACGCATTATTATAACGGACTCAAGTGTGCTTACTGTACGACTCCTGTACGCCACCGCAATCGTCTTTACCTTGATTGCAATCCTCATCCATCAAAACTTTACTAGCGAGACTGGTTATCCCAGCGTTCGCGTCTCATCTGGCCATACAGCGGTGGGATGTGTTGACAATCCGTTCAGTCTGTTCTTCACACAGCGTGACGTGTGAGGGCTTGCGCTTTTCAGAGACAATCACAGAATATGACAGACAGAGCTTGTGTTTAAAAGCGAAACACACTGGAATATATAATTCACTGAAAAAGTCTGTTCTCTCTGCAATCTCTGATGTAATCAGCCTGATGTCCTTTATATTAGCGCAGTTTTGAACGGATTGTTTGAATGCATTCGCTTACTGGATCATTGGACTGAAAACTTTCCCGGAGTTTTGCGACTTAAATGATTTAATCGCAAGCAGAGTAGCAAAATTGGGTTAAAGGGTTGGAATAGAAATTGTACTTCAGTAATTTTGAGTTAATTGCGTAAAATTATTTTAACGCATTAAGGATTGTAAAATTAATCACATGCATTAACACGTTAATGATGACAGCCCTAATATATATATTATTTCCGTCAAATCAGTATTGTATCTGGTTGGTATTGAAAAGTCCATTTTTAATTTTATGCAAAATGTGATATCCGCCGAGTTATTCTGTCATGTTTTCTCATTTTTTTTCCAAACCGCGACAAACGCCAGTCTCCCTTTTCTGCAGAATGCGATATATCCGCTCAACCAATCCCAGCGCACCATTCCACGCACTGTAAACAGTAACAACCAATCACAGCGCACCACTCCACGCACTCTAGACAGTAATGGCGGCGCTTTGAATACACCCGGCATCCTAGTTTTCCTCATCTATTTTGTACTTTGTGATCAACAAAATAGCAAAAAAATTAGGGCTGCACGATAAGTTACATGTGATTGTCATGCGCTTCTCGTCAGTAAAGCCGGTTCTGTGACTAATAGTAAATCTCCATCACGTGCTTTCAGATGGAGCGGCATTTAATACACAGAGCCGTAGATCACTGCTATATCACGTTCATAATCGCAGATGAGTCGCATTCGATTATGAACTATTGATTATTGTGTAGTTTGTCAGTGTAAGTGTTTTTATTTATGCCATTAATGTTTTTGTTAATACAGCGTATAGCACTAATCAACTAAATGAATGTAACATGGCAAAGATGAATGCACTTTTGGAAGCTGAATGTAAGGGAAATGTCATTTTGGAATTTTTGTGGTTTAATGTGATATTGTTGTTCATGTATGTTCATGATGAAATTTTCTTTTATTGTTGTAATTAATTTATAGCATTAACAAGATGACCCTTTGAATTCTTTTTGGAGCTATGACTGACTGAATGTATTTTTAGTCCATTGCCTGCATATAAGATTAGTATTGACAAAGTTCAGAGGCTGTCATATGTGGATAAACTTACTATGTTGTGTATTTTCAACAAGTTTCAATATGAAAAATAACTTTATATTGAT
The DNA here is from genome assembly GCA_018155175.1 of Sinocyclocheilus anophthalmus. Taxonomy (NCBI): domain Eukaryota; kingdom Metazoa; phylum Chordata; class Actinopteri; order Cypriniformes; family Cyprinidae; genus Sinocyclocheilus; species Sinocyclocheilus anophthalmus. Next base: position 485,309 of record JADLZN010010716.1, read on the forward strand.
TCAATGGATTTATTGCAATTTGAAAAAAAGAAAAAAAACGTGTCATGGATTTATTGCATTTTGCGGAAAAAATAAAATTTTATAATAAATCTTTGAAAATCAAAAACTGGATTTTAATTTTTAATGTTATTATAACCTAAAAATGCTATGTGAAAGTTTGAAACAGAAAATAGTGGTTTTTCATCTTTGCCACTTGCTTCTGGTAAGAAAACAATTTTTACTTCAAATTAATCAAAATGGATTTATACGTTTTGGAATCAAACTCTTTTTTACTATATATATATATACAGAATAATAAAAATAATAAAATAATTCTGTTTTTTTAATTTGTATAAATATGCTGTGTCTAAGTAATAAATATATTATATCAAGATATAAAATAAATGTGTGGATTTTTTATTTTATTAATTATATATGCATTATTTATCATCATTAGACACACACACACACTTATTTATTTTTTTACTTTAATATGTCCTGCCCAAACTTTCAAGAGTGAATATCAAGTTTAGAAAAAAATAAAATAAAACTGATTACATTGAAAAAAGAAACTGCTACCAAATTTCCATACAAAAAAAGCAGCTCTTTAGCATTTGTCGAAAACTTGCCTCCAGTGTTTTCCGAAGCAGAGTGACTCATCTGAGGGGCCCGAGTCACAGTCCCCATTATGTTTTCTTAAGGCCGCTGGAAGATCAATCACTCGCCCGCCTCCGTAAAGGGCTTCACTGTTTGCCCAGCCAGTGTGGGTGATGTGATAAAGCACTTTTAATCCATTTCAAAACGCACACTAATGGCAGACGTTTTGTTGAAAACTTGCCCAACCTCACACTGCAGTGTCTATCACAGTGTGAAAATGACACTGGTCGTCTGAAAGGCTCCTGAATATCTCTGCCTGAATAAGCCCTGGTCCTCCTCAGAGGATGCTTAGCACTTCTCGTCCTGCAGAATACAAACAGAGGCCTCGGTGCACCCTCGCTTCTTATTAAAGCATATACAAAGAACCTGAATGGTTGGATTGATTTGTTTCCACCAAATCAATATCCCTTGTATAGCAGTGCAGGGCAAAGCCTTGTTTGTCCTCAGAAACACATGTATCACACTCCAATGACAGACATAAATAGCCATCTTGATGCAAAAAATGAATCACAGCTTTGGCTGAATAAGGTGTCATCCAAGCATACAAAGTACACAAACATCTTTCAAAACCAGACTTTTTGAATTTGAATATACTTTATACTAAATGGAATTAATGGAATTAACTGCTACCAATAAACAAGCCCACACTATATATATATAAATATATATCTCTACAGTTTTGTGCTGTTTGTTTGTTTGGCTTCGTTGTTGCAAAAAAAGGTGTCCTGAGGTGTTCACCGTTGGCCATGTAAAATTTAAGATTTAAATAAAATACAACAAACAGGCTGACATAATAAACATTTTTTCTTTTTACATTAATTAATTATAATTAATAAACAACAAAAATAAACAAAATGAATAAATAAAATATGGGGTCCTGTATGACAGTACAAGGGGTCATGGAAAATGTAACGTGATTAATGAAAAAATAAACACCACACATGAATAAAAAAATTAATTATTTAATAAATGAATAGAAAGAATGATGAATAAACACCCAAAGAAACAAACCAACAACAAATAAATAATAATGGGGTCTGTTGTGACAGTTCAAGGTGGTCCCATGGAAAATGTATTTTTGCGTTTTTTGTATAAAGAGTAATATTTTCAGAAATATCAATAAGTTTTTTTACACATTTATACATCTGAATAATAATTTTATTAATTATCGTAAATAAGTCTATAGTTTTCTTTTTTAATTAATTCTATTTTCGTTTTCTATATGTTGCTTTTGGTTCAGCCAGTAATTACAGAGTTATTTTATTAATTCGTTTTTTATCTTTTGTAAACGCATATTGTTTTTATTACTACACACTTTTCCACACAAAATAAATGGGTTTATAAAGCTACCTTTATATTTAAAAAAGGTTGTCCCTTGCAAGAGGATCATAATATTTGAAGTCCTTATCACTAAAAAGTTTGAAAACCCCTTGTCTAGTCAGACCACAGAATGAGAAGAACACGGGCTAAACAAAGTGTACATGTTGCCTCACTCTTCCACTCTGTTGCTTCCTGTCTCTCTAACAGGTGTTATGAACATCGGCCCAGTGGATGTAAACAATTGATCCATCGCATTCAAATACAGGACGGCACCTACAGCATTTCAATTCTGCAAAGCGCAGCGTGGGTCCCGCAGACAAACACCTCCCTCCATTACTCCCTCCTTTCACACTCACCTACGGGAAACCGGCCGGCCTGAAAGAATTGCTGACAGTGAGGGTTTGTCAGGACGTGTCTTGAGATGGTGATGAGACCACATTTCACACTTAATTATGGGCTTACTTTGTTGCCAGCATGCTTTCCCCAGTGAGTGGTATGTTGACCGCCGAAATGCATTACTGATGTCCTGCTAGGAAAATCAAAACAAAGAACATACTGTATTTAGGATCCTGTCGTTGATGATCACCACAGTGTCAGTTAAATAAATGAATAAATTATTAATTATTATAATTATTACAAAGTTTGTAGTAAAGTTTGTTTCACATTTTCGCAAGAACTCTCTCATCATTGATACATTTACTTTGACCATACATATAGTAAATCTAGTACTTATTAGTATAGTCATCATTTTATATATATAGTTATAGTATATTAAAAGATATACTTCAGTTTGGTATAATAGGATAATATAATAATATAATCATTTATATATATTATTATAAAATAATCTATAGCTATATTAATTAAAATATATAAATAGTAAATATTTTTAACACAATTTAATAAACATCATATATAATGTCACATTTATATATATATACATATATAATCTATATATATATTATATATATATATTATATATATATATATATACCTACAGGTCATCTCAATAAATTAGAATGTCGTGGAACAGTTAATTTATTTCAGTAATTCAACTCAAATTGTTAAACTCGTGTATTAAATAAATTCAATTGCGACAGACTGAAGTGGTTTAAGTCTTTGGTTTTTTTAATTGTGATGAGTTTGGCTCACATTTAACACAAACCCACCAATTCACTATCTCAACAAACTAGAATACCTATTGATGTGTTTTTTTTTTCTTGGAATACCCGAAAAACGCGGTCGTCTTATATTCAGGGTCTAGACTTTTTCAATAATACACCCACAACAATAGGTGCGCCAAATATGCATAAAACGAGTGTGCCATGAAATACTTAATGTAATGTGTGTTGTAAAGATCGCGAGTAAAAATAAAAGAAAGAAAACCTTACAGCTTCATGAGTCATGACTGTTACCTTAGCCTGATGGGACCAAACTCCCTTTGTGATTTAAAACGTAAGACAGTACCCAGATCCGGAGACAGTACGATTTAACTTCTACTGTTAATAAGACTTTGGTAGGCTACTATTAGATAGATAGCATAAATGTCCTAATTCAGATGGGCTACCTTTTTTTTATGGCATATTAAAAAGTGTATTTTTTTTAATGTGATTGTTGGTACATTTTAACAGTTTTTACCATACTTTACAAACAAAAAATTTAAATAGGGAAAAATAGCAATATGAAATTAATTGTATACAATGGGTTTTACTGAGAGAAAAAACAGAAAAAAAAAAAACAAAAAAAAAACCACCAAGATTTGGTTTTTAAAAAGCCTTTTCCAAAAGGTACATCTTGAAAAAAGGAGGGTCGTCTTATAATCAGAATCGTCTTATATTCTGCTCTTGGCCAATAGGGTCCCTTTCATAAGACCAATCGACAAAAACATTTTTAGGAAGTTTTGGCCTTCTGGAAAGTGTTCAGTTACTGTACATGTTACTCATACTTGGTGATGGTCTCCTTTTTGCTTAATTTCCTTGCCTCAATCGGCATTGGCTGGAGGTGATCAGTTTGCTGGCGCTGCTTAGGTGGTATGGAAGCCCAGGTTTCTTGACAGTGGCCTTCAGCTCATCTGCAAATTTTGTTTCTCATTTTCCTCTTTTCTCTCCTCTTGACATACCTCCATAGCCTTCCTCTATCGGGATCAGCTCTGGTGAGGTTTGCTGGCCAGTCAAGCACACCAACACCATGGTATTTTAACCAACTTTTGGTGCTTTTGGCAGTTTGGGCAGGTGCCAAGTCCTGCTGGAAAGTGAAATCAGCATCTCCATAAAGCTTGTTAGCAGAAGGAAGCATGAAGTGCTCCATAATTTCTTGGTAAACGGGTGCATTGACGTTGGTTTTCAAAAAACACAATAAACCAACACCAGCAAATGACACTGCACCCCAAATCATCACAAACTGTGGAAACTTAACACTGGACTTCAAGCAGCTTGGGCTATGAGCTTCTCCACCTTTCCTCCAGATTCTAGGACCTTGGTTTTCAAATTAAATACAAAACTTGCTCTCTTCTGAAAAGTAGACTTTGGACCACTGGGCAACAGTCCAGTTCTTCTTCTCTTTAGTCCAGGTAAGACGCTTCTGACGTTGTCTGTTTTTCAGGAGTGGCTTAACAAGAGGAATCCGAGAACTGTAGCCACATTCCTTGACACGTCTGTGTGTGGTGGTGTGTTGAGCCCAGCCTCAGTCCATTCCTTGTTCACTCAAATTCTTGAATTGATTTTGCTTGACAATCCTCATAAGGCTGCGGTTTCTCTCGGTTGGTTGTGCATCTTTTTTTCCACACTTTTTCCTTCCACTCAACTTCTTTCTGTTAACATGCTTGGATACAGCACTCTGTGGACAGCCAGCTTCTTTGGCAATGAATGTTTGTGGCTTACCCTCCTTGTGAAGTGTGTCAATGATTTTCTTCTGGACAACTGTCAGATCAGCAGTGTTCCCCATGATTGTGTATCCTAGTTAACCAAACTGAGAGACCATTTTTGAAGGCTCAGGAAACCTTTGCAAGTGTTTTGAGTTGATTAGCTGATTAGCATGTCACCATATTCTAATTTGTTGATATAGTGAATTGGTGGGTTTTTGTTAATGTGAGCCAAAATCATCACAATTAAAAGAACCGAAGATTTAAACTACTTCAGTCTGTGTGCAGTAAATTTATTTAATACACGAGTTTCACAATTTGGAGTTGAATTACTGAAATAAATGAACTTTTCAATGACATTCTAATTTATTGAGATGCTCCTGTATATATATATATATATATATATATTATTATCATATATATATATAGTGTATATATGCATAATGTGATAATTATCCATATATTATATGTATAGCTTTACGATTTCTTTTGCATTTTTTGCAAAAAATACAGTTAGAATTGTAATATAAAATTTCGTATTTCTGAAATGTAAAAAACTTTTCGATTTTAAGTGGCTGGTATGTATTTTTCAAACCATCTTTAGAAAACTGAGTCTCGGTGGCCGAGTACCAGAAGCAAACTGTAGCCCAACTCAGCATATGGCGGCGTGCTCTACTCATGATGGGGATCGATGATAGATCGCCCTCAGTACACCCAGGACGCGACAGTTAGACGAGCTGAGCGACGACAGAAAGATAGAGATGGCGGATAAAAAACAACCGTCTGCTGAACAAAAGAAGGCTTACGATAAGGCAGAAGTACGGACCCTTGCTAAATATCGATCAGCTTTCCAGCGCTGGAGATAAATCAAGCGAGGCGGGAAGGCCCGGTCGATCGTCGACGTCGCGAGGTTGCTCTGTTTCTTCTAGATAGGTGATTACATTTGGTTTTTCGCGTTGTCTTCACAGACACTAATATATGCGTGTTAAAACACATCTATACTGCACGTTAAAACATACAGTACTACCAAAACACATTAGATCTGTATTACCATAGTAACACACATTGCTTTCACTTATTGAAGACATCATACCCTCGGCCGGCTGGCACAGCAGATTCCGCCATAATCGTTGCCTGGGTTACGTACGTATGTGTGGGGCGGAGCTATCAAAATAGGGGCGAGAACCTTTTGGGGTAGGGGTGTGTTTGTTTTGGTGATGTGTGTGTGTTGTATCAACATTGTCTATCAGAAATCACTTACCCCACCTTTAATCTCATTTATTCCTGTGATTATAAATGACATTCTGAATGTCTGACTTCACTTTGATCATACCTGATGGTTCTGCATAAAGTATAAAAATATTCGCATAAGTCTATATATATATATATACTATATATATTATATATATAATATTAAATAAAAAAAATAAAAAAAACGTACCTAAGCGTATCCATTTGCATAACTATACCTGAAAATATAAATTAATATATACTTACTAGTCACAGCTATTTTCAGTATTTCCTACAAAGATGACTACGAATCACTGTATTATGCAAATCAAACAAAGTGGATATTTCATCCCCAGCACCCGAGCTCTTTAAAAATTATGCCTGTGTCCATCGTGCCCTCATGCCATGTTCATATATCTACACCATATGATGAACCCTATTTAGGGGCAGACAAAGGAACAATCATGCATTTATATCTTGTGACCCACGCCTATACTTGAGTCATATTTGTAATAGTCTTGCTTGCTTGCCAATTTGCAATTCCAAGATCGGCATATTGAGCAGGTGTCTGAGACTCACAGCTAAAACATCTGCCTGTTCCACTAGACCATTAGAGCATTTGCTTTACTCGATGAACAAACTGCACAGAGGCGGACAAAGTACTCAATTCTATTACTTGAGTGAAAGTACAGATTCTGCTGGTCAAATATTACTCCATTACTAGTAAAAGTTGTAAAGACAGATTTTTTACTTAAGTAAAAATACAGAAGTACTTCTTTAAAAAGTCACTTTAAGTACCAAAACGTCCTCCTTTTCCTTTTTTTGTGTAATTTGCACCTGTCCTTCATATTATTGCTTGTATATAATACTGGCAATACCTTTGAAGGCAACTGTACACCTCCTTAGTTCACCCACTGAATACACTGACTAGCTTTAGTAATCTTTGGAATTAAAGAGCGTATAGATCGTCAAAAACCTATGGTAAAAAAACTAATTATTATTTACACCCCTACACCCCGCACAAAAGCAGTATTGTATTGATGCTCCCATCCACCTGCTGGCCACTATTTACTATTGGTTCTAGGCCATTCAATCCACATTTGAACAGTAGTGGACCAGTGAAATTTGCCTCTGTAAATACAGAGTGATGAGGAAGAAAAAAATCAAACCTGCTTTAAAACCCAACAACACAACTGTAGCTGTATAAGTTTACAACAGCAACACTGCTTTAACAAAAAAGCAAAAATGCAAGACTTATTTGACATCAAAACAAAAAAAAAAAAATGCTGTCTAATCGCTCTCACTATACTTTGATGTCACACACAGAACAGTCCGTGCAGTGCTACTTCAAGTCAAACACCTTTTGTGTTTTATTAGGAGACACAACAGTTCTTCTGTTACTTTATATGTAATATTTTCACTTACACAATTTGGAACTGGTCAGTGCTAAAAAAATGCTGTGTAAATTCACTTCAAGGTCAAGCCCTACAAGAGTGATTACTGATAAACTGTCTGAAAAAATGAAAAAAAAATCACCCACTGACTTTCAAAGCTGCTAACGACTTTCTACTTTGAGGATCTTGATAGAAATGTAGTGGAGTGAAAAGTACAATATTTGTAAGTTAAAGTCATAAGTTTCCAGAAAAAATAATACTCAAGTAAAGTACCGATACTCAAAAAGTGTACTTAGTTACTGTCCGCCTCTGCAAAGGAACATATCCACACACAGAACACAGAGAAATTATGACACGCGAATGCTCCCTACGGTTCCTAATAAAACCGTTTCTGCTGGAACAACATCCTACCATTGCTAAAACACTGAGGACTGCCAGTGCTTTAGGAATATTTGCTGGTAATTAGTGGTGTTTGCTTAGGCAATTACTATCCATCAAGTTTGTGCCATGTTCTATGAAAAAATTAACTACATTTAAAATTAAATAATAAAATCTAAAAATAATAAACACAGCTATAACTTGAAGAATATATGTATAGACAGATAGATGTAGATAGATAGATGCAAGTCAGTACATCACAAAAAAGGGGGCTTTGTTTTGAAGTGGCACTAGTTTTCTTACACATGCTATTTATTTATGCTTACAAAACCCAGTGGCCGTGTTGGGATAATTCTCCATCATCAGGGATTGTTTGTTGTCAGAAAGCAATCAGAGGGCGTTTGGAGGGGATCAAGATGAGAAGACTCAGCCCCGGGATGACTGTCAATCATCTTCCCATCAGTAAATGGGTTTCTGCAGGCGAGAGCTACAGCAATATTTCCCTCAGGCTAGCACTGTGATATCTGGTCTGGGGCAGAACAAAATGGAAGATTAAGACTACCAGGGATAGACTTTATTTATTTATTTATTTAGACAGGCTAGTTCCTATATCGAAGTTGGCTACAATTCCAGAAAGTGAGATATTTTCGAGACTGTTCTTGTCTTCTCACTTTTTTGCATTCATTTTCTAGTACCAGTCGTTGTTACACAAGCGATGACGCTTAACGCTATGGTGACGCCACATGCCTTTTGAGAGACATCTCAAGCGCAGCTAGCATCCAGTGTCGGCATGCTATGAAGTGATGTCATCACATGAGAAAAAAAGGTGGGCGTTTTTCGTGAACTTATTCATGGCTTAATGTCCACAATTTTGATTTTTTTAGCCCTCGGAGAGATACTTAAGCTTCTCCGTATCTCCGCAATGCGTGTTGTTGCAACTGAGGCGAAAGCAGCAAACAGCATTCTAATAGACCTGCTGCCCTCCTTCTGCTCTACCTCTGTTATTTGACATGCAGTGGAGCCTTCATTTCCCTCACGTGCGAACAAATGTTCACTCTTTGACAACCTGCTGAAATGTCCATAACTTTGAACTATGCAAACTCCACAAGGATACTATGAAAGGATAATCAACAGCAACAAGCATGGTTCTTAAACCACGTTACTAATGATCCATAATAATAATATTAATAATAAAATAAAATTATTATTAATAGTAATAATACCTAATACGTATTAATTATTATCTAACAAGTTATCTATGCTCTAATTGATACACTTCTGTTTTTACTTTTAAAATTAATTAAGTATCTTTATATATAAACATTTATTATATTTATTATTATTAGTAATATTCTATCTCTTTATGTGGTCCTGTTCATTTCCAATAATATAATAAGAATTAATATAAATAATAACATCTAATGCTATTATTATTGATACCATTGAATCCTGTTGACTTTTTTTTAGCAATATAACTTATTAATAAAATAATATGATTCAGTAATAGCATTATTATTATTATTATTATTTATATTGTGTTAAAATATAAGAATACAACACGTACAACATAATAATAATAATTGCTATTATATTTGTACATATTCGATTTACGTACTAAATCTCTTTTATCTAATAAAATCATATCAATTAATCAAATAATGAGTCTGCTCTGAATTATTAATCATTTTCCTATTTATTTAATTTATGGTGTTATAAGTACAATTAATTCATAATTAATCAGAGTAAAAAAATCTATATATTGAGTCCAGTAAATACATATATTAATACATTAATTAATAACTAATATCACAAATATCTATAACAAACTCTTCTGGATGAATCATAGTGACCCTGGAGCACAAACCCAGGCCATAAGGTTCAACTTTTTCGATTGTACATTACCTTCTATACTCATATTGAAGCTTGCATTTTAATCTAACTGCCATTGTGTACTGGTCTTGCTATGATAGGACGATATTTGGCCGAGATACAACTATTTGAAAATCTGGAATCTGAGGGTGCAAAAAAAAATCAAAATATTGAGAAAATCATCTTTAAAGTTGTCCAAATGAAGTTCTTAGCAATGCATATTATTAATCAAAAAATTAAGTTTTGATATATTTACGGTAGGAAATTTAGAAAATATCTTCATGGAACATGATCTTTACTTAATATCCTAATGATTTTTGGCATAAAAGAAAAATCAATCATTTTGACCCATACTATGTATTTCTGGCTATTGCTTTACAAATATTACTCCTCAGCGCGATTATGACTGGTTTTGTGCTCCAGGGTCACATATGTAAAACCCATACTAGAGGTATATGGCGCTTACAGGTTACAGGTTTCTGTTCTAGTGTCTGTTGTAGAAAAGATCAGAAGACATGTGGAGCACGACATTTGCTTGGCATACAGATCTCACTCACTCTGGTGAGTCCTGGAGTCTCTGTTATTGTCACAGCAATTACTGGACCACAGGACCGGCAGAGGGGTCCGGATCATCACACACACTCTAATTGGCTGTCTTCACAAGGAGGTTTACTCTCAGCAGACTGACACAATGGGAGGTCAGCAATAAATATAACAGAAGCTTCAGGTCCATGAATACCAACCCAATATTTGTGATAATGGCGGCTGGAGCTCTCATAGGTTAGTGTGGAACTATGGATGAATAGCCAATACCTTGCTGGTTGCAGTGCATTATGGGATTGCCTTATCTGCCTTATCTTAAGTCTGCATGACTTTGCTCTTTGGAATAATCTTCACATTTTGAGCAAACTTATGATACCTTAAAATACTGTCTGCGTGGGAAGGTTCTGGAACAGCGTCAATAGCAAATATGTAACTGTTAGACAGGAAACCTGATTCACCTGCATTCCCTTGAGCACAGCAGCTCTCATGTATAATGAGCAAGTGCACAACCCACTGCGCCACAAATAAAACAAAAGGTGAATCATTTTTTTTATCAGGATAATCATGAATTCAGGTTTCAGTTTCATTTGTTTTGTTTATATCTTTGCAGTCAATTATTTTTAAGCACTGCTACACCAAAAAAGATTTTAAATATCTCTAAAGTTGAAAAAATATCAATAACATCTCAAACTGTGTTTACTCAAAGTCTGCAGATTTGAATTTGAATTCAAATATTTCGAATGGAATTATTTCAAAACATCTGGAATATGCTATCTTGATTAATTTTATGTCTCTATAATCTTGTCAAAAAGTGTCATTTTTGTCTTTTTTTATTTTCCCTAAGGAATTTTATGAGTAAAACATGAGACAAACTATTTTATATATTAATTACTGTAAATTCATTATAATGTTCACTATTATTAATTGTACAATTACTTGGTTTATTTAATTTATCAAATAGGATAAAAAAAAAAAGATATTTAGAGTTCATTCTTTACACTTACATTATGTCAGTTTGCATCTATTTTTATTTCTCCCAGATTTTAGAGGAAACATCTAAGTGGATAGTAAAAAGAAATGAAACAGAACATGAAATAAAAAAGAAAAACACATTAAATTATATTTTAAATGTATTCTATATTGTGTTACCAATTTGCAATTTTTTTTAAAGAAACTTGATAGTTAAAGTTTATAGTTAACTTAAGCTTAACTGAGACTAGTTCACCAGAACTGTTTGATTTTTCAATACAATTTTCCTTTTGGTCCTCTGAGAAAACGCCCCTGAAGTACCTGCACTGTTGCTAGGCAAGAAGCACACACCTCAGTGTCAGAAGTCTGCGCTGATGTCACAATTGGCACTGAGAAACACCTTGTGGAGGAGATTCAGGGCTCTCACTGGCTTAGGTTCTAATACAGCTCCCCTTGTAAACAAGGGCCCATCACAGACATCCATTGTGTTAATTTTCCAGATGCTGCACAACAAACATTTTATGCCAGCGGAAGAGTTTTGTCTGTCCATAAGAGCATGAAATTAGCCTGTTCAGCAGAACTGAATTCATTTGGAGCTCCTAAAATAATAGTGCATGCTGCCGCGATGCTCCAAAAGGAGCTGTTGCTAATCGACAGGCTTCCTTTCTCACCCCTCGGAGAGAGGACTGTTTGGAGTGAAAGCAGATGCATCTGTCACAGACCGAGATGTGACATTTCAAAATGTGCGTTAACAGATGGAGGATTGTTTATATTTATGAATGCTGCCGTGCAATGACCACACATTTAGCACTGGAAGGAAGCACGCCCGCGCCACACGTAGAAATGTCAGGAAAAGAGTGTGACGCCTTCGCTAGAACCGATTCTGAATCCTGGCAGTGCAACTTAAAGTCAAAAGGTGCGGCTTGGTTATAGCACTTAAAATGAACAAAATGAGAAGATTTAGATCCGGTAGAAGGAGACGGTCATGAAAAATGTGAGCTTCACATGCCACATTTCTCTCAAACAACAAATATATATATTTGGGCTCACTTCATTGCATCCATTAATTACTGAGAGTCAGTCTTGAAGATCACACTTGAAAAACATCAGGATTGAGTGCTGTATATGAACAAACCCTAAGAGAGTAACGAAAAATGTAGCTTGGTATACTTTAAATTACCTTGTAAATACTGATATAAATTTAATTATTCAGTACCATGGCCTATACATCAAAGTACCATGGTTTTACCGTCTGACACCTGGTACAGGCCCAGCACTTTAAAGTGAGAGAGATAGAATAGAGACAGAAGAAGAAAGAAAAACAGAGAAAATGAGAGGGGAGTGGAGGAAGCTTCCAAACCAGTCACCGCTCGTCAGTTCCTCAGGCGCTGTATTGATCGGCTCAGCAGGCTGGATATTAGAGAGGTAATTCACTTTTTAGATAGAAGGCGTAGGGGGAGCAAGGGCTGCCCTGCCCCATTTGTTACCCAGGCTGAGGAAATCATTGATACTGCCACACTGTTAGGGGGACCCCTGCGGAGGACAGAGGTTTGATGAGGTGGTACGCTCAGACAGAAAGATTGGAGGACACCTGTCTTCATCTCCACCTGAATTCACTCGCAAAATGGATCAAGCTGCACACTTTACATAGTTTAGCTAGGGACAATAGAGAGTTTCTACTAGAGATGGAAACTGGAAGGAATTGAAGAATTCCTTTGAGAAAGACATACAGTATTTGGGGAAAAAAGCTATTCTTACTGTATTTACTGCCCTCAGCAGACAGTTGCCAAATTTTGACAGAGCAGATATAACAAACTAAAACTAAATGCATAAAAAAAAAAAAATCAAATCCAAAAATGTGTTTATACACTATTTTAAAGTGTGGCATAAATGTAATCTTATTATTTGGTCTCAGCAATATTAAATAAAAAAAAGTTTGTTCATTCATTCAGGAATTGTTTCCTTTAGGAATTGGACTACACCGGTAGTGCTGTATGTTTTTGATTCACTAAAAATAATTGATTCACAAGAGGGATTAATTTAGGAATCAGACTATACTGGCAGTGCTGTGTTTTTTTGGATTCACTTAAATAAAATGACTCCCAAGAGGGATTACTTTGGGAATTGGATTACACTGGTTGCACTGTATGTATTTGATTCTCAAAAAAGAATCAAATCACAAGAGGGATTCATTTGGGAATCTGGACTACACTGGTACCACTAAATGTTTTTAAGTAACTAAAAATAAACAGCTCATTAATGCGCTTCATTCAGTAGTTGAACTACACTGTTGATGCTGTATGTTTTAGGTTCAGTAAGAGCATAAGAGCAGTTTGTCCGAGAATCAGATTAGCTGTAGTGTCACTGAAAAGTAGCACATTAATGAAATGCATGAAAAGCAGCAAGATGCAGTGTAACTGACAAAAATGCTCATCTACCATATGTTAACATAGAAAACCTGAAACGTAGAGGAGTAGAATGCTAAAACGTACTCTATATGAATTTTAGTAAGTATTTTAGTATAGTGTTTTGTCTTAGTCAAAAGAATGTGTTACGGTATTTATATTCTTCTGCATCTGAACCGATTCTCTAATGTTTACCTCACTGCAGAATGGAGACACTGATCAGCACATTTATAACATCAGCCATCAGCCATCAATCACCAAACATGTCTTAAAACGCCGTTTCATCACAAACAACCTCAGGGGAAACATATTTGGTAGATATTAAAATCAACTGAATGAATTACGTTTTCATTTCCTTACATCTTACAGATGAAAACGATATGGACACAGTTTTCAATATCCTCCGCTGTGTCTGTGTCTGTCCAGGAAAATTAACAATAGTTCAGGCATTCATTTCAATACTGACAATATCAATGTGAGATAGCAAAATTGTTGTTTTGATGTCTAAATCTGATACATTGTAAGCATATTTATGAGTATTTCCAATTACAACGTGACAGCTGCCATTGCATAAATGCCAATAAATATCTGCTGATTTGAACTGAAAAGCTTTATATGAGTTTTCCAAAAGTTTTATGTAAAAGAAACTAGGGAAGAGAGAAATTGAAAAAAGGTATTAATACAATATTGCTGATTACATCAGAACTAGATATTTCAAAGCAACAAAACATGGCAGGGTGGTTTTTGTGTCACGGCAATTTGCTCTCCAGTGACATAAATGAAAGTCAAAATGAGTTCAATTGAGAGGGAATCACATGTTATTTAGCGAACAATGCAGACGGGACAGAGGCACCTTGTATGTGACACAAACCCTCTTTTCAGGTCATTATTGAGAGTAGACTATGGGTGATCAAAACAAAGGAAGGGAGAGAAGATGAAAGCGAAAGAAATCAAAAGCCACCGAGCCTCGCAGGAAAATAGGGCAAGTTACAGCAAAATTCTTATCTGCATGTCATTTACACAGCGAATAGCAAGAGAATCATGGGAAATGATAGAGAAGAGGAAGTGGAAGGGAAGATGAGAGTGGAAGGAGTGTGAGGGCTTCCAACCTCTGAAGTCTGCAACTGCTTTTTGGAGGGCAGACGAAAAAGAGTAGGGGATGAGGGTAATAAATGAGACAAGGGCAAAAGAGAAAGAGCTGAAGCTGTGGGTTGTTTCAGGGATGATACATGGCACTGGCCGACTAATTGCTGTTGAGCTTTCTTTGTGCACGATCCTGATTGGTTGCCTGTTGCCATCGAGTGCCCGTTATTAGATGGGTTACACACAGGCCAAAAGACACACGGACACAGCCGTCAGTGCCGAGAGAAAATTTAATTCTGCATTCCTTTAACTGGTGCGGCACTTTTTCCCTAACAACCTATATGGATAGATGAGCCGCCTGCACGTAGTTGAGGCGACTGAGACATTATCATGCTTCACTAAAGACAAGCACCATATGCAGTTGTTGTGATTGCACTCATGCTTTGCTATGGACTCAAATGGCGGCAAAACAGCTGTTGGGAATTGAAGGGAAAGCATTAAAGTCACATAGCCTGCGTGCTAAACCAAATAACAGGCAGCTCTCTGAAACAGAGCGAAGTGTGAGTAAATGCCAGGGTTTCTTTCTTTTGTTTTTGTTGCAGTGTCAAGTCTCAGTCTGGTAATTTTGGCAATTTAGAGGGGAAAGAAATCAAATGGACCATTAAAATGAGTGGAAAGATCTACAGAGACAAACCGGGGAATGGTTTCAGGCGGGAGGCAGGGTAATCAAGCAGACAGCAGAGGAAAGAAAGGTACAGACAGAAGTGTTTTAGTGTTGAAGCAGGTTAAATACGCATTTTGACTTGTGTGCTTGTCTGACTCACATAAAGGGGAGATCAGGGATACCTGTAACACAGGGTCAGTTGTAACACCGTCAGTTTAACTGCTTATAAATTATGGACAGGGATGAAATGGATATCAATCAGGACCACCGGCTTCTGAGGAGAAAGTCTGAAGACAGGAATAATCTGAAGACTTTCTGGGTAAAAAACAGATTCTGTCATCTCTCAAAAATGTTGTCATTTGTCATCATGTCAGCTTTCAAAAGTTTGGGGTCAGTAAGATTCTTTAAGTTAAAAAAAAAGTTTTTTTCATAAATTAAAGACATTTATGAGCCTACAAATGATTTCTATTTCAACACTGATAATAATATGAAATGTTTATTGAGCCCCAAATTAGCATAGAAGAATGATTTCTGAAGGATCATGAAGGGTTATTCTTGTTAAACTATTAAAAAGTGCTTACTTTACTTTTAAATTACTTATAAAAGTGTTTACGGCAAAATAAATTTTAATAAATTTAAAACTTAAATGAGATGAAAAACAACTAAACAAGATTAAGATAGATATATTGATAGATGATCAAAAATCAATCAATTTAAATCGAAATAAAAATAACCCAAAAAATTTAATATCAATTAAAAAATAAAAAAAATACTCCAAACCATATTCAAATATAACTTATAAAAACTATAAAAATACATGGAATCAATGTGGCACTGTAAACTGCTGAAAATTAAGCCTTGCCACACAGAACGAAACTATTTTAAATGTATTAAATTATATATTTACAAAATGACTTTAATGTAATAATATTTCACTTAATTACTTGTTTTATTGCATTTTTGATCAAATGCATGCAGCTGTGAGAAGCTAATTCTATAAGATAAGTTAAGATAAGCTAGTTCAAGATAATTCTATAAAAATATTAAATAATCTTACAGACCCCATTTACTTGACATTGATAAACACAGTTTATAAACAAGTTTTAAAACCATTTTAATTTGTAGCTTTCACATGTAAGACAACAATATCAACATTTGAGATAATAGCCCAAAAACACAATTCCAGATGTTACAGCAAACCATCAACCAACCCCGATCCCGTTTCCCCTAATCAGTTGCTAGGTTCAAGTTGAGTTAAATTGAGAGCTCTAAATAGCCTCCTAGTCACTTACACAGAGCGGTGCATCAAAGCCAGCCTTTATATGATATGAATAGTCTAATTGAGGTCAGAATGTTGGGCAAATGAAAAGCATGTGAGTTTTGTTTTCCTTTTGCAATGCTCTTCAGAGAGCACTGATGATTGTAGTCAATTGTGCTTTTGACTTTGACTGTAATGGCCAGTGGTATTAATAGATATCCGGGAGAAATGAAAGAAAGCATGCACAAATGATTAATTATATATATATATATATATAATATTTTTTATATACTTTGTGCACATCACTGCCAAAACTGGGGCTTTTAATCTACTACCACTTATTACGAAGACCAGCTTTCTAAAAAAGTCCTAAGTAACTTGCTCAAGGGCACTGTGACTGTAGTAGCAGGAAGTGACATCAGTTATCCCTCATCCTGTTCACTTCCAATCCTTTTCAGTATCAAAACACTAACCTTTCAGCTGACAGCCTAGATCATTAACCACTAAGCTACCTGTGAAGGGTACAATTGGTGAAGAAAAGTCCATTTGAAGAAATAGAGAAAACAGTTAGTCACTCAATCATCACACCGTCCTGATGTGTCTAATCCGCTGCTACAACTACTTTTTTGACCTTTCAAAGACAGACATCCAAATGTGAAAAGAAATCTGTCCTTCCTTTTCACTTCAAATATGATTCCTGGACATTTGCTGAACTCAAGGTGGCAACCAGGGGACGCCAGAGGGCAAAGGGTCAGAGCGGGCCACCCTCGGACTGGCGTCTGTTTCGTAGCCATTAAGCCCCCCTTGCCACAAAGAGCTGAAAGAGTAGGCAGGTGGGGCTTTCAGTTGGACACAAAAGAGAAAATTACATCTTAAATTCGAGGTTTAAGCTATAAAGCCAAATCAATTGAAGAAAGAAGTCCTTCATCCCCTAACTCTGGTGTCTGTGCACGGCTCATTCTGGTGCAGACGCTTAGATGTGGAAAGTGGGTCAAATGGATATAGCTTCTTCTCTGGAGGGGCTCTGCTGCCTTTCTGAAGTTTTTTCCCCCTCGCGGGTCTCAAGAGACCCGGCTGCTACGACCGACACGTGTGCAAACCTCTGTCTCGAAACGCTGCCAGGGTGCAGCTGGGCATCATGGATAGAAATGTCAGCCGCTTTCTACAACTAGCTCGCAACCTCTCTCACCTGAAATCCTTACTTATGTTACAAGCTGAGATTGTTCACCGTATCAGTTCAGTTTGAATGCTCTTCTTGGTTTTTCAGGTAATTTCTAGCTATTTTAGGTGTTCTGAATGATCAAATGCTATTTCCACTAAATCCTAAATCACTATACGTTCTATGATGGAAATTATATTTTAAACATTTTCAGAAAAAAATGGCAGCCTAATATGAAAATATAAAAATATGCTATATGAAATAATTTCATTAATTGTTAACTTTATAGTTTGTAAAGTTTCATGTATTAACTTTATACATTTCCAATTACAATAACTTATATTTATTAAACCCTGTATATTTCCAAATACCCACCTATAGACTATCTCTTCCTCTTGTCACGAGGCTGCATTTTTTTGATCAAAAATACAGAAAAAAAACAATAACATTCTGAAATAATTATTACAATTTAATATAATTGTTTTCTATTTTAATATATGTTAAAATGTAAATTATTTTCGTGATAGCACAAGCTGAATTTTTAGCAGCCATTTAGCAGTCTTTTTTATTTTTTATTATATTATTATCATCAGTTAAAAACAGCTGATTTATTTGAAATATAAATATTTTATAACATTATATATGGTCATTCTCTGTGTGAAAATAATCATAATCAAATAAAACCACGACCCCAAAAATTAAATGATATAGTTTTATATTTTAAGATTACAAGCCTGGGTCTAGACAACAGTAGCCTAAATCATTAAAATCTATTCATAAAAGGCTTTTGAAATGTAGCTAAAAATAAGTATGGAAAAAAACGTTGAAATCTTAGATAAGTATCAACCCCAGGGAAATGAAAGTGTACGTAATATAAAAAACACCCAGTGCACAATGATTATTTATGCAAATCATTGTACTTCTGTTCTTCCTATTTTTTTTGTTTGTTGTTTTTTTCTTGCCGCCAATGGTCATTAGCACCGCACAGCCTAACCAGGCACTCCCTGCAGCGCAAGTTAACTGTATATGCAAATGATCTGTTTTTATACACGGTAGAAAAGGCTCAACGGTACATGTGGAAGTAGAACAGTTTTACATGTTGTTCTATAGATGAAGTGTCAGCTCTTTAAAGCGCTGGGCCAAGCCAGCGGAGAAACACAGAGTAATCTCTCTCCTGCACACACACGGCTAGGCTCATCAAAAACCAATAACACCATCTCATCATTAGCCTTCTGTAAGATACACGGCTCACACACTGACTAGGGCTCGACTACGTGCCTCTAGATCTCCCATGGAGACGGCTCTGTCACACTGACGGAGGCTATGAGAACTGCTCTGAAATGCAGCACCAGCCCTGGAGACTGAATTTATTCCAGCGGCAAAGGCCATATCTGAAGCTGCTTAAGGTCAAACTAATGCCCACCAGACGCAGAACAAAAGGATTTACAGGCACCTGCGCAATCGCAGGAATTACGAGCAGCCGGTCTAATACTGTACAGCGCTCTGTGCAATTTAAATAAATAATCGCTAAGCACAATCGCATGCTGACATAATCCAGAGCAAAGTTCTGGAATATGCTATACATAATTCTTCTAAGGGAATGCGTAATATTGTGTAAGGGCATTTTATGCTACTAGGCCTGCAAGGGTTGGTCTAAATCTTTAAAAAATACATGATATTCAACAAACAAACACACACAGACACAGATATAAACATAAGTATACTCTTACCACCCTACCATAAAAATGGTAACTGCAATATTATGCAAATTTCAGACACTTGGGAGCAAAATGATAGTAACAATGAATCATAAGGAGAACAGACTCAACAAGCCGTGAATATCTGATGTGTATGCGTGTGTGTTTATATATATATATCACATCAGGTAAAGACACAGCAATGCAAGATAAATCGCTCCATCTGTCTTTTGTATAGGAACTGATTAATATTGCACAGGATTTTTCATATTCCGAAAGCTTTTGTTCTGGATGTGAACAAAGACACGGCAAAACAATGCTGTGCTCATGTTTGATATTCATGACGAAGAGTCAATTTTTCAGCTTTCATTTTTTTATGTAACATATTGAAACTTAATGCTGTTTTGTTTTCCGCAAAGCCACGCAAACACAAATAACGTAACATGTTCATATCGTAATCTTACTGTAATCTCCAGATCTAGAGGGAAAAACAGGTTTACATTTGTAAATAAGAATCTAACGCTGTCTCCAAAAAACTAATCTCAGTAAACATAAATTTAAAGAAAAGAGCATAAAATAGTATAAAAAAATTATTTAATGGTTGTGCTTTTGTTCAGACCCCTGACCCTATGAAACTTTTAACTTCTTACCTTTCAGCATTTAACTCTTCCTGTTTATGCTACACAAATCTACACCTCAAATCATGCAGTATGCTGATAAAATGTGCTCTTCATTTTCTTATGATTTTCACCTGGCGAACAATAAAACTGATGAAAAATCCTATAGATCTACACTGAAGGAGACATATCAAAGACACTTAATACAGGTAAGCAATAGCAACACCCTAGTAACCCCCTAATAGCCACTCAGAACAACAGGAGCCACATAGCAACACCCTAACAACAGATTTTTTCACATTCAACCACCACTCACATTTTCTAGAAAAAGCAGAACTTAGTTTCTACAAGTTTTGAAGATTCAATTGCCTGAATCCTGCTGGGATTCGACAAGTAATTGGTGTAATTATACCAATTACTTGTCGAAATGCTCTTTTTGTTCACAGTGAATTCAACTATTTTTGTCTGCTAATGTCATCTACAGCTTTCTTCTTGTACAGAGTCAGTCAGCTCTGATAGATTTCAGCTTTTTTAATAATTGACCTCTGGCTGCATTTTAATTTGACTAATGTCACCAATTATTCTCCTGATGTAATGAAGTTATTTGTGCCAGAAATAAATAACCTACAAAAAAAGACCCAACTCAAGCCTGTTATCATAATTTGTTAAACTGTATTAATCAAAATGGTCCATAGTCAATTGAGGTAAAAGCTTTTCCGCTCCCAGTTTGGACTGAGGCCCAATTTATGAGTGCCGTTTAGGAGTGCACGGATCAATAATGGCTGTGAACCACCGTTCGGGGTCAACCTACTGTACATCTCCAGAGGTACAGGAGTAAACCACAAACTACAGATTCAGAACAAAGTTGAACAGTGTAGTCAACCCAATTACTGGTGATAATGTTTGTTGAAAAATTATTACCTTATCACCTTATTTTAAGATAAGGAAAATTAGCATTATCTGTCTACTAGAAGTAGAATGAACATTAATAATAGGGTGATTTCAATCAAAACAAAAATATGACAAGAAAAATATCAACATTGCACAAACAACAATACAACTATGTGCTAGTCAGCATGTGTAAGCTATGTTGTGAATACGCTTCCTCTGAAACAACTTGTGAGGCCATAAAAAAACAAGTTTGAATTTTCATGATTTTGTTAGATGTAATATCCTTGGCAATTAAAAGCAGTTTTGTCATCTGCTACTTTAAATGAGCTTTTTCAAGTCAAATGGATTCTGATTGGCTGTCAATATTATTTTTAACATTAAACATCTGGGGAAAAAATTGTTCTGAAAGTGATTCCAACAATGCTGTTTCTCATTGTAGTGATTGTTAAAGTTGAGGTGTGGACTTCACTGTTTTTACAAAATTAGAACAATTATTACAACTTTATAGTTATAATTATCACTCTTGGTGTGAACAGCCCTTAAATGTAAAGAATATTTTCATCAACAGACAAAAATGACGACTAAAAAAAACTGTAACTGAAAGCTAACTGGCTCCATACAATGTGAGTGTTTGGGAAACCCCTTTCAAAACAGTCATTTTATTTGCATTTCTATTAGTACATACTAGTGGTGCAGAGATCACACACTTCAGCTTTAAACTGGGATAGGAGAAAGTATTTTACCATGGGAAAAAATGACACACATCATCTTTAAGCATGCAGAAACAGTCTATAAAGCAGAGGCGATGATTTATATGGAGCATGCAAAAGTGTTTATTTCTAATGAGGCAGAGAGGATAGACTGCTAGGTGAAGATGAAAGATGGAACATACAGAGCGTGTGGATGTGTGTTTGTCCAGGTGGGCTTTAGGTAGGAGAGTGGGATAGGGACACAGCTCATTAATTGTGAAATGGGACTCCTGGCGGTGAGGCTAAAAACATCTGTTCCCCTGACAGGACGTTTGCGGCCAATTCTGCACCACATTGCTTAAGGAAATGTTGTGCTTTCCATCAGGAAATAAAATGGACCCTTTTCACAGACTGTGATGATGCATTTCCAGTTATTAACATCGCATACCTAGCAAAGTTTTTACATTTTCATTTTTATTTGTGTAACTTTATAACACTATCCCCCGGTTTCACAGACAAGGCTTGAGCCTAGTCCAAGACTAAAATGTAAGTCTGAGCTGTTTCAACTGTAAGAAACTTATCAGTGCCTTTGTTTTGTCTCAAGATGCACACCAGTAATGTTTTTCCTAAGGGCACTTTATAAAATGACTTAAATCTCCTAATCGAACTATGGCCTAATCCTGGCTTAGTCTAAGCCCTGTCTGTGAAACCAGGCCTATATGTTGTGTTATATTACCTTGGGATTAAATTTCAGAAAACTAGTTAGGCTAATTCTGCTGTAAAGGTTTGTCACATTTACCGTTGGTCTGTGAAATTTTGTAGGTGAAATCCATTCATTCATCGTAATCAACATCTCAATATTTTTTCCTTATTTGGAAAGTCACAGAAACGCTATTGTGGAGTTTTTCCTTCGCTATTGGTTGCTAATAATGGAAGCACAAATCTATATTTGTTGTAGTCTCCCTTACCCTATAAAAGTTTAACCATTATAAAATTAAAATGTAACGATGTACCTGAATCAACTCTCTTTGTTTTCATCAGAACGTAAATTATCTAATTATATAATCTGTAATAATATAAATATACTATCCTTTAGACTGAGTTTAGGTCGTGCAATTTAAAATAAATTATACTTTTATTATTTATAAAGGACAACAAAAATAATTTTGATCAAAATAAAACGTACAGACATATTAATCTAACAAAAAATGTCTATTCAAAAAATTTTCTCTTCTATTCATCACAAATCCTGAAAATATGTTTAACCTGAAAAAATATGACTACATTTCAGAAAACTAGTGCTGTGTGGGTTTCTAACTGTCACATGTTTGTTTCTCTGTTTAGTTCCTGTTTGCCCCTATTTGCTTCAGTTCCTGTTCTTAGTTAATCATTGTTTATTCTGTTCACCTGTTTTGATTGATTACTCCCACCTGTTTCTGTTCTCCCTGATTACGTTCTATGTGTTTATATGCCCTGTGTTTTCCTCAGTTCCCTTGTATTGCGTTAAAGTTACATTGTGGTTGTTGTCTCCCTCTGTTTCCAGGTGTTTTGTTCTTGTTTTGATAATTAAAGACTCTATCGTGGATTACTTCCTCTCAGTGTGCTTACTCCGCACCATGGCCCATGACAGAACGCAGGACCTCAAAAACTGAAAGTAAGCGGCGTCCTTTCCCCCTTGATTGTTTTCCCGTTTTTTTTCTCCGCGGCATGGAAGCAGCTGCATGTTCCACCACTCCGAAGACGAGCCCGCCGGCTGCGGCTCACTCCAGCCCGCCGGCCGCTCCGAAGTTAGGCATGACAGCCGTGCCATTCACCCCGAGCCTAGAGGAGAATCTGAGGACGAGAAGGCGGTTGGTTCTGGTCCCTAGACTCGACAAGTCAGCCTGCTGGCCGTGGCTCTCTCAGCCTGCGCCCGACCGTGACCCAAGCCCGCCGGTCACTGGCACTGCCTGCCCCCCCCCCCCCCACACCGCGGCCTTTTACCGGCGCGCCTAGAGGGACCTGAGGAGGAGAAGGCAGTTGGTTTGGTCCCTAGGCTCGCTCCAGTGTCGGCTCCATCCCCTGAGTCCGCTCCAGTGTCGGCTCCAGCCCCAGAGCTCGCTCCAGTGTCGGCTCAGCCCCGAGCTCGCTCCAGTGTTGGCTCCAGCACCAGAGCTCGCTCCAGCATCGGCTCCATCCCCAGAGCTCGCACCAGCGTCAGCTCCAGCCCCAGAGCTCGCACCAGTGTCGGCTCCAGCCCCAGAGCACCCTCCAGTGCCGGCTCCAGCCCCAGAGCACCCTCCAGTGCCAGCTCCTCCAGAGCACCTTGCTGTGCCTGCTCCTCCAGAGCACCCTCCAGTGCCGCTCCAGCCCCAGAGCTCGCTCCAGTGTCGGCTCCTCGAAAGCGCTTTGCTGTGCCTGCTCCTCCAGAGCACCCTCCAGTGCCAGCTTCTCGTAAGCGCTTCCCAGTCCCCGAATCCAGCCCAAGGAGGGCTCCAGTCCCTGAATCCAGTCCAGAGCGCACTCCCCCAAGATCCTAGTTTTTCCCCCAAATTTTTTTTTTTTTGGGGGGGCATATGGGCCCGATCCTTCTAAGTCCCCTGATCCGCCATGGCCCCCTGAGCTACCAGCTCCGCCATGGCAACCTGAACGGTCTGCTCCGCCATGGTAGCTCAGGAGGCCAGCTCTGCCATGGCTCTCCGAGCTGCCCACTCCGCCATGGGACCCGGATCCGGTACCGCCTTGGAGGCGTCCGGTCCAAGTCTGTCCTGTGGGACCTCCAAGGCGCCCACCTTCCCACCCCTTGATGCTATGTGGCACGAGGTCGCGCCTTTCGGAGGGGGGTGATATCTGTCACATGTTTGTTTCTGTTTAGTTCCTGTTTGCCCCCATTTGGTTCAGATCCTGTTCTCATTTATTTAATCGTTTATTCTGCTCACCTGTTTTGATTGATTACTTCTCACCTGTTTCTGTTCTCCCTGATTACGTTCCATGTGTTTATAAGCCCTGTGTTTTACTCAGTTCCCTTGTCTTGCGTTAAAGTTATATCGTGGTTGTTTCCCAATGTTTTGTTCTTATTTTGATAAAGACTCTATCGTGCATTACTTCCTCTCCGTGTGCTTCCTCCGCATCACGACCCATGACAGAATCACAGTGGCTGATAGATTGATGGAAAATTTGACATCTCCCCCCTCTAACCACCGCAATCAATCTCTCCATATTTTTATTTTTTTTCTTCCCAAACAACTATCTATACAGGTGGCGCTGGGGAAGGTGGAGGGTTTCAGAGGAACTCTGAAAGCATGTAGCGAAATGCTCTAGTGAATGCTGACCAACCATTTAAATGTAAAGCAGCAAGCTCATTGTCTGCGTATGCAACATGAACCAATCAGCTTGTGCCAAGCAGTTTAACGCTGTGAACATTATTAGTTTGCGTTAACGACCCATTGGGCTGCGCCATCTAGAGTTTCATGAAAGGACCTAGAATTTATAGTAGTTTCTATTCACCCCTATAGAACTTTAAATATAGAAAATTCCACTTTTGAGAACCCTTAAAATGTGAAAAGGGACCATAGATGAAGTCCCTTGTCACGTCTATGTTAAAACCAGTTAGAAACGTCATAAATGTGCTGTGCCATCTGTTGCACGTTTCATTTGCAGCTAATGCGTAAGGCATGCATTCATCTCCATGTGTTTTATTGTAGTTGATGAACCCCTTAAAGACGACAGCTGTTTGCATTGAAAACATCTTATGTTGATCAAGTTAGCATTAACGCGACCTGGTAAAACCAGCAAATGGAATAGGCGTGACCGCCGGGTTTTGTGCGGCTACAATTACGTTCCCTCCCCTAACCCCACTTACATTCAAATTGCTGCCATGGGAGACCTTTTGAGAATAATGGTGAAATGGCTACACAATCATGCTACTAACACTGCTGACCTACAAATAATTGGGAAATGAGTTAGCTAGAGGCCTGCAGGGGTGTGTGTGTGTGTGTGTGTGTGGGTGGGTTAGCAAGAGAAGAGTTGGGGTGGGTGCCATTTTGCTTTGTTTTTTTTTTTTGATCTGAACTGCCTGAAGTATTGTGCCTCCCTCCTCCAATCACCTTCTGAGGAGCAGGTGCAAGATGGGAAATGGAGAGCTACCCCCTAACCATATGCAACACACACACACACACACACACATTTACCCCCTAAAACTGTCTCTCTGTGATAGGCCAAATGAATAAGCCCCAGCAGCCACAAATGAAGGGCTCTGGTGTGCCTGGCGTAGAGATGGAGAACAAGAGGGTGTCTGGGCCATGCTGCACCCTGCAGAGACAAGTTAGACCCCAAGGCGGTGAGGTCAGTGCACTTCTATAGGGAGGCAGGGGAGTGTGCCGGGACCATTTGCACCGCAGACAAAGTGACAGGGGCCGAGCGTATCCAACAAGCCCAACCGGCCGGAAATGACACAAAGGCAAACAATTTGGTTTGCTGCCTGAGTAGCACTGGCGCGAGGCGAGCTGTGCATCCTGTTTTAATGGAATCACAACTGCGCACAAAGACAGAGAGGGGGGTAAACACAGCGCTTTTGCTTTCTCGGCCCCCATCAGGCTTTCAGCTGCTAAATAAAATGATGCCATAAAAAGAAATGAATGAGTTTAAAAGGGAAATGAAAAAGCTCACAGTTGTTTTGAGTTAGACTAGACACAAACATTCCATTCAAATTAAATGTATGCTCTACAGACGAATCCACATAATGTGTAACAAGAAAGATAAAAAATAAGTAACAACGTAAACATTAATAAACACTTTCGTTGTCCATGTTGAATTCATACCATATATGGAGAAGGCAGGCATACAGAACCTTTTGGGCATTATACTGCATTGTGTCGACAGATTTACAGCGATCAAGCTGTAGAAAACAAACGCATTCTCATAAATGGTCCTTCTGTAACTATCATATCTAGGTTTGGAGTCAGTAAGATGGAATTAACACTTTTATTTAGCAATGTTGCCTTAAATTGATCAAACGGGATAGAAAAGACGTTTATAATGTTACTTCAAACAAATGCTGTTCTTTTAAACTTTCTATTCATCACAGAATTCTGAAAAAATTGTCTCATGGTTTCCACAAAAACATTAAGCAGCATAACAATAATAATAATCATTTTTTTTAAATGATTGCGCACCAAATCAGCATATAAGAATGATTTCTGAAGGATCGTGTGATACAGAAAACTGAAGTGATGGCTGCTGAAATTCAGCTTTCCATCACATGAATAAATTACTTTTTATAATATATATTAAAAAAGAAAACAGTTATTTCAAATAGTAATATTTCACAATTTTACTGTATTTTTGATCAAATAAATGCAGCCCAAACATTTGAATGAAAGTTTGTAGCACATATGTTTGTGTATGTTTCTAACTACTTATTAATCATTTTTTACTTAATTTTCATGTCACTTGTAGCTTGAGAAGCTTTCCCAACAGTGAACATCTGACGCTCAATGGTTAAAAATGGCTTCAAGCATCCATGCATACAACATGTACTCAGTAAGATGAAAATATCCAGAAAGTCATGCAAACATGCCAGTGGCTCTATACTTGAACCCTCAAATCAAATCAAATCAAATCAAATCAACACTTGTTTGCAATCATTTAAAATGGCATGATGAATGGTTTCTGTGAATTTTAGATGAGGATAAACTTCTCACTAACAAATAATATTGTGCGTCGAGAGCAGGTTTAGCCAGAGATCCACGAACCTGAACCTGGATCATCAATTGCATGGTGTAACAGCTTCTGCTGCTGCTTTTAATTTCCCCAGTGCCTCTGAGTCCTGACTCCGTACCGCTGGAAGGAGTTCACTTTTAAAGTGACAAAGGCATTTACTGAGGGAGAAATAATATCAGTCAATGCCGGACTCTGAGCCGCCCGCTCCTGATGGGAGAGGGTCATTTCTTTGCAGGAGGATGCAAACTTCTGATCTAAAGCCTCCAGTGTCAGGATCATTTGCATTTAATTGCAATACCAAAATCTGCTCACATGGTGAAGGTTTAACCATCAGAGTGTGTTATGGGAAGCCATTAAGCCTGGATCAGTACAACATGTTTAAGCAAGCATGTGCACCTGGATGAAAAGCCAAGTTTGGCTGGTCACCAGCTTATGTTGTTAGATGCTGGTGTACTGGTGAAGGCTTCTTAACTTAACCAGCCCAATTTGTCTAAATATTGGTTGCAAATAATTTATTCTATCAGATGTGGTATTGCATCTCACATCATTCTGAATTTCCATGCTGGTTTAGGCAAGTTGAATCGGTATGGCCATGATGGGCATCAAACAATCCAATTCAGTCTGATTCATTCTAGTGAATCATTCAGCTTGAGTAAATGAACAGTTTAAGAAACTATTTGAGTCCATGTACAATATTTTCGATTAATGAAAATTAGAGTGTCTTCGTTGTACTTAACATTCAGAAATCAGTTTATAAAAGTTGGTTCTAAGTCAATTATAAATTACTTTGGTTTTGGGCGAACTTTCCCTTTAATGATGCAATATGATGCAATAAACAGCAACACATTACAATAAGGTCACTTTAGACAATATTAGTTATTGCATTAACTAACAATGAGCAATACAATTGTTACAGTATTTATTAAACTTTGTTAAAGATAATTAATAATTAACAAAAAAATACAGCTGTTCATTGTTAGTTCATATTAGCTCAGGTCCATTAAATAATGTTAGCAGATATAACTTTAGATTTTAATAATGTATTAGCAGGCTAAATGTTGCAATTAACATTATCTATGATTAACAAATGCTTTGATTTTTCATTGTTACAGTAGTTTTGTTTGTCTGATGCAGTTAAATTATGGTATCTAATGACCCTCATGGAAAAGTGGTTAGCCAATAGACTAAAACTAAAAGCCATTTAAAAGCATGTTTGGCAAATAAAAGCTGAAATTTTTTTTATATTATGTTAATAATTATTTATTATTTGTCATTTTTTGGCCAAATAAAGCTGAAAAAATAATAATAATATTATATATAAACATTAGATGTTAAAACTTTAATAAAAAAAAAAAACTAAAGCTACATCAAAGAAGTTTAAGTTGAGGACTAAAGTGACTTAAACTGAAATAAATAGCTATAACTGAGCCACACACACACACACAATATAAATGTACTCATTGAAACATAATCCATGTTTGACACCGATGCACTAGCTAAGAGTCAAATTGAGGTTATGATTAATATTATCAGCCTTTCTTTATAAAACATTACCTCATCACCAAGACAAGACTGTAGAGATGTAGAAAAATGAACAGCACTGTCAGATTTCATTTAGTGTAGTTTTCTACATTTATATAACAATCTTTGAATAAGAGATATATATCTCCTACACGGAGCAAATGAATGTCTGATTGTTACGCCAATTACAGGTTTAATTCCACAGATTGAAATCCACTTGCCAGCCCGATAGCAACATTTTTGTGCTGTCAAAGTCAGTTTAAGGAAAAAAAGCACTAATTTTACCACCGGTTCTCATGAAAATTTCAGGCTGCCAAGTCTCTCATTGATTTCCATGAAATCCATAACAGAGTGGCTGTGCCTAGAATACATCTAACTTTCACACCTAATGTGGCCGATCGCAAAATCAACAGATTTCATATTCAGAAAAAAGGCCAACCATCCATAACCCGACGACATAGTGAGTACGTAAGTCGTCTGAGTCCACGCTATTGTTATGACAAAGGTAATCAATCACTCCTTTGTGCAATTGGCATTCTGGTGCGGACTGGTGGAAGTGTGCAAAGATAATGAATGAGAAGACTGGAGCACATGTCCCGGCCCCAGGAGAGGAGCTGTCACAGAGGGGATGTGACGGGGGGGGCGTTTGGGCGTTCGGCTTGAACGAGGAGGGATCACATGACTTGTCTGCACAGCTAAGATGAGAGGTGAGGAGAGCAGCTTCTTAATAGACTCAACTCGACAATGATGAAACAAAGAAAATGGTATTAGGACAGATTAATGACTGGACAAGTGGACATTTATTTAAAAAAAAAACCTTAATATTTGATGAATATGGATGGATAAGAATGTTAGTAAGAAAATTTTCACACTGTAGAAGTGTTATAAGTTTCTTTAAAATGAATTACAAGAGATCTACTTAAAAAAACTTCTAAATGAAAATAGTTTGAAGACAGCTTTGATAAAAAAGCTTATATATTAATCATTTTGCATTATGATATACATACTACATGCAATAAAAATGATAGATAATTACAGATACAATATAATTAATAAAGCATATGTATATATTTACCATTTTAATTCCATATATTAATATTATTATTAATACAATATATAATATATGTAATGCATATAAACATTTTCTATAAAACACTTATATATTATTCATGGGCAAAATACACTACAGTTCAAAAAGTTTGAAGAGATGTCTCTTTTGCACACCAAGCGGAATATTGATAAAAAAATGCTGTAATATTGTGTAATATTATTACAATTAAAAACATGTTTATATATATTTAAAAATGCAATTTATTCCTGCAATGTCAGATCATCTCTCTTATTATTATCAATAATAAAAACAAGGTGCTGCTTAATATTTTTTGGTGAGAAAACACATTGTATTTGAAATAGAAATATTCTTTATTGTCATTCAATTTAATGCACCCTTACTAAATTAATTTCTTTAAAAAATATATTTTGAACGGAAGTGTATATATTTAAATGATTTACAAATGATTTTACAATTTATCCATTTATATTTTAATATATTCACATTTAGGGGAAAAAAACATTTAAAATGGTATTTTTCCTTCTCCACTTCCTGTGAAGCAATATATTAATATGCAGCGATTTTCAATCTCAATAGTGTGGGGATGTTGCTAGACAAATGTGATTTAAGATAGCTAATTTAACTGTAGTGTCAAATAGTCTTGGTCTGAATAAAATTATACCAAAGCACAGTATTTTTGATGAATCCCCTAATGGCCATCTTATATTCATTTGTAATCAGCTCAATTGCTGAGCCACTGCTAGTAGAAAAAAAACAGTTAATCACACCTCTAAGGACATATTAAGCAAGTATAAAAAGTGAGGCGCTAAAATGACGTCCTGCTGATACCGCCTAAGGGAACATGGAGTCCCAATTTGACGTTCAAACCAAATTTGACTGTATAACAATGATGATTGCAAAATAATGGCCTTGAACCCCCTGGAGAACAGTCCAGGTTTGCTAAACTGCCTCTCAGGCAAGTCGAAAATTGGCACAGACAGCGGCGTGTCTCTCAGTTACTTGATCAAGCATTACAGGCAACTCAATGTTATTTATTTTTTTGGAGCACCGGCTTAATTTCGCTCCGAAAACTGTAATAAGATTTGGTTGAATGTGAGGTGTAGGTGGTCTAACAGAGAGTCTTGGATCATTTCCATACATTTACGCACAGCTTGCTCTAGAATTACGCTCGCTCGCGCTCTCTCTCTCACCTCATGGCCAAGGCTGGTATTAAACTCCTTGGGGATTATTGTTATTTTCCACCCTTGATATGAACGCAGGAGATGCACAGATGAGGCACATGGCCCACCGCGTGCACACACAATGAGGATATTATGCTAATGGGTGGCATGTCCGTATCCCATGGTGCTCTTCTCATTTACACAAAATGCCATGCGAAAGAAGGCAAACTGCAGTGTTGAGTGGGACAAAGGGAGTCTGTGCTGTTTGCTGAGATTCGGATAAACCCCAAAACAAACATAAATAGCAGTACCTCACTAGTGAAAGAGAGTCTATAAGCTGAGATGTGTCTATTTTGCAGTCATCAATTTACTTGCAGCTATATGTTACTTAACTCTGAACATCTGATCTCTCCTCTTGGAGCTGTAAGGCACCATGATTGAATATTTACACAGCTTAAGTTAACTGGTGTTCTGTTGGATAGAATGTGCAGCAGAAACTTGGATTAACCCAGCTGAAAAACAAACAAACATCTTATTGCAATTTGGATCATCTTAAATTTGAAAATGTCTTAACTGGTTTAAAATGGGCAAGGTGTTATTGGCTCAAGTTAGAGCAGCTGAAAACCGTTAATCACATTTGTTCCGACATAAAAATATCCAAATAATGTGTCATTAGTAACCATTTGAAATAATCAATAATTCTTTTTTGAATTTTTTTTGGAAAAGTGTGTGAAAAATTGTGTTTTATGGTCAGTCACCAGTGTGGCCCCCCCTCCAACCCCCCCCACACCCCCCCTGGTGGCGAAGTGCAGACGGAAATTAACATATTTCTGCAGTCATAAAAATGTTTATATATCTCAGCCCAGCTATTTTAAACAGTTTGATCACATTCTAAGGTTACTATTATGCATAAAAAACCCTTTACAACACTGATAGGAATACTGAGATAAAAGACAATAAAATACAACCATCAACGTATTTCAAAATTGTTACTTTTTGTCAAATATATCATCACATTTTTATATTAGTGCTACCAGTATTACAACATCAATACTGTAACTTATTTGTAACATTTGAACTTTTAATTTAGTGCAATATTTTGTCATTGCAACATTTTAGTGTAATTTTCACTAACAACTGCGATTGGATAGTTAAAATGGTATGGCGTTAAAATGGTACTGTCAGGTTTTACTAAAGACGCGCAGTGAAGAATTAGTGCTGAAAAGGAGTGGACAATTATTTTTGCGCCTGACCTTATAGAATGTGCATTTGTAGGAGCTTCCCTTTCAGACACAAAATTTATGGGAGGAGAGTATAAAATGAATAATGCAAGATGATTTACTAAGGTTTGCTGTTTGCAATTTACTTATATTTGCGCCATTATTAATGCCCACCAAAAAAGCAATGTGTAAAACTGTTTGCAACGGAAATGGAGTCCAATGTTTTTGGTAGGAGGAGGGCACCGGTAGAGAGTGCGTATTTTTAATTTGCTTCAGGAAATTAAAGACGACTTTGAAACCTCAACTAGGAGTCACGCAATACCAAATCTATCAAAACTTCTAGAAAACCTTCATTTTTTGGCCTCCGGTTCCTTTCAGTGTACTGTGGCTTCTTTATTCTTTATTTGCGACTACGCTAATTTGCGCTGCGCTTGGTATATTGCATTGGTCGATATGTAAATGAGATGTTGCATTGTGTTCTTTAATTTATGCGTTGTTAGTAAATCACCCGCAGAAAAGAAATTTCCACACCCCTGCCGCTGTTTTGGGAATAGTTCTCTCGCACTATTTGCCCTCGTTAGTAAAATGGACCTAATTTGTAATCAAACAACATTTTTTATAAATCAGTTGTGAAATTTTTTTTGATTGAATAAGTACAAAGAACAGCATTGTAAAAATGCAGCTGACTAATTCCAAAGTATACGTTATGTACTGTAGTAACCCCCCAACCTTGAATGGTGGGCATATATAGATATATATATATAAATATATTAATAATATTATAGAGATATATATATAGAGGGGGGCCTGTTTATACAACACTGTTTTCAACTAAAAACTGAAAACTTTGTGTTGCCATTCACAAGACAAGAATTTTGTTTCTTGGCCAACTTAAAAAAACGGGTTTTCAAGCGTGCAAATGTACACTACGAAAACGCAAATTTGTGAAAACTGTGACATCAAGTGCATGCGTATGTGCGCAGATGCATACTGTTTCTTTACAAAGTGAAATCACCAACTACTGGCCTGGCATGCATAAAAAAAAAATGCTTTTAGTCTTTTTTGCAAATCCATGTGAACGGGGATCAGCTTAGACAAGCAAGCCACTTTAGAC
Organism: Sinocyclocheilus anophthalmus; assembly: GCA_018155175.1. Taxonomy (NCBI): domain Eukaryota; kingdom Metazoa; phylum Chordata; class Actinopteri; order Cypriniformes; family Cyprinidae; genus Sinocyclocheilus; species Sinocyclocheilus anophthalmus. Next base: position 518,758 of record JADLZN010010716.1, read on the forward strand.
AGGTTTTTGTGAGCAGTTCAGGTAGTCCAGTCTGTGTTTTCATCAGACAAAGGGTACATAAACATATGGGAGAGCTCTGGCTAATGACTAGATTTGCTCATCAGTGTGATTTCTACCAAGGGCACTAGTGGACAGCAAGACATATGCACTGGGTTCACAGTAAATGTCAAGCAAGCTACAGCTGCTGGGTCCCAGATGGGTGATCTTTAACTGCTGCCATCTCCATGACCTCACCTGGTAAGGTGCCCTCTGGGGAGTCAGGGCGCCCTGTTTCTATTCCGGACCCAGCAAAGACTGAATATCCACTGTTCCAGGCCAGTGGCATCATTCAAAGGAAAAATGAGTGTAGATAGAGGGAGAAAAAAAGGTAGTTGTACAAGTTTGCAGCGTTTGAACCACATAAATAAATGGAGGGAAGGTTAAAAAAGGAGAGCTAAAGGATAAAGAGAGAAAGAAACAGGCCTGAAATTCAATTGCATCATCTAAACTAAGAGAACCAGAACGAAACAAAAATATGGTGCATTTTTGACATTGGAGACAGAAACAGCCATTATACTGAACGCAAAGCATTATCAAAAGAGTTGGAAAACAAAACAAAGAGATCCAAAAAAGAGTGTGAGACTAAGACAGCTCCAGCTGAGTTGCCATTCATGAGTAGTTCAGCTAAACAAAGAATCTGAAACACTTGGATACTAGCAGTGGTAGAGGTTTCATTTGAACTTTGGGGGATGCTTGTGAGTTGGACAACAATCAAATGATTATAGCCTACATAAACATCACAGCTATTTTTCTTAGGGCAAACTGCATTAAGAATGTGCTATTAAATAAATATTTTAATACAAAATGAAAAGTCTCTCATTATTTATTCTGACTAACCACCAATCTATTCTAATTTCTTTTCAACACTGATAAAAAAGTATTACAGTACATGTTCCACAATGCACCTGTCTCCATGTTCCTCTGATGATTCCTGACACAACATAAGTTGTAAATAAACCTTGGCAAACACTTTTCCATGACCTTCATCAATGCAAGTCCCCAGAACAGCTGGAAAACATAAATGTAGAATCCTTTCAGCTTAACATGCCTATTAGAGACAAATTATAAACATATGCTAAGAGTGGGCTGTATAGGGGGGTTTAGAGACACTCTTCTCAACGGGGGAGAGCTCTCTAGAGAAATCTCTTGAGACACAAAGCCGAGCCAGATGAACAGGAGAGAATAATACCAGAGCTTCACAAACAAATGAACAACTGACCACATTTATACGCACATTTTCCAGTTTCAAGTCTTTATCTTGAAAGAAGTTTATATGATTCACATCTATTGGAATATTCATAAAACATGTAATCAGCATATTTAGAATAAACTAAAACATTTTGCACCTGCTGCTGTCTCATGGAAATACTGGAGATGCTTGCTCTTGCCACTTATTTTTATGTATTTATCAGTAACTTAATCAGAAATCGTCATGCATTATCATGATGTTTATATAATTGGAATATAACCATAATCTGATGAAAATTACTGTTTTCTTGCTGGCAGGTTTACTGTGTCTGACTAAAGAAAAACATGGGGGGTCTTAGGAAATGACTCCGTACTGAGACGTAGAGAAGATGACAAGTTTTTATTATAAAAAGTAAAAGGACAAGACACCAAAGGCGACAAAAAGACAGAGATCTGAGAGTGTTTGCTCATTTGTATCTGTAACATGCAAAGTTTTAGTCTTCAGTGCTATCAGGAAACTTTTCGTTTCTATACGCCTGTTTAACTTTGATCCAAGAGTGCAAGTTAACTTTCCTAACCCACTGGTGAAATACTGGGCACTTATACAGAAGAACTGAATCGAATGTTTGATCTGTGATTGTTAGCATGCTAGATCTCTATTTCACAGCAGAGTCTGTGATAAACCTGATAGGTGCATCAAAATGATCTTGATCAAACAGAGAAAAGCTGGATTTCTGGTGTTTCATAACGCTAATTACCAACAGATCCTTTCATTCATCCACTTATCTGCAGATGATAATAAAATAAAATTACTATACTATCAGGTTATTTTAAACATGATTACGCTCATGTGTTTGCAGGGTTTTTCAAAAACTGTATAGAAAAGACTATCAAATAAATATTATATTTTATAATATATATAATAACCCTAACTACATAAATATAATTTATTTGATAGTCTTTTCTACGCAGTTCTTGAAAAACCCCCGCAAACACATGAGCGTAATCATGTTTAAAATAACCTGATCTGAAAAACTCGAGCTTTTCCCTGTCTGTTCAGCCTCCAGAGCTCGGAGGTGTTTGACAGAGCCTGTGCAACAGATTTATGGCAAAAATATGAACAGCTGTTGGAGTTTAATTTATTTTTTGCCGCTTGGCTGGCTGCTTTCTTTCTTTGTCCAGTACGGGCCCAATCATTTTCTGGAACTGTAGCTAAGGGGTTTATTTTTCCCCAAATGATGACGTTAGTAAGTTTTCTTTTTCCAGTCCTATTTGATCTATATTTAATCCCGGGTAATTTTCAAAATATAACATCTACATAATGTATTTTCAATATTGCTTAAACCATTTAGAAAAGGCCCTTCAGTCCAACGCTTTCCTTGGCACTGTACAAATTGCTCTGTGAAAAATTCCACCGATTCACAGAAAATAAGAGGCACAGCAGGTAGGCTGCTGATATCTTTAATGTTCCATGACAAGAAAATTAAGACATTCCTCAGTGGACACTGCAGAAACCAATAAACCACTTGAGTCTTTTAACACGCAAACCAGAGGCGCTTTGCTGAAACCTTCTGCACCAAATGAAAGAAAATGAGGAAAAATGATTATTAGAACTATATTTCTTCTACTTCTGAAGAAAAATACATAAATAATTATATAAATAAATATTGTTGAGATTTTAGGTTTAATTACAGTTATTTTTCTGCCTGGAAAGGAAAAAAGCAATTCTTCCAAGCAATTGCGAATTAAGCTTGACCTTTAGAACGAGCCCTGGTGCTTCACAGTCAATGAACTAATTGCTCTGCGTGTGTAATGGGGCACAGAGAAAAAGAACAGTGAAAGAGCAAGAAAGAGAGAGACGGAGAGAGATTTACACAAACAGTCCTCCAAAAGATCACACACTCACATATGCACACATATAAATCACCTTCAATGAAGGCTGATTACTATTCATTTGTTTAATACACACTTGACAGCTAAGACACACACGGGGAAGACAAATCACAAACGAGATGCCTTTAATTTCTCGTTTGTTTCTCTTAGCCAGCAATGGGATTAAATGGAGAAGTCTGTTGCTTCTCAGATCTGTCTTCTGAGAAGAGAATGATATGGTTTACAAGTTTTACTTCCGGATCCCCAAAAAGTAAAGTTGTTGTAAAATTATACAATGAAAAACTTTTTTTTCTTCAAATTTTTTCACTGTATATAGTAACATACAGTGGGGAAAAAAAGTATTTAGTCAGCCACCAATTGTGCAAGTTCTCCCACTTAAAAAGATGAGAGAGGGCTGTAATTTTCATCATAGGTATACCTCAACTATGAGAGAACGAAAGAGAAAAAAAAAATCCAGCAAATCACATTGTGGATTTTTAAAGAATTTATTGGCAAATTATGGTGGAACATAAGTATTTGGTCAATAACAAAATTTCATCTCAATACTTTGTTATATACCCTTTGTTGGCAATGACAGAGGTCAAACGTTTTCTGTAAGTCTTCACAAGGTTTTCACACACTGTTGCTGGTATTTTGGCCCATTCCTCCATGCAGATCTCCTCTAGAGCAGTAATGTTTTGGGGCTGTCGCTGGGCAACACGGATTTTCAACTCCCTCCAAAGATTTTCTATGGGGTTGAGATCTGGAGACTAACTAGGCCACTCCAGGACCTTGAAATACTTCTTAAGAAGCCACTCCTTCGTTGCCCGGGCGGTATGTGTTTGGGATCATTGTCATGCTGAAGGACCCAGCCACGTTCATCTTCAATGCCCTTGCTGATGGAAAATCAAAAATCTAAATCTCACGATACATGGCCCCATTCAATCTTTCGTTTACACGGATCAGTCGTCCTGGTCCCTTTGCAGAAAACAGCCCCAAAGCATGAGGTTTCCACCACCATGCTGCACAGTAGGTATGGTGTTCTTTGGATGCAACTCAGCATTCTTTCTCCTCCAAACACGACAAGTTGAGTTTTTACCAAAAAGTTCTATTTTGGTTTCATCTGACCATATGACATTCTCCCAATCCTCTTCTGGATCATCCAAATGCTCTCTAGCAAACTTCAGACGGGCCGGGACATGTACTGGCTTAAGCAGGGGGAAACGTCTGGCACTGCAGGATGTGGTCCCTGGCGGCGCAGTGTGTTACTGATGGTAGCCTTGTTACTTTGGTCCCAGCTCTCTGCAAGTCATTCACTAGGTCCCCCCGTGTGGTTTTGGGATTTTTGCTCACAGTTCTTGTGATCATTTTGACCCCACGGGTGAGATCTTGCGTGGAGCCCCAGATCGAGGGAGATTATCAGTGGTCTTGTATGTCTTCCATTTTCTAATAATTGCTCCCACAGTTGATTTCTTCACACCAAGCTGCTTACCTATTGCAGATTCAGTCTTCCCAGCCTGGTGCAGGTCTACAATTTTGTTTCTGGTGTCCTTTGAAAGCGCTTTGGTCTTGGCCATGGTGGAGTGGAGTGTGACTGTTTGAGGTTGTGGAAAGGTGTCTTTTATACTGATAACAAGTACAAACAGATGCCATTAATACAGGTAAAAAGTGGAGGACAGAGGAGCCTCTTAAAAGAAGAAGTTACAGGTCTGTGAGAGCCAGAAATCTTGCTTGTTTGTAGGTGACCAAATACTTATTTTACCGAGGAATTTACCAATTAATTCTTTAAAAATCCTACAATGTGATTTTCTGGATTTTTTTTCTCATTTTGTCTCTCATAGTTGAGGTATACCTATGATGAAAATTACAGGCCTCTATCATCTTTTTAAGTGGGAGAACTTGCACAATTGGTGGCTGACTAAATACTTTTTTGCCCCACTGTAGTTAATAAACTAACAGCTTTTTTTTTTTGTACAATTTTTTACTTTTGCATTAAAAGCATTTTTATAGTGCAGCACTAACCAGCATAAACCAGTCTGGAAAGTCAGGCATGCTGAGAAATCTGCCAGCCGTGTTTCATCAATTGAGGAAACGTGGAGTGATTTGTCCGGGCTTGACCAGTAGATGTGCGAGGAAACACTTGTGATTTCCCAACAAGGTTTCAGACACTCAGAGTGAGATGTGTCAGCAGCGTGAGCCTAAAGACAGGCTCCAAAGGCTCAGTATGCAATCAAAACCCCAGACCACCCACCCCTCTCACGGGGAACAGGAAGCTGGGTGGTAAAAGACAGGAAGCTGCATAAATTAGAATCCCAGAGGAGGCTGCGTTTGAACAGAGAGATGTTTCTCTACATGCTATAATATGATGAAATATGCGTGCAGACACCAAAAGCAGAAAAATATCACTTTGGCATTGTGTTCTCAGAGTTTAATCATAGAGGAAATGCAGGCATGTAGTTCAACCTTCACTGTAGTGTCTCAAAAGCATCAGTGTTTTGTTGGAAGTGCAGGGGTATTAGGTGATATCACAAGAGTGTCTCCCCCCCCCACATTTTTCAAAGCGTTATTCTTTTGAAAGTAAAAGTGAGGAAATTACTGTTACTGGCTTTCACATCAAGATTGAATGATTCAGTCTAACTAGGCGTCTCTTTGTTTCATTCAAGACTCACTGATCAACATCCTCTTGTGCCTTAATCCACGTTGAACGACCATCACTCCACCTACGCAGTGAAATGTTAATAGCGAATTAAATACATCCACATATTTGAACTTTTAAAGAGATGTGTGACTGAATTTGCAATGGGCTACTTAAATCGTTTTCGTTCTAATACAAGTATTCAGAATGAGGCTTTTAGAGGAATTGTTGACCTTGTGGATGTTAAAGAAGTGTCATTAAGGTGATCTAATTGAACCTATATTAAATATGTACTGTTTAGTGTGGCTGTATACCAGGGGTGTGGACTCGAGTCACTTGACTCGAGACTTGACTCAGACTCGAGTCCCAAATTTGATGACTTGAGACTCGACTCGACATAATTAAAGAAGACTTGAGATTCGACTTAGACTTTGACAGCAATGACTCCAGACTTGACTTGGACTTGAGCCCTGTGACTCGGAAAGACTTTATGATCAGATCAAAGTCGTTATAGACTCGTCCTTGCAGCGTGCTTGCGCTTGACTGGCAATAAGCCAGAGACTGCGTTCAGGGACCGCTGGATAAGCTAGTATAAATTAATGGAGTAATAGCATAACTTACGACAAAAGAACAGAGATAAAAAAATAATAATAACAAATTACATGATTCGTCTAGTAGCGATCTCCGCTCGTGAAAAGCGCTGCCCTGTCCGTTTGATCGCCGCCCAGCAGACACACAGAGCGGGCATGAGAAATTCACTGGTGCTGGCATATCATCACTGTGGACTGCTGCTGTTAAATATTCCTCACTTCTTTTGTTTGTCCGACACCGAGATGCACCATAAGTGACGGATCCGCATCCCGCCACGACCCTCGCACTCTGCCAACGATGTGCTATCATTTTAATTTTTATTTGTAATAAACACCTCTCTGAGGACCTGTTTTGTTCATATCTCCAGTTTTTTGTTGGATCAGTACATATTTGAATTGAAGTGCATTTTTAAAGTTATTTTAAACTCCATTAACCCTTAAATGCATGAATGTTTTGCCAATCATTATTACATATTCTGGTCTTTAGCGACCCGGACATACAGCACGGATGGATCTTTAACTGATGCAATAGCAAAAAAACTCTTGATATTTTAATTACATAAGAATAAAATAAAGCATATTTCATTACCTTTTGAAACTTAAAAGGGTTCAGTTTGAGCAGATGATTTTACCATCACTGTCATCGTCAGAGCGCACTTCCACAGTACATTCAACATCTCCCTCACATTCACAATCTCAACCATATTCTCAAAACAATCTTTTTCAATGACTTCATATTCAATATTATGATCACTGGCAGCTAATTCACCACATCCAGCATCAAATGACAGTGACATTTATATTTCATTGCGTATAGTAATTGCTCTGCAGTAAAGCCATTCAAACCAGTTAAATTTTTGCTGATGATATTCGTTTGTTTTATGCTTGCGGTAATTATGAGTGAAACGTCACGTCATTAATGTGTATCAAACAGTACCACCTTGAGGAAAAAAGATGCATTGCACATATTGAGTCATCTGATATGTAAATAAAGTTGTGCAGGAAAAAATACTTACACATTTACAAACCTTGGGTCTCTAGCGACCCTATACACTTTACAAAAAATGTATCAGAAAACTGGCACTTTTATATTTTACTATTTGTTTTGTTATATTGTTTATAATTAATAGATTGAGGAATACTAAGAAAGTTGATGTCTAACTTAAAAAAATGAAGGAGGGAGAGGGTAGAGAATGATGTCCCGGGTCGCTAAAGACCCGAGGTATGCATTTAAGGGTTAAGTTTAAAGTTAATCCATAATTGAGATTTAAATCTGAGTTTAAAGTTATGGTGCAACAGGATTAAAGTTAATCTTAAATATAACTTAAATCCGATCAAAATGATGGGTTAAAAATGTAAACCTGCTTATTTTAAAAGGTTTGAAGTTTGGTGCAACAGAATTATTAGATAAACCTTGATTTAATCTAGATTTAATTAATCATTGCAAACCATTTAGCTATAATTTGAAGAAGAAAAATGCACATTAGGCCTAATGTCTGAAGTGAGCAAGCGGCAATAGGCCTAATGATCATTTAAAATATAATTAGAAGTTTTTCTTTCACAAAATGAGTATTGTATATATATAACTATAAAATATATGCTACTCAATTTTTCTCCCTCTTGCAGGCACTCATGTCACTTCCATTTCTTTCAGGATAAATGAATGAATTCACATGTTGTAAATCAGTCTGAAGGCCAATAGCACACACATCCCCTAAATTTAACGATCAACTATGCATATTATAAACTTAACATTTAACATACAACATTTTTTTCTATGAAATGATTTTGTCTTTGTTACTCTTAGTTATAAAGGATAGTAGCACAGCATTTTTGAACGATTGTCTTCATGAGTTTGTCTGCATCCATATTGCATGTTTCCTCTCACTTGCAAAGTATGCTTGCAGTTATTTCTTCTAGTTCTTTCAAAGCAGTTCTTTCTGCGTTTCCGCTCACATATTATTAAGTTTCATTGAGGTTCCAAATAATGGCTCATTGGCTTAGATACGTATAACACCTAGAAGCATATAGCTATTCTTATGCACACATGCAAAGTATGTTGCAGCTGTTATTTCTATGAAATGATGTTGTCTTTGCTATTCTGTTACTAATAAAATAGTTTACTGGCACAATCCCTAAATTGAACTTGAGTAGTTTTACTAAGGGCACCCATCTCACATGAAATTGAACTATGTAAAATATTCTACCTGCCTTCCTGATATAAATTACTATGAATTTGATATGGTAATTAATACTGAGACACTAATTTGGGCAAAAAGCACTAATGACTTGTTTAAGACTCTAATCTCACAGCTGAGGACTTGCAACTCGACTTGGACTTGCCTGTCTTGACTCGGGACTTGACTTGAGACTTGTCTGTCTTGACTCGGGACTTGATTCGAGACTTGAATGCAAAGACTCGAGACTTACTTGTGACTTGCAAAACAATGACTTGGTCCCACCTCTGCTGTATATACACACACACACACACACACACAGTTATGGTTTTATAGTATTTATTAATACTTTAAATTAGCTTGTATTTTTATAATTGTAGATAATTTAGTTTCTTTTATTTCTATAAATCTTTCATTTATAATTATTACAGATTTAGTCATTTTAGGGCTTCAACTTAAACTAATTTATTTATCATACATAGCTCTTAAGTTATGTACGTTTTCAGCTATTTCATTTTATTTTGTTTCAGCTTTGATTCATTTACTGAAAATCACTTTTAATAGTTTCAGTTTTATTTATCACAACACTAAGTTGGACACCGAAGGAATGATTTTATTCCTCATTTTGTTCTTCACTTTTTTTTTTATTGGGGGGGGTTTTTTTTTTTTTGAAAAAATTTTATGTCATTATTTATGCAATTGTGTTTAGTGCCACTAGTAACAATTTAATAATCATTTAGTCATTGCTAAAGATATCTAAGTTAATAATATTATTACATAATAATATTTCAATATCTAGAAATTTTTCGCAGACTTTGATATCTTGGCAAATCTGAGCACAGGTTTTTTAAACTCTAGAGGAGACACGTGAGATTACTGCTTTTATTTTAAAGGGGTCATATGATGTTGCTAAAAAGAACCATTATTTTGTGTATTTGGTGTAATGAAATTTGTTTATGCGGTTTAAGGTTCAAAAATTTTTCCACATACTGTACAGTATTGTTTCTCCTCTGTGCCCCGCCTTTCTGAAACGCGTCGATTTTTAAAGAGCTCATCGGTCTGAAAAGCGAGGTTGCTGTGATTGGTCAGTTATCCAGTTTGTTGTGATTGGCCGAATACCTCAAGTGTGTGACGGAAATGTTACGCCCCTACCGCTACTAGAGTGAGCAGAGGCCGAGGGCTAGAGTGAGCGGAGGCCGGTGGGCTTGAGAACGGCGCGTTATGCAAATCTTCCCACATCGTGATGTAGACATGTGGGGGCGTGTTAGAACGAGCCGTTTTAGGTAGGCATGGTTGACTCTTAACTTTTATAAAGAATATCTCTTTGGATTTTAGACTTTAGTCTTTGCAACTTTACAGAACTTCTTTATGCACCAAGAACTTGTAAAACTCCAAAGAGAAAGGAAAAATTAAATCGCATCATATGACCCTTTAATACAGCTCGCAATCAGACCATTGGGGTGTGTAGTCTTTATTCTTATTTAATGAATAATATTTAAAATTTTAAATTCATTATACGTAAGTCAGCAGGATTCTTTGATAATAAAAAGATCAAAAGAACAGCATTTGATTAAATAGTTTTATCAAAAAATCTGAAAATGTCCACATAAATATTAACCAGCACTGTTTTTAACAATCATAATAATAAGAAATTAAGTCAGTGTATTATGTTTTCTGAACAATCACATGACACTGAAGACTGGAGTAAAATTCACCATTTCAACAGATAAAAACAATAACTTATTATTAAACTGCCAATAATATTGCATAACTATCACTGTTTTAACTGTATTTTTCGTTGCCAAGAAAATGCAGCCTTGGGACGCATGTACTTCGAAAACTTTAACAACAACAATAAAAAAAATAAATCTTACCAACCCCAAACATGAGAATGATAGTTATGTAGACAGAATGTGAAATGTGAACCAATATAAGCCATAAATAAATAAATAAACAAACAAACTATAATCAGATGTGATGAATCATACCCCTGGGAATGTTGTTTTCATCGTGGCTCATGTTTTTACTTGCAAAATATTTTTAAAATGTGCTGGTTAAGCTAGTAGACAAGCTTGATGTGTGCACCAGCACAGATATATTTACTAAAAAACACACACACACACACACACACACACACAAAACTGATTAAAGAAATAAATTGCAGCATTGGCCTGAGTGTTAAGATCCCTCATGGCTTCAAACCACTACAAGGTAAAACACAACAAAACTATGAATTTGATAATACGCATCAGTTTAGTAGTCATTTCAATGCTCATTTCATAGTTCAGGTATTCCCAAACTGCCAATAGTGCATTGAGTATTATCACTTATGACTCAACCCTGCTGAAACACAGCATCTGATTGTCTGTGTGGGTGAATAATGGGAGCGTAGTCTCTGCTCTGAGGAGATCTGTGGGTTTTTCAGAGTTTGTGAGTGTTTGTTTGTTTTGCGTTGAGTGACATTGAGGATGACACGCTTACTTCACAAAGAGCGCAATGGGACCCAAACCGAGGCCCCCTGCCGAGACGTGATTGATGGCAGTAGCTCCCAAAACCACCGAAAAGAATCTTTAATGAACAGACTTTCCCTCAAGATCACTGCCAAACGACGAATGGACGTAATGATGAACTAAACTTGGAGTACTGAAGCAAACAATGAAAACAGTTGGGCTCTCAAAAGCACGTTGATTAGGACGAGTACTGTGTCGCGTGAATGGTGGCCCCGTGTGCGAGCAAGGCCGGCTCTAAATGTAGTCTCAACAAATGAACTGACAGTGTGGAAAATGGAGTCCCTCTTCTCAGACACAGAGGTAAGACCTCCTGCACACGTAGCGAACGTCTGAGTGGCGCATTAGAGTCACTCTGATCTTAATGGCACATTGAAAGGGGAACTTTCTTTGTCATTTTTAATAACACTGGAAGCCCTTAGAGCTCCATGTTCATCTGAAATAAGTAGGGGTGCTCCGATAGATCGGCTACCAGTCACTATCGGCCGATAATCACGTTGGGATGTTTGATCGGCGATCTCTAAAAAGACCGATCTCAAGCTGATGACGCACATGCTGTCAGAGGTTTGGCACGAATGCAGCGGCACCATCTCAGTCTCTGTCCGGCAAGGGTGAAGTGAGTCAGAAGCGCCAGACTATCCGTGCAAAGTTGGAATTGCCCCACTTTATAGAAACAGACACTGGCAATGTAGGCTACTCTCCCAAGAAACAGTTCTCGTCCTCCATAAAATGTGCTGCACACATCTGAATATTTGGGTTGAACTGTTCCGGAACAGTGTTGTAAATACAGCTTAACCACTGATTTCTAGTTGTGTCCTCTTTTGTAAGGCCAAACAAGGTAGTTTCGCTTTCATAACGAAACACACAGCGTCTCCAGGACATGGCGGCAGCGGCAACAATACTACAGTGAGAATAAAAGTTATGCCTTCTTTCTTTGTGTGAAGATTTGGGCGGCGTTATGCAAATCTTGTGGGGGCGTGTTAGATTGAGCCGTTTTAGGTAGGCGTGGCTGACTCTTAACTTTATAAAGAATTTCTCTTGGATTTTGAGACTTTAGTCTTTGCAAATTTACAGATCTTCTTTATGCACCAAGAGCTTGCAACACCCAAAGAGAAAGGAAAAATTGCAATCGCATCATATGACCCCTTTAAAATATATTCATATAGAAAACAGTTATTTTAAAATGTAATGTTATTTCACAATATTACTATTTTTTTTACTATATTTTTAATCAAATAATTGTAGCCTTGTTGAGCATAAGAGACTTCTTTACATTAAAACAATTGTGCATCCTTAACTTTGTGGTTTCTTATTTTGAGTCGTTTGGGACGCACGGCCCTCTCACAATATATTGCTTAACAGATCTATCACTTTCGCCGTTTAGAAATTTTCATGCAATCATGCTGACATGTATCAGAAGTTCACGCTCACCTACATGCGACCGTGCCCTCGGCCCACTGAAACCCAACCTGTCCACCTCTTCCAACCGGCCAGGTATGGCTAAATGACGGAGCGATCACACTATCCAAACGAACTGGTATTTAGGTGTTCAAACGCACTCAGGCACGTTTCAAAACACCTAGTGTGGTACACCCTTAGTCTCCCGAATCCCACACACACTCTACCCACCCGCACCCACCTCGCCCATCAAATTTGTCCTGCGACCGCACCTGTTGTGTTGGGTAGCCCTATTTGCATTGGGGGGTCTCTACTCGAAGGTGCTTGTATAATGTTAATGATCAAGGTTCTGACTCTGAGCCTAACTTGTTTTTCTATATAATATATATATATATATATCTATAATATTATATATACTATAATCTATATTAAAAATATACACTAGTCACATCTGACGGGGATCAAAACTTTATCAAAGTTGTCCTAAAACCAAAATGCGTCTTGTCTTAGGACAAATTTGATGAACTTTTTTGATCCAAGCTTCAAATGTTGACTACTGTATAACTCAAACCTTAGCAATAATCTTGCTCCGCTAAACAATGCAAATAACAAACAACCGCTATTAAGAACTTATATTCATGGAAAAACACCTCAAACAACTTCCTAATTCTTATTCAAACAAGCTTGTTGTTTGCCGCTTGAAAATCCAGTAGCAAATAAAGTCAGTACTGTCAAACCCAAAGACCATGTCATTTTGTTATCTTATTAGGAAAAATGTGTGTTGCGGTCACACTGCTGCATTCTGAGAGGCAAACAATTATCTCTATGAGCTTTACTGTCAGCCAAAGAGCCGCATTAGAGCGGGCAGCCCGGCACAGGTGTAGCACTGACTCACCTGCGCCCCAAAAACCTTCCCAAGCATCTCCTCTTTCCATGGCCAAGTGGCAGTGATGAGTCCTGATGGGGAAAGATAGCCTTATTGAGCCAGTGCATGGGCTAGAATTCATTTGTTTTGAGGAGCTAGAGCTGACAGCCTCAGCTTTTCCCCACCAGCTCCCAGTGAAATTGATTATAAATCACCTTATCACTTTCACCCCCTGACAGTTTTTCAGACTTCCAACATTTTACTGAATATGAGGACTCAGAGTGTGTTGACAAGGCCGGACATTTTAAGCCGCCTTCCTTGTAAGGGGGGAAATAAACCCAAGGCAACATAGTTCTATGGATTAAGTTGCTGTTATTTCGACAGTAATATCACGCAAGAAAAAAGGGTGGGAAAAAAAAAAGAAAAAAAAAAAAAAAGCCAAAAAAAAAAAAAAAAAAAAAAAAAAAAAAAAAAAAAAAAAAAAAAAAAAAAAAAAAAAAAAAAAAAAAAAAAAAAAAAAAAAAAAAGAAAAAAAAAAAAAAAAAAAAAAACACCTATGGCAACTGTGAAATACCAATATAATAAATAAAAATTCATGCTACCAGGCAAACATCTTAAAAGTTTTAGGAATTTGTTCTGGGAAGGTTTAGAGAATAATTGTGTTCAGTGTGGACTGTCACACACTAATGGCTGGGTCTGATGGGAAGCCGATACTATTTTTTAAACATTTTTTAATTCTTATGCTCTCACTTTTTGAGTCTCTTATGCTTAATAAGGCTGCAATATAAAAACCATAATATTGTGAAATATTACAATTTTAAACAAATGGTTTCTATTTCAATACATTTCAAAATGTAATTTTCACTGTTGTGAAGCGTATGCCACTGAACTTGGGGGGGGGGGGGGGGGGACGCCGGGCGACTGAATCGCATAGCCGAGCCTGACGGTTCGAAGGAGCCATCGAGACGGGCTGGGTAGCTCAAGCCAGGCTCTCAGACACCGCGCTAGTGGCATCAACGTAACTACAGGCGTACTCGCAGTGGGGCAGCGTGGAAGAATGCAGGGACCTGGCCCGGGCGTCTCGTAGCCTGTCCGAGGCGGGGTCTGGTGTGTTTAACACTGACCTGCGTTCGAGTAGAGGGTGTGTGGGTAGTCCGTTGGTTCGTCTTCCCGATTCGCCCACTGCTGCTCACTGGCGAGAGAGGAAGGTGAGTGTGATACGCACTAGATCGTCCGCAACCCCCCGTCCCCTCTGGGGACCCAGAATAGAGGAATTGCTCTTTGTCAAGAATTTGGGTACCACCGACCGAGAGGTCATTGGTGGAAAAAGATTCTCCGCCCGGCCCTCCTTCGGGGGAGGGAGTGGTGTGCTTACATCTCCTGAAGAGCACGTCCCTCCATCTCTGGGTTGCCCGTCTCAGGGCCTCTAGCTCTTTCGCTTGCCACCATGTTTGGCGGGGGCCTGGACGGGCGGGCCGGCTGCCCTGCGTCCGGCTCCATGGCACAGCTTTGCTGGGGGCCGCAAGAGCTCTGCTCTTGTTTTGGCGGTGGCCGGGGGGCCGCCCTCGGCGACGGCAGCAACTGCACACCGGCAGGATGTACCTGATGGCCTCAGTCTGCTTTGGTCACCGGAGAACCACTGGGCAAGTTCTCCACCGTGTCGCAGACAGGCCGGCCTGGGACACGGGGGCGTTCAAGAATCGTGTCTTGTCCGTCTCGCGCATGTCAGCCAGTCACAGACAGAAATTGGCACTCCCGGACCACCATAGTGGACATCGCACGACCCAGAGACCGCGCCGTAAACTTCGTCGCTCGTGGCGCGAGGTCCGTCGTGGTGCGGAGTTCTCTGCGAACTTCCGTGTCATGACCACCCTCGTGCAAGTCCCCTAGTGTGCCTTGGCCTGGTGCACTTGCAATTACTCCGTAGCGTGTAAGGCGAAGGCAGCTTCTCCCCCGGTCGTATAGGCATCGCTGGCCAGACGAGTACCTACAGACCCAGGAGGGGAGGCAAGGTTCTCCCTGCCGGTTGGAGGCGGTATTAGGACAGCAACTGCATCGCAACCGACCTCTCCACCGGGGGGACCCTTTTTTTTATTTCTTTTTTTTTTCTTATTTCTTTTTTTGTAACCCCCTAGCTGCCCCACCATCGAGGGTGGTGAGGGAGGAGGATCCAGCAAATTAGTTTCCGGCAGTAAAACGGTGCCGTCCACGACCTGTTGAGCTCCCCATGCACCTCCGGGAAGAAAGGCACTTAGGCGGGGCGCTGAGAACCAGCGCGGACCCCTCTGAGAACCAATCGTGCAACCTTGAGGGCTCGGGACACTGTGAAAGTCTTCACTCGAGCCCTACCCCTACGGCGGCCCAGGAAAGAATAGCCGTTATTTCCGGATCTGATTCGGGCATTGCTACAGTCCCGGAGGTAGCAGCGCAGCCAAATCTTCCTCTCCAGAAAGCTCTGGCTCACCCTCCGATGCTGCAATCGACATCCGATCGTCGGGGGGAGCCTCGGAAGAAACAGGTGGTACCCCCCGGAAGGGTCCAGCCTGCTCTTTTTGAGAGCTCTGCTGGTTTCGAATTGCCGGCGGGCTTGGGCATCCCCTTTCTCTCTTAGTGGAATTCCTCACCGTGACCGTAAGACCATTCCGCCCACCGCCAGAAAAAGGACGCCCCCGGCTGCCATCAGAGGGAACCCCAGATCTAGGCAGTTGCACGGGCACTCCGCCCCCTTGCAGGTAACGGAGTCCGGTCCGCAACTCCGAGATGGTCATACCCCCGCAATGGGAGCATGAGCCATCCACGAAAGCCACCTCAGCGTGCTTCATGCCCAGGCACGAGAGGCAGCGATCGTGACCATCACCCAGCGCCAGGTAACGACCGCATCCAGAACGCCCGGGTGATACGTTGTCTATAGCAAGACCCACATCGTCTTTATAAAGACGTAACGTCAAGTTTGCCAAGCTACGTCGTCTTTAGAAAGACGCACCCGGATTTGCTCTTTTAGGGGAAAAAGCTCTTTTTTTTTTTTTTTTTTTTTTTTTTTTTTTTTTTTTTTTTTTTTTTTTTTTTTTTTTTTTTTTTTTTTTTTTTTAGAGCGTGCTGAGCTCACAGGGGAGATGATCATCTGCAACACCAACAGGGGGCAGTGCAGCCTAATGTGTGCACCCACTCGACACGGGAAACCACCACCGCTGAAGCGCCGTCCACCAACACGAAGAGCTCTCCAAGAGCGCGCTGAACTCATTCAGTCTTTTCTCTCAGTAGAGTAGTCAGGAGCAGAACGATGTGATCGCTCGGCTCCGAAGTGAAAAGCTGAATATGCGCTGCATCTGCTGCCTACTTATACTCACGCTGTGATCAGCAGCAGCTGGATGCAATAATCGCATGCCAATGTGCATTGGTTTGTTTAGTTTACACTCGAAGTAGATTGGTCTATCTAAGCGATATCCCAATTCGTCGGTCACGATGTGATTCGTAGTGACCGACTGAAAGGGAACTGAATTTTTAGCAGCCATTACACAGTTTTCAGAGTCACATGATCCTTCAAGAACCGTTCTGAGGGTTGATTTGCTGCTCAAGAAACTTTTTTATTATTATTATCAATGTTAAAAACACTTTTTGCTGCTTAATATTTTAGTGTACAACGTTTTTCAGGTTCCTTTGATGAATAGAAAGTTCAAAAGAAACATTTATTTTATTTCAAATTTTTATATTATATATATATATAGATCTATATATATATATATATTGACCATTTATGTAGCCTTGCTAGTTCAAATGCTAATTTAAAAAAAAAACGGCTTTGTATTATGATTACAAAAAGCCAATATTAATACTGTCGATTTACATAACATCTTATTTAATTCAGGTTTTTGAGAAAAATGTTTGAATTGGCCTTGTTTTAGATTAGAAAGTGAGTTTTTTGAAAAAAGTAAAAATTTAAAATAGCTTATTCCTAGATTTTCTAGCAGTAGGCTTCATGTTTCTTAAAGGACTCTTACAAAAAATGGGGGTTTTTACAGACATATGAACGCAGGTAGCTCTAATATTCAACCAGCTTACTAAACTCGATATAAAAGCAGCAAGGAAAGTGTGCAATCTACCCTCAGGGATGAGGCAGTGGGGATGGGAGCATCTTTGAGATTGCAAAGCGAGGTGCAATAGGCAAATCCCATCTCTCGCCAGACTGTCTGTGTTTGCTTATAAACTAGTGGACTGGATGGAGGCTGCTGTGCTATTTACTTTGGCCACCTCCTCAAAATCCCTGCTGTCACTTTTGCTCAGCACCACTATCCTCAAGTAATGCTCCCAAATCCCCATTCCAAACATGCACATGTGGACTTGGAGATAGAGAGGGGGTTTGTGACAGACAATAACCTCCTGAATATTCACATTTAGATTTATAAAAATATGTGGATAAACAGGTAATGCTTGCACACATACATTGGGCCAACTACCTCAAATGTCAGTCATGGTTGGAAATTATATATAGTAATTTTCTATCTAATCTATCCCATAACACCACACTATTATTCAAAAGTTTGAGGCAATATTGCATTCATATTTTTAAATGCATTTGAAAATTAGTCTCTTTATGAATGCATTTATTTGATCAAAAATACAAAAATACTATTACAATTTATATATTTTAAATATATATAAATTTTTATGAATATAAAGTTCAAAAGAGCAGCATTTGTTTTAATAGGAATCTTTTGTAACATTTATAAATGTCACTTTTGATCAATTTATTAAAAAATTAAATGAAATAAAAACCACTTTAAAAACTAATCTAAATAAAAAATGACAAATACAAATAGGGTTGCACGATAAGTCCACGATAAATCGCAATGATATCGCAGTCGATATTAGGCAAAAGCTGCGACTGTCATGCGCATCTTGTCAGTGAAGCACAGTTCTGTGATCAGCAGTAAATATCCATCCAAAGGCCAGAGGGTGCTCTGAACTCCAAATACACCTCGCAGAAGAAATCCAGAAAATGCCTAATGCTGCAGCTGAATAAATAGAAGATTCAACTGCTTTCATTGATTGAACGTGACTAATAAACACACGACTACAACAATATATGGTTTATCTGAGTTCTTATTATAATTATTATTATAATTTTCATTATAATAATGTATATTTATAATGCAATGCTAATCAACATAGCCTTTATCACTGCTTAGAATACTATGAAATATGTTGATTTATTTCAAACACTCAATTGACATTATAAAGTGAGTTTGGAGTAAAAACATGTTATTAACGTGTTATTAAATTGCAGCGCAATTTCATAATATCGATGTATTATATCGATGATATCGCCTGCGTTTTTTTTTTTTTTGCGTAGCTTGTCAGTGAACTACAGCTCTGTTTATTAAATGCTGCTCCATCTGAAAGCACATGGAGATTTACTACTGATTACAGAACAGGCTTTACTGACAAGATGCACATTAAAAATCACATGCGATTTATGTGCAGCCCTAAATAAAAAAAAATAAAATAAAAAATAAGCAACTTCTTTGGGCACACAAATCGCACTCCTCACAGGAAACACAAATGTTTCTAATCTGATTCCAGAGTCTTCTGATTCTAGAGTTAGCATGAAAACATGCTAATTAGCATGTTGCTAAGCTAACAATCGGCCTGTCAAGACACAAAGGGCCTGTCAAGACACAAAGCAGAACACAATACTATATCATGCAGAAAAATACATAGCACACAATATCGGGTAAAACAGTGTTTTTAAATTAGATTTAACTTATTTATTATTAGTTTTTTTTATTATCATTTCAGCTGCCATCTTGGATTTTTTCCCCCACAGAGCTTATCAAAAGACATTCTGGGATTGCATTAAAATGCAATGCCCTAGAATTTTTAGGCAGCACAATTAGTTTAGGTACCTTTTGGACCCGTGTTCATGTCGCGCTCTATGATGTCTTAAAATGCTGTCACTGTAGGCAGCTCACTAGGTTTTGCGACAGATCTAACATGTCTATTCCTGCACCTTTACGTCCTACTGATATAAGTAACTGAGTGAGTCTTGAATTATATGTGTCCTGTGTGACCTAAAAAAATGAGAGACTGGGAATTGTCTCTTGTATTTATCTTCATTTGTTTCTGTGTGATCTAAATCTAATTGCCTTTGCGGGTCTCAGCGGATTCTCCCCTGGTTAAAGACATTACATGCACATTAATTAATCATGAGCTGCACTGTCACAAGGAAATAAATTATGCTAAATAATATCCTATAACTTCTCTAACTAATTAAAGCCGTGTTGATGACTTAGGGAGCAGATTCTGTGAGGCAGATCCACGAACTCCGTTTGTTTGCCTCTTCAAGTTCTCTCTATTCCGAAAGAGACCGTAAAGACATCAAGGAGACCGAAGTGACTTTCTTCTCCAGCTGACAACGACTGACAAGATCCCTTGTGGGATGTGAAGCTGTGCGAATTCTCCAGTTAAAAAACGAAGAGGGCGTTGAACGGCAATGAAGACTCACGGAGAGGCCCTCGAGAGGGTTGTGGAGGCTCTCGGTTTTTCCCACAAAGCTGTAGCTGTGACAGGCTGCCAGGCCCTCTGACGACGAGCTTCAGAAGCACACATCAGGACTGCCAATCCAGCGGACCAACAGCACCGAAGCTGCACCACATCAACTGGGCTTCACTTTATGGGTGGCATTTTGAGGCTTGTTCTGTGAACACGAGCACTGAAAAGAATCTGATCACTATAAATAAAAAGGGATAGTTATTACCCCAAAGGAAAATTCTTACCTTCGAAAAATCACAAAAAATTATATTTTGAAGAATTGTATTTGTCCGTTCGATGGAAGTTCCGATGTAATGTTGTTTGGTATCAGCTTGTCACTGTCCACTAAATGTTTTTTAAAATCATTTTCAAGTCTTGAAATAAATCTGAAATAATCTTCATGAAAAAACTTTACTTAAAAATGAAACGAAAATTAGAATGTTACCTAACTGAAAAAAATAGCTAAGTCTAGGTAAATAATAAAAAAATCTAAATAGAATATTTTAAATAACACAACTAATCAAAACAACAAAAGCAACATATCCAAATCATTAAATCAAAATGAAACTAAAAACCAATGAAAATAAAGAATTCAATATTAATACATACTATTACCAAATACTACAAGCATTTTATTAATATACTAAATCTAACCAATTTGTAATGACCCAGAATGAATAAATAATGACAGAATTTAAATTTTTCTGTGAACTGAGTAGGGCATGAAAGCTAAGTAGAAATATTTAAAATAACAAAGAAACAATAAAAATGACAAAAGCAAATAAAAAACAAAAAACAAAGAAAACAATTCATTAAAACTGAATTAAAATTCAATAAAAACCAAACAACAATAAAATAATTCAAAATATTAGTAAATACTATAATATAAATAGTACTAAAATTATATGAAATATACTAAATTCTAACCTTTGGAATGACACGAGAGTGCGTTAATGATGACAGAAGTTTAAGTTTTTGGTGAACTATCCCTTTAAATGAAGCAACAAATTAATGTTCACAAAACAGTAGAAAGATGAGGGAAATTTCAGTGTTTGCTTTGCAACATCTCTATTGGAATTTATTGTAATGGGAGTCTCCCGTGAGAGTTAATATTTGCTATATTTTAAATCATTTACTTTCAGTAGAGGTTGTATCTATTTTCTATTCTATTCTATTCTATTCTCACAACAGGCACTGGCCTTGCGATATGGTCATTGGATTTAATAGACAATATCCCACAAATTATTCCACCGGAATTCTTTTGATAAATCCTCACTCACATCTCTCTCACGGTCTATTTTTGTTTTAAAATGAAGCCTTTTCCCCCCTTTTCCTTACCTTCCTTTTTCTAATCCCTATTAACATCCTTTACCGTGGGAATTTTTCTAAACTAGGACTCAAGGTGCAGATACCGTGCACATAATGCAAAGTTATGCTCTCATCAAAAAGTCCAAAAATGAAATAAAAAAAGATACGGAGGCATACAACAAGGAATCCAACCTAATATAACCCTCTTTGCTATCCTGATCTTGTAAGCCATGGCTTCGCTAATATAAAAACCGTGATGTGTGACACATCAGAACCTGATGGCGTGAGAGGCTATAAGAGAGAAATGATAGCTGGAGCCGGTGATCTGTCTGACATCTTTGACACCGTTTCTTGCAAAGCACCAACAGATCTAAAGTGAAATGTTCATTCTGTCATCTGAGATGCTTGATAAGATTGCACGTTAATGACGTATCAACCAGAAGACCAGATTGACTGCCAGACATTTCTAGGTGATTTAAAGATTAAAGGATCAATCTCCATTACAGATCTGTGCCCGAGGAAAGGAGTGCAGACATTTGCCTCTGCGTTTTTTTCATCAGCGATACACTACATCACTTCTGTCCACCTTATAAAACATCAGCACACTTGCCCTGCAATGCTTCACAAATCTTATGACCAATGATGTATGAGTATGCTTTGCATACTGACTAGGGCAGTGATAATCTTTGGCCTGCTGTCACATGACCAATGGCCTGAAAGCCCTGGACGGACACTGAACTGAAATCAGAATGAAAGTGGGAGTCTCGTCTGCTGATGTAGAATCGGGATAAAAAAGTAATACATATGAAGTGCTCCATGGATCTGGTAATCAAGTTTCATGACTGGTTTGTCACTTAATTGGGTACAGTATTTGACATTTTAATTACATATTTGCTCGCTATTTCTACACACATGAGCAGACGATGGACTATTTAATAAATTATTCGCTGAAATGAAAGAAGCAAAGATGGGAAGATAGAGGGGAGAGAAAAATATCTTACATGCAAGAACTAGATGTTTACAATTTTGGGGGAAAAAGTGAGTGGTGTCTTCCTGTGTAAAACTCACCGCTAAGATAGTTGTGGATGGGCGCCAACACATCACTATGTAGTTGCTATGCCATTGTGAGTAGTTGTTACTACATTGCTATGCAGTCACTAGGGTGTTCTGAGTGGATGTCATTGCATTGCGACATCTGGTTGCTAAGGTGTTCTGAGTGGCTGTTAATCCATTGCTATGTTGCTGCTAGAGTGTTCTTATTGGTTGTCATTGCGTTGCTATGCGGGTGCTGGGGTGTTCTGATTGGTTGTCATTGTGTTGCTATGCAGTTGCTGGGGTGTTCTGTATGGTTGTCATTGCTTTGCTATGTTTACGGTTGCTGGGGTGTTCTGAACAGTTGTTATTGTGTTTCTATCCAGTTGCTGGGGTGCTCCGAGTAGTTGTTATTGTGTTTCTATGTGGTTGCTGGGGTGTTGCAAAGATGTTCTGAATGTTTTTTATTGCGTTCCTATGCAGTCACTAGGGTGTTCTGAGAGGTTGTTATTGTGTTTCTATGTTTACGGTTGATGGGGTATTCTGAGTGGTTGTCATTGTGTTGCTATGTGGTTGCTGGGGTGTTCTGAATGGTTGTTATTGTGTTTCTATGTTTACGGTTGCTGGGGTGTTTAGAATGGTTGTTACTGTGTTTCTATGTGGTTGCTGGGGTGTTCTGAATGGGTGTCATTGATTTGTTACATATGCGTTTGCTAAGGTGTTTTGACTGGTTGCCACTGCGCTGCTGGTGTTCTGAATGGTTTTTATTGCGTATCTATGATATGGCTGGGGTGTTTTTAGAGGTTTTCATTGTGTTGCGACATATGTGGTTGCTAACGTCTTCTCAATCATAGATATATACTGTATATGTAGATGCCTCATTAGCGACTGTTTCTATGGGCCGTGATACATAAGCCATCCTCCATTTTAGGAACGGTCTGCGAACCCTCGAGCGCAAGTTGACTGTGTGCATCTATAACAGCAAGTTATACGCATGTATATCTTTGAATATTCATTGATTATTATGGTGAATGATGTCAAGTTGTCAACGTATCTGGAGCGGTCGAATAGGGCAGCTATACATATCTATGTTCTAAATGGTTGTCATTTTGTTATATGCGGTTGCTGGGGTGTTCTGAGCAGTTGTCACATTGCTATGAGTTTGCTAAAGGCTGGAATACACTATGCAACTTTTGCTCTGCTTTACAGTTTGGATAAGTTGATGCTAGTTGCCGAAATTCGGGGGCAGTCTGCAGATTGGAACACACATTGTTCACACGTTTCTGCATGAGTTTGTTGTGATCGGAACGACTTTAAACTCTGGTAGTGTGTGATCCTCACTCATTTAGTGTCTTGATGTCTAGAGTTTTAAAATCTGTTCATTTTAAAAGTCATGTAGTGCATTCCAGCCTTACGGTGTTGTATTTTGCTATACAGTTGCAGGTTACAACACTATCTTTCCCTTAAAACAGCTAGACGGATGCACGAATGGAATAGAATGCAGGGGTCCGCAAGATGCATTTCTTAAAGTTTGATGCAATCTTAAAAATGCAAGCAACAAACAGCACGAGATGGCCAAAGATGTCAATCTGATTGTGTATGAGAGGATTTTACAATGAAAAAGCATAGCACATATGCACCTACAATTTTTAAACTAGAAGAATTATAGTACAAAGGGGAAAAAAATTTAATCTAGATAAACTAATCACTATTTGATTAGTCACCTGTTGGAAGACTAGGCTCTAATAGCTTAAAACTCTCCGTCCAAGCACTGCTTCCAGCTCTAAATAGGATTTTAGACCCAGCTGTGACACTGAAACACTGACAAAAGAACCAATAAATGCTTTTCCTGACCTTACTACTAATGCAAGTTGATGATCTGCAACATATTTATTAAAAAGCCACTCTTTAAAAGCTTAGACATAAACAGAAAACACTTATAGCCAAGCTGAGGGATTACACACCGCAAAAGAAATACGAAATCAGATGTTACCTTTGAAAGGTCACCCACTTCCAAATAGAAACAGATGATGAAGACGTTCCAGGCGACCCACAGCACCAACCAGACTGCATACTGTGAAAGAAACAGGAAGAGGGTGTTTGAAAGACCTATTTTAACCGTAGACCCCCCCAACAACCAACTAACCAAATATATATTTGCATATGTGTGGTTAATTGGCCCATAAAGGCGTAAGTGGGAGATTTTCTCTGTAATTAATTCTCCGATGGGTGTTCCTTAAAACATTCAGCCTCCACAAATCTGGAATCTGCCAAAGAAGCGGTGCAGGCAGACGATGCATTTCGCAGTGGAAGCAGGAACTCTGTGTGGGAGTTTGTGAGGGTGGCTCGCTCCCTGGTTCATGAGCTAACACTTATTGAAATAGCGGGATGTGATTATAAAACAATGAAACAGATTCCCCAGCAAAATCGCAGCCGGCGCAGGGGGGTGTCTTTAAAAATAAAGCAAATTTTGGTTAAATAAACACAGGTCTCATCCTGTTTCGGATCATTAGGGAATGTAGTAACCAACATTACGTTAAATTAATTTGTTCAAAAGACGAGGGTATTCGCTCATGAGCATTCGCAGCTCGTAGTTTGTTTTTACTGATTAAAATGTGAGAGGTATGCCACGTGAGAACTCCGAGGTCTGTTAGGCAGGCAGTGATCTTTAGATAAAATAACACTTATTTAATCCAATTCAAAGTGAGACAGGTGAGTGTAAATGAAATACTGAGCGAGGGGAAATGCAAAATCAATTTGAATTACCTGATGGGACTTGAGTGGAAAAACCACGGCCTTTAGCGCTTGAAAATGAGCAGTTGGCGACATGAATTTTGAGTAGCTTCCCAAAAGTGGCTCTAATAGATAGATCAATATGGACTTAGATTTGATAAATTGAGCATGTGCAAAGACACTACAACCTTCCTTTACAAATGTACCAACTCGATTTTAGGGTTGTGCACCAATCAGATTTGAACTTTTTAAATATTTTTATTCAATGCTTTAATTTTAACGGTGGTACAGTAAATACCACAGAAAACGAAATTAAAGAAAATGGTATTAAAACAATCTTAAATTCAAATCAATTGATAAAATAAAATAACTTTAGCTACAAAATCAAAGTTTGTCAAACTTTGAATATTGGCTTAATAAAACCTTTTGAAAAATGTTTTTAAAGGTTTCAAGTGCGAAGGTGTTTAGCAAGACAGACAGATATTCAGTAGACTGACAATTTAGTAAACTTATTTTCCTGTCATTCGAATTCAATCTTCCTGTGGTGCATGACCAATTTGACTGAAACCGCAACTCATGAATTTTCTTCTCTCTACCAGTGTTGGGAAAGCTGCAAATCGTAAGCAAAGCTAAGGAAAATGTAGCTAGCAAAGCTACGGATTCAACTTCCACCAATTTATTGGCTACGGTAAATTGAAAGCTATCATTTAGAGAAGATGACTAGCTAGCTACAAGCTACATGGTGAAAGTAGCGTCTTACATTTAAGCTACTTCATAGTTTTAATAAATATGGAATATTACAAATACTCATATGTAATTTGATCTAATACACATTTGTTCATTTGCTAATTGGTAATCAGCTCTATACAACCAACAAATGGACACCCAACTTGATTTCTAATATATTGTCAGGGAAAACGTAATGAAGAGTCTGTCAATGCTACCCAGCAACTCCAGTCAATAAAAGTCATTAAAACAGCTTTACTAATGAAACGTTAAATTACCAATAAACTAATGACACTACCACCTTGATACTGAGAAAGGTAGTTAATAAGCTTAGCTATAGTTGCAACAATGCTACTGCTCAATCTTAAGTGCAAACAAGCTGGTTGGCTTGGTGTAGCTGGTCTTCCAGCCTGGTCATAGCTGGTTTGCAGGCTGGTTTTAGAGGGGTTTTAACATCTTCTTTAGCTGGGAGACCAGCTAACCAACCAGCTAAAACCAGCTGAACACTCACTTGACCAGCTAAAACCAGCATGGACATTAAATGATTGCTGTGGTAATTGATATGATCTCCAACAAAGTTGAGCATCATTGCAGCCATTTATTAAGGCTGCCCTTGTATGAGAGGGTTGACCCTCTTCGGCTGTTTCACTCGCAACATAGCTGTTATTTATTCACAGATTTGCAGTTCTATACGCAAAAACCGGTGAGCGCCTCAGGCTAGGGCCAAAGATCAACACATCACTCTTGTCTTCCAACTACAGCATGGTTGAAGTATCTCCTGCCTTCCACGCACTGCTGTATAAGAATGAGCCTCCTCCGCATATTAGAGCAAAAGGGGGTCTAGACGGAGTGATTGACTTCAATAAAGTCTCATAATCCTGCTTGATATCTCCAGCACACATTCCGAGTTGATCTAGCAGGAGGAGGCTATGAACGTTTCTTCAGCGAGGGCTGTTTCGGCCTAACCTTTCCCCCAAGAACACACGCTCGCAAATGGAGCGCACCAGACCGTTGAGACTCGGAATTTTGCCATCTTGAAATCTGACATGTTGTCAGGACATTAGATACAGAAGATGTCGGCATGTAGGTGGAACCTCATTTGGCCCTTTGCCAGCCACTGGAACGTGCCAAGTTGAATTAGAATAAAAATGTATCTGGCCTGACAGCATCCCCAAAACGGATAAAAGCAAGAGTAATGTTCGAATGTGAGCAATTTATCTCTGTAGGAGGCTCTCTCCATCTCTCTCTGGCCAGGCCACTGCTCCTAGACTGAAAAATCAAGCATTGTTTATTCCAAAGGGAGACACATAACACTAAAAAAGGCAATCTGCTTCCTTCCGCTGGGTGAATGGCCCGAGTCACCTTTGAGGCAATGACCCGGTCGTCAGTACCTTGATATCTCTCTGTGATGCTGACCAGGGGTTAATGTACGTGTACTGAATGTAGAGAAACGCGTCACAACAGCAGTCTAATTATCCATGTAAATGTGGTCAATGGCAAGCTGTCTGCCGTAAATCATATATGTGACACTGGACCACAAAACCACTCTTAAGTCGCTGGGGTATATTTTTAAAATAGCCAAAAAAACATTGTATGGGTAAAAATTATAGATTTTTAGTTTATGCCAAAAATCATTAGGATATTAAGTAAGATCATGTTCCATGAAGATATTTAATAAATCTCCTACCGTAAATATATCA
Organism: Sinocyclocheilus anophthalmus; assembly: GCA_018155175.1. Classification (NCBI taxonomy): domain Eukaryota; kingdom Metazoa; phylum Chordata; class Actinopteri; order Cypriniformes; family Cyprinidae; genus Sinocyclocheilus; species Sinocyclocheilus anophthalmus. Next base: position 546,056 of record JADLZN010010716.1, read on the forward strand.
AAAATTAATTATTGATTAGTAATATGTATTGCTAAGAAATTCATTTGGACAAATTTAAATGCGATTTTCTCAATATTTAAATTTTCTTGCACCCTCAGATTCCAGATATTCAAATAGTTGTATCTCGGCAAAATATTTCTATCCTAACAAACCATACATCAATGGAAAAATCAATTAAAAAAATTTACCTTTATGACTGGTTTTGGGGTCCAGGGTCACATATTAGGTATGAATTGATTGATGGACTGGACACCAATAGAGATCATGCATAAAACTGTCACTTGAATCATTTGTTTCTGATACATTTTGTACCTTAGTTCATTTGTTTAGTTAAAATTTAACACAGCAATCACTTGGTTTGAAAGATTGGACCATAAGGAATAGAAAACAATTTCTATGAACAGAGAGAAAGCTGCAATAAACACATTGAGCTTTGTTGATCCATCCTAAACATTCTGACCAATAAAGGAAGAGTTTACTCATATCCCTGCTGAAGAAATACATTTTAAAACCAGCAAAAACTGGTCTTAGTTGGTCTCTTAGGCTGGTTTGTTACCTTGCCTGGTTTTGCAAGGGTTTTGGGCACTTTTCAGCTGGTCAGTCTGATAGACAACTAACCACCCATCTAAACAACAGTTTAGCCAGGCTCTAAGACTAGCAAGAGCAGCTAAAAACCAGCCTGGCCAGACTGGGAGACCATCTTAAAGCCATATAGAAAGCTATTATAAACTCATTGAGCATTGATGATCCATCTTAAACTAGCCTAAACTGGATTGCTGGTCTTATTTTGGAGTCCAGAAATTCAATTTAGGCTGGTTTAAGCGGGGGGGATGGCTTAAGCAGAGATGTGATTTTTATTAACAAATGTTGGTCTTTTTTTAAATTTAGCAAACCGAATCGAGGAGAAAATGCACCATTGTAACAATTTAGTCCATAGTCAATGTGTAAAAACAATCACATCCAATCAGAACATATCTGATGCGTAAGTGCATATATGGAGCAGGATTTTAGACCAATGAGATTCCACAGTGGGCAAGGCTAGCCAATGCAACAAGACTGAAACCAAACAACTGTCAAAATGTCTTGTTGCTTATCATGGTAGCAAAAGGTTAGGACAAAAACTTATATTTGTTGCTTATTGTTATGTTGCATTGTGCCTGGCAAAAAATTCAAAGTGAGACACTTTTATGACACCAGTGGTATAAGATTAAAACAAAATGACAGCATAAACTACAGGGAGGAAAGACAATATATGTCACAACCTGAATATGAAAATATGTGGAAACTCACCCCGGTCACATATCGCGGTCTGAGCTGTACTGTCCCAAAGAGGCCTAGAATCACTGTGATGATATGGATGAAGTTTGTGAGGATCGGAGCCCATTGGTATCCAAGGAAATCAAATATCTGTCTCTCCAGAATGCTGATCTAGAAACCAAACACAGAGGAAAAGATACTGATTTACAAAGCAAAGACGGGGACAATACATTGACATGCAAGCATTTATTTGCATAAAGGCATAAACAGATTTCCTTTTAAGCCAGCTTCAGGGGTTGCTGTTATGACAGTGCTCTGATGTCAGCTGGAAGGCAGGGTGAGACGATGGGCCGCGGGGCCACATGTGAAAGCACATTCTACATGCAGCCAGAGGAATACCCCTGTCACACAGGCGATTAATTAGGACAGAGACGTGCCGCTCTCCGGAGTCAAACCCCCCACCCTTTCGCAAAAACCAGAGACGACTTGGAAATTAAAGCTGGCAAGTCCAGCCTCGCAGCTCTGGGTGCTCCAATCTCAGCCACTGATTGGACATGACACTGATGTCAATACCACAAGCTATGGCACTTCCAAAAGCAGACCAGGACGGGGTCACGGCTTCATCCCCAAAGGACCTACAAGCAGCCAGCCTCATAAAGCTAATGCTAATAGCACCCGTGTCTCCAGCTGCATTCACAAGAAGCTCCGTTTAACAACCTCAGATGCTCAAGGTCTTTTCTGGGAAGGAAACCAAACAAGAATCACGCCATTGAATTACTTGCTTTTCCTTGTGATGTAATGGGGGATAGTAAAGAGCAAAGATTCAGGATGCAGGTTGTTAAATAAAGCTATCGAGGTCACAATGACATTCGAGTTTTCAGCGGTCGCATTTTCAAACATCTACTCAAGTGAACATCAATAGAGGCTTCAGAGCGTTCAATAGCAGCATGAATATCAAATGACTTAAGAGTCGCACCAAGATGCTGTATTTAAGTGTTTCCTATTCAGTGCTATTTCTGCAGCAGGGGAGACCCTGTTCAACCCTACAGCCCACCCACTGGATCATATAAATAAAATATTTCAAGTTTTGCTGAGAAAAACATAAAAATTTGCTATTAATTGAGATTTGTTTAATTATAACATTGACTAAATGAACAATTATTCAAATTAATTGAAACAATAAAAATACAAAAATAATACATTATTTAAAAAAATTATTTAAAAAAAACCTATGGATCTAAACCAGAAGACCGTGACCACGGGGACACAGGATTAAAAGAATCTAATTTATAATCATTTATAATTTTTAAAAATATTTCTTGGTAATTTTATTGTCTTAATAAGAATTATTCTAATATAAAAATGCTAATAATTCTCTAGATTTTTTGAAAAAGTACTCAGCAGAAGAATTCGAAATCTTGAAGATTCTGGAAACACAAATAAATCATGGTCACTAATATGATATAAACCTCCCGTTTCTGTATAAAAAGCTCCAGAACAAGTAATAAAACAACTAGACATACAGCATAAAACTGGAGGTCGAGTCAAACTAAACTCTCATATGAGGAGTAATACTAATAATGTAAAGGATACAAACCTGAACAAAACAGTTCTTGATAGGCACATGAATAAAAAATAAAAGTCCCTGTGGTTCGTTACTCAGAATAATCAGCTAACAACTCTGACAAAGTGATTTCATTCAGTGAAGGATTTGTCAGACTGATTCAAACTCTGTCATTGTATCTTATCACATTCAGTTTAGATGGCAGTGTCAATCAAATGAAAACATAATTTGCCATGGCGCTGTAGGTTTAATAACAGTCCAGGAAACACTGCTGTTTGTAACTGAGCAATAGTTCATGCTATAAATTTGTTCACCCATGAACAAAGCTCAGGAGTCTATTAATCTGTGCATACTGTTCAGTTTTGCCCAGTGATGACCAGGTTGTGACCCCCTCCATGATCTCCCCAAGGGACGTGTCTTCTGTTGTCTGGGTGTTTTCTTTGAGCTTCTGCTAGCGAACATCTGGTAAGCGTGCCTGTCCCAAACACTTATGTCATCGATCATAATGAAAGGTATTGTACTGACAACACCAAGCAACACCACCACACTTCACACAAGTCTCTAGATTAAGAATCGTCACAGCTCTAGGGTGCAGATGAGATTAGTTTTGTGTCAGAATAAAAATGGCTCCCTTTCCAAGTGGCATCTACTTTTTTTTTTTAACCACAATAATGTTCTGCCTTCCCATTCAGCCTTCAATGGCACCAAATAATTATCTGGTTTCGGTGTGTTTTATGAATCATGGCATGTGATTTCCCCCTACTCTAGCTCTTGTTTATTTTCACTGTCCTATATATATTCTCTATGAAACAGAAGAATTATAAGATGAATGCATTACCATCTGATTTCTTAAAGGAATAGTTCACAAATAAAATTCTGTTATTATCACCCTCAGTTGTTCAAACATACAGACTTCTGAACTTGAACTAATTATAGGTTGCTCTTCTATGCCGTACAAGCATAGGGAACCTGGGTTCGTCTTCTGGAAAAGGACACAAAAGTACATTAAACGTATCCTTCAATAAGATCATGTGCTATATTGTAATCCTTCAAGTTGCACATAGCTTGTGTGAAGAAATGAAATTTAAGTTGTAAACAAAAAATCTGATCGAGGCTCCTTTGGAATGTTCATGAGAATTATGGAGAAGTAGCAATGCCCAAGTTGTGAACAACTCCTTTGTACGAGTCAATAAATGCCCCCAAATTTTTGGAATATGGTCTGAATGATTGGTTCATGCATAGGTTCTCAGGTTCAACTCCCTCATCAGTCACCGTGGATAAAGCTTACGCGACATGGGACACGAGTATAGTAATATGACTCACATTGCTTACGCCACCCATCGGTGTCTTCAGAAAACCCACCCTACACGATAACCAGTTAAACGTACCACACGGTCACCTAGAATCATGGCATTTGGACCCCATATATCTAGCATGGAAATAGACCCACCGGACACCGTACACAAATCATCAAACATTCTCCTTTTGTGCTCCTAAGAAAAACGAAAATACACATTTGAAATGCCAACTGGATTAATTCATAATGACAAACGAAACAATTTTGGCAGGAGTACTCATTTAATAGGCTGTTTTCCATTATCCATGGAAAACAATTTATCCATATAAAACAGCGTAAACATGAGCCAGAGAGCATGATAGCACTATGCTCAACCCATAACACATTCATTATCAAAAGCTCTTCTTGTCAGATGAGGCATGTATTACACCGTATTCTCAGAAGAACAGCTCGCCCATAGTCCTGCACAAGCACACGGAAAAAAAGCATAACGATTGATTGACCCAACTCAGCGGTTCCATTGCTTTTGCAAAGCCTTGTGAAAAACTACAGCCCCCCCTGAAATCCACTAATAAACTACATGCCATGGTGTTGAAGGGAGCCCATATGCCAGCACAAAACACAATCTGCCCTGCCTGCGAAGAGGTTGCACCACAAAGCCCCCCTATGGCTAATTATGTAATTATGTTGTTCGGTGCAAGATGGGTGTTGAAGGTGGCTATTACCACCCACCCACTCCGCGTAATGGCAACAAAATTCCAGTTCTAAGTCTATTAGGTTTTGTGGACACTGCGCTCTTGACGACTTCCCAACAGGCACTAGCATTAACAGCACGTCCAATGGGGGCAAAACCCAACGCACACGCCAAGGGGTTTATGACAACTAGCGCCACCGCGCCCGAGCCTCCTTGTTTGACCCCCGGCTTGCGGGGTGTAATCATCCTTTGGGGCCCTGGGCTCACCCTCAATTTGATATAAACAGTCATGTAACAGCTTGTGGGGCAGCCCCGTGCCGAGCACAGGAATCGCCCGCAGCTTTATCAAGTAATTTTTACACCGCAGACACATTAGATTATAACTATGAGCGGAAATCCTCTCAGACATCAGTATTCAGAATAGCTGCACGTGTATGTATTCCACCCTAACCCAAACAAATCCATAACACGCATAGTGACGCTTTTAAAATCTTGAAACCCATCAAAAGCAAGGCAGAAGCGGGACACATTCCTGGTTCAAAAGTCCGAGCCGCAGAGTTGGTAAGATACGTGAAAGAAAAGTTTTTGAAAGTGAATATGTTACCATGACTGTTAAAACCAGTAATATTATGAAATATTATTACATTTCAAATAACTGCTTTCTATTTGAATATAATTTAACTTTTTGTTCCTGATGGCAAATTGAATCTTAGCTGGACAATACTCCAGTTTGTGTCACATTATCTTCAGAAATAAAATATATCATAATGTTGAATCCAGAAAAATATTTTTCCCTGATAAACATTAAAAAAATACATATATTCAGACAAAATATCTTGTTTGTAACATTGTAAATGTCTTTTGATCAATTTAATGTCTCTTTGCTGAATAAAAACTAATTTCTTAAAAAATATACTGACCCCAAGCATTGGACCAGACATCAACTCAATTCTACATTAAATACAGCATGTTTCTACAATTTACATTTATGTATTTGGTAAACACTTTTATAACTTACAGTGCATTCAATGTAATCATTATACCAGTATGTGGGAATTGAACCATTGACCTTGCTAGCTCCATGTTTTGTCAGTTTGAGCTCTGAGAAAATTGCTTCAAGCTATTAAAATGGTAAACAGCCTACAGTTAGCATAATGAACAGTATAACTTGGCGGAAGATTTTTTTAGTGTGATTATTAATATTAATACACGCAATTATTTATTGTACATATTGCAGTTGGCATCATTTTATAGAAGCAATAAGCCA